>CM029018.1:196186570-196276570 GCA_016801055.1 Panax notoginseng
GACAGAAATAACTTTTTATAAAAATCATGGCAAAAGTTTTACCGTTAAACTGTTGAAATACCCGGTGGTAAAAGTACAGTAATACGCGTGGTTGCATAGTAGCACACGGTATTGTACAGTATCTTTGATTATTGATGCTTACGTGAGAAGTCGCTCAATTTTATTCAATTATTGCCATAATAATTGCTGCATAATATCTCTCATATTTTTGATTCAATTATTGTCATAGTATCATATGCATAATATTTTATATTATTAAATCAATAATTGAGACGACAAAGTTATTCATATTATTATTTGCATTATTGACGATGTCTAAAAAGTTCTGTCGAGAAAAGGGGTTTGATCAACTAATTGCGCGCCAATAGGGAGAAATTCTTATCGGAAAGCCCCCTCTTTCTTGGGAATGATCTGGTTGTTAATATTGTGAGTTATAAAATTAATGATGAATAAGCTCGTGTTGATTAAAGATAAGACTAATAATTGATGAGTGAAAGATGTTTGTTCATTTAGTGTTCTTTAATTCTTCTGTGACCCAATTACCCTCAAAGGAGGTAATTCTGTGATTGACGGGTTTTGTTATTATTGACCAAACGAGTAATTAATCGGATAAATGAGTAATTAATTACAATTAGTTCACATGCAAATAACTATTTGATCACATGCATGGAACTATTGGTTCACATGCATGTACTATTAGGGGAGGTAGTGCAAGATTGATAATACTTGAAGGAGTAAATTAAAAATGGAGGTAAAGATGAATGTACTAAACTGTAATAATTTGAGCCCCTAAACGTGCAATTATCGAAGCTATGTTTTCCTATAAATAGAAACTCATTTCTTCTTTCATTCTCACCAATTCACTAAGACTCACAAGAGCAATTATAGATAGAGAAGCTATAGAGAGGAAGAAGAAGAGTATTCTGCTACTTCATTATTGCAGTATCCAGTCTTCTACTAAGGTAAGGGGTATTATTTATTTCATATTCGCTTACGATAGTATTTTTTATATTCGTAAGGAATTTTATTTTCGTTCAATATTCATAAAGAATATTATTTTCGTTAAATATTCGTAAGGAATATTATTTTCGTTCAACAGTAGTAAATGATATTATTTTTGTTCAATATTCGTATAAAATAATATTTTCTTCCATACTCTGTAGTATGTAAGTAATATTATTTCGTTTCGTATTCCTAATTCTACACTCATTTTGTTAAAGTATTGCTTCTATACTCCGTGAAATTAGTAGAATATCTTTGAAATTTGCGCTTTATCTAGTATCGTTTCACAAAGATATTTTTCTAAATATTCTTGTTAAATTTTAAGTTTTTCATGTCGGAGTACTATTCATTTATACGGCACTATTCATACGTATGATACTATTCATAATTACGGTACTATTCCCGAAGTACTATTCACCCGGGGTACTATTCATGAAAAAAAATTGATTTCTTTCGGTCCAAATTATTTTCGATACAATATTATCCTTGAATTTTACTCCACAAAGCAGTATCATGTTTACAATTTGGACATTATTGAATTCTGGATAAATTGAATCATAAATCTTTAAAATTTATCCGTTGCTTTCATTTAATTGAATTCTTATATCATTATCATCATCCTCATGCTTATATTGTGATAAAAGTCATCTTTGGCCCGTAGTACATAGATGGACTATTGATTGGTATGATCATGACCAAGGATTATTCGGTATAATTATGACCTATAATGTTACAAATGATGTTATAAAAGTCCTCATTGGCCCGTAGTGCATTAATGGACAGTTGTTGGCATGATCATGACCATTGGTGATAACACGAATATCCTTGGCTCGTAGTGCATGGATAATTCGTCGACGTGATACTAATGAATATCCTTGTCCCGTAGTGCGTGGATAATTCAGTGATATGGATTATTTATTGAGCTGAGTCTCAGGGATAAAATTGATGATAAACTTTTTAAATCATAGAAGATAGTAGATATCTTGCTCTACTTGACTCTTCTAATGGATTGCTTGTTCCGTTGCAGTTAAACTTGTTGTTTATTGTATTCTATGAGTTTAACACTGTTGAAGGCTAACGATAATTTATTCTGCATTATCTTAGTCATAATATTTCTTACTAGGCTAGTTTAGCTCACCCTTTTGCTTTCATTGTTCTATTCAGGAAATGAGAACGTAGCCGGGACTAGTCGGGGAATGGAGTGACGGTCCGAGATGGTGGCTGTAGTAGTCCTCACTATTTTATAAAATAGTGTAATAATAATTGTAATGAAGACTCTATTTGAGTTTGGATATTGTCCAGAAGATAATATTCATGTCAAAACTCTTAGCTACGTTTTGTTGTATTGTATAAATGAAGTTTGTATTTAAGTTCTGTACCATGTATTTGACAACTCAGAATGAGTGATGTATACTTATTTTGGGGGCGTCACAGTTGGTATTAGAGCTTAAGAATACGATCCTTGGCTGAGATGTGAGCTTAGAACTAAGAGGGGAGAGATGGATAATTCCTTCGTTAGTATGACCTACCTAAGTTTATTTGTTATTTAATTGGTCGGTTAGAATATAGGGATAATATGTGGCATGTCAATTAACCCTTGTTTGTTGCAGTGTTTGAAAATGACATCTAAAAATGTTGAGATAATCAATGAAGCACATGAGACCGTTGAATCACCAACGATCAATACCTAGGATAATATGCATCAGGAAGGCAATAATCCTCAGGTAAACAATAACACCGACTAAATGATGAACGATGGGATGTTCAGAGGCTTTATACAATTCATGCAACATCAGGCGAGAGAGACTCCTGTTCATAATGCTGGTAGAGTCAATGGCAACTCATGACTGGTCACCACTAACAATTCAAGGAGCTGGGACCACCGAAGTTTTTGGGAAAGCCAGAACCACTTAAGGCAAAGACGTGGATTAAGCAGATCACCAAGATATTTGATGTCTTGGGATGCTTGGAGGAGTAAAAGGTTCCATTTGCCACCTTTATGTTTCGTGAAGAAGCAAATTACTGGTGAAAATTTGTAAAACATACTCAACCTGGCGCACTAAAGATGTCTTGGGAGAGGTTCCAAGAATTATTCAACGAAAAGTACTTTTCCGAAAATATTCGTCACATGAATGAGGTAGAATTCATCAAGCTAGAGTAAAATAATATGACCGTATCGCAGTACGAGACTAAGTTTGCAGAGTTATCCCGGTTTACATCCCATTTGGTAGATAATGAGGAGTGAATGACGTGAATGTTTCTAAGAGGTTTGAAACCTGAAATACGTTAATACCTTATTTCTCACAAACTTTGCTTGTATTCAGATGTTGTGAATAGGGCTCAGTTATTGGAGCGCGATAATGAGTCAACCCAACCAAGAGAGAGCACATAAGACCCCAATTTTTATAAATAAAGATTAATTTTTCTCGAAATATATTTTTTATATTATGGTGTGGATTTGATATAATGTTATAGTTGTGGGTAATATTTATAAATTTTTCAAAGTAAGCAAGTTGATATAAAATATTCGTTGTGTCGGGGAATATTCGTTTGGTCGGGGAATATTCTTTTTGTCAAGGAATATCCGTATAACGACACCACCATTGGTGGACCCCACAACGGAATAACTGTCGGAGTTAGAAAATGACAGAAATATCTTTTTATAAAAATAATGACGAAAGTTTTACCGTTAAACTGTTGAAATACTCGGTGGTAAAAGTATAATAATACGCGTGGTTGCATAGTAACACACGGTATTGATTATTGATGCTTACGTAAGAAGCCACCCAGTTTATTCAATTATTGCTACATCAGTTACTGCATAATATCTCTCATATTATTGATTCAATTATTATCACAGTATCATTTGCATAATATTTATTATTATTTAATCAATAATTGAGACGACAAAGTTATTCATATTATTATTTATAATATTGACGATGTCTAGAAAGTTCTGTCGAGGAGAGGTTTGGTCACCTAATTGCGCGCCAATAGGAAAAAATCCTTATCGAAAAGCTCCCTCTTTCCTGGAAATAATCTGGTTGTTAAATATTGTGAGTTATAATATTAATGATGAATAATTGTTAAAATATTAAAAATGTGTTTATTAAAGGTAAATGATTTGTGATAAATATTTATTCAATTTTTGATATAAATATAGGGATTCGTTATGAGGCGTTTGTTGTAAGTTTGACATAGTATTCCATGGGATGATTTACTAATTTTATGGACCGTCGGTGGTGGTTTTAATAGTAAATCAATCTGGACCGTCGGTGGTGGTTTTAATAGTAAATCAGTCTGTACCGTTGGTGGTGGTTTTAATAGTAAATCAATCTGGACCGACAATGGTGGTTTTAAAAGTAAATCATTCTGGACCGTCGGTTGTGGTTTTAATAGTAATCAATATGGACCGTTCGTTCTAATAGTAAATCAATCTGGACCGTTCGTGAATCAATTATTATTTACTCTATTTTCTTATAAATAGAAGCTTAATTCTTCTTTCATTCTCACCAATTCACTGAGACTCATAAGAGAAACTATAGAGAGCAAGAAGAAGAGTATTCTGCTGCTTCACTATTGCAGTATCCAGTCTTCTACTAAGCTAAGGGGTATTATTTCTTTCGTATTTATAAGGAATACTATTTTTCGTATTCATCCTTTAATATGTGAGAATAACCTGTCTACGCGGATTACGTACCGTACGACAGGTGAAAATCCATTTGCAGTGTCGTATATTATTTCTTTTCATATTCTTAAATCTAAACTTACTATGGTAAGTATTGTTTCTATAATTTCTGAAATTAGTGGAATATCATTGAGTTTTGCACTTCATCCGATATCGTGTCAATGGAATATTGATTTGAACTTTCTTATTAAATATCAATATTTTCACCCAGGATACTATTCACTCAGTTACTATTCACTCAGTTACTATTCAGTTAAATATTATTCACTCGGGAATTCGGAGTACTTTCCATACTGGGTTACTATTCATGAGTTACTATTCACTCAAGGATTCGGGGTACTTTTTATGCCGAAGTACTATTCACGAATTACTATTCACGGGACACTATTCACCTAAAAAATTTATTTCTTTTCTGTCCAAATTATTTATGATACATAGATATTATTCATGAATTTACTCCACAAAGTAGTATCATGTTGACAATTTGGACATTATTGAATTCTAGATAAATTAAATTATAAATTTTTAAAATTTATCTTTTGCTTTCATTTAATTGAATTCTTATACCATTGTCATCATCCTCATGCTTATATTGTGATGAAAGTCATCTTTGGCACGTAGTGCATAGATGGACTGTTGATTGGTATGATTATGACAAGGGATAATTCGGTATAATCATGACCTGTAATGCTACAAATGATAAAAGTCTTCATTGGCCCGTAGTGCATTGATGGACAATTGTTGGCATGATTATGACCATTGATGATTACACGAATATCCTTGGCCCGTAGTGCAGGGATAATTCGCGGACGTGATACTAATGAATATATTTGGCCTGTAATGCAGGGATGATTCGATGATGTGGTTTATTTATTAAGCTGAGTCTCAGGGATAAAATTAATGATAAACTTTTTAAATCATAAAAGATAGTAGATATCATGCTCTACTTGACTCTTTTAATGGATTACTTGTTCCGCTGTAGTTAAACTTGATGTTTATTGTATTTTATTAGTTTAACACTGTTGAAGGCTAACGATAATTTATTCTACATTATCTTAGTCATAATATTTCTTACTGGGCTAGTTGAGCTCACCCTTTTGCTTTCATTGTTCTCTTCAAAAAATGAGAACGTAGTCGGGACTAGTCGGGAAACGGAGTGATGGTCCGAGATGGTTGTTGTAAGACCCCGAATTTTATGAAATAAAAGTATTCAATTTTTCTTATAATTACTATTCAGTAAATGGTTAAATTGATAAAAGTTTAAAGTTATGGGTGAAATATGAAATTTTTTTCAAAATAAGCAAGTGGTTATAAAATAATCATTGTTGTCGGGGAATATTCGTTTGGTCGTGGAATATTCTTTCTGTCGGAGAATATTCGTACAACGGCGCAGCTATTTGTGGGCCCCATAACGAATAACTGTCGGGTGAAGAAAAACGACAAATTTGAGTTTTTACAAATAACGGCGTAGTTGTTATCGTTAATACTGTTGAAATACCCGGTGGTTAAAATACAGTAATACGCGTTATTGCACAGTAGCACACGGTATTGCACAGTATTTTTGAAATTATTGATTCTTACGTAAGAAGGCACTACTCAATAATTGTTACAGCAATTACTGTTCAATATTTTATTTTATTGATTCAATAATTGCTACGTTGAAATTTTATATTATTGTTGTTCAATAATTGTTGCTGCACAGTATTTTCCATTATCAGATCAATAATTCATATTATTTGAATAGTATTATTAGATAGCATTATTGGCAATGTCTAGAAAGTTCTGTCTAAGGAGAGGTTTGGTCATCTAATTGCGCGCTAGTAAGGAGAAATCCTTATTGGAAAGCCCCCTCTTTCCTGGGAACGGCCTGGTTGTCATAAATGTGATTATGTAATATTATTTGTGAATAATTAATTATTGATTTATATGATAAGAAAATATTTATTTTATGTGGATATAAATGAGGGATATATTTTTGTGGATAAAATGAAGGAGTTAATGTTGAGATTTTTATCAGTATTCTTGTCGGAATGGAGGTATTAAAAATCAGGGTTTTTGAGATATATTGCGGGAGTTATAATTTTTAATCCGACCGTTGGATCATTGTGATTTTTGGATATGTTATACATATATAAGTTGAGTATATGTCCACAAATTTTGAACCGTTAAAAATGAACGTATGATTTATTATGAATTTTACGAGATGACTGGTTCAGAAATTGTTGAATTTTCGGAGTTTATCATTTTGGTGGAAAATTCTAGAATTGGTGGGCCCCACTTGTGATTGGTGAAGAAATGTGCTGAATTATATTTCAAATGTGGTGGGTGGGAATAGTAGCAGGTAAAGCCATCAGGTTGCAGGTCAAACCTACCAAAATTTTCCTATAAATAGAGGGCTAAGTTAGAATTGAAAATCACACCAAAAACATAAGCTTTCTCTTTTTCTCTCTCTATATTATGAAGCATATTTTGTGAGTATTTAGATACTTGGTGAGTTGCTATTCATCAGTGCAAGTTTCCTTCAGCCTTATACCGATCAGAAGTACTGCTCTTTTGAGGTAAGGGATTGTAAGGGATATTAAGGGATTTTAAGGGTTGTTATGATTTTCAGTTTCGTAATTTTTCTAATCTTCAAAAATTCTGGAAAAATTTGAAATGATATTTTGATGAGTTTTCTTGATTGTGTCCAAAAATGGTGATTTTTGGATGTATAGATTGAGAGTTATGAATTTTATGAGAAAAGACTATTTTAAAAGTAACAGCTTATAATTCCTTGTGGTTAACTCCAAAATTGATGAAATTTTTATTGGGAGTACATGTATATGATAGAAGTATACTCTGTGAATTTCAGAATTTTTAGACAAAAGTACAATTTTTGATAAATGTCTAAATATTCGGCTATTTTGGCCATATGAAAAATAGTAAATGACTTTTAAAAATTCTGAGAAAAATATATGTTCACTATGGGACTATATTATGCTAAATCCCAGAAAAGAAATATTTTTGGAACGAATTTGGTATTTTTCATGAAAATAGTCTAGTTATGAGAAAATGAATTAAATATGTTATGTGAAGTAAGAAAATTGAAAATAGGATTTTATGGCTTGAGAATCCTATATATGAGGTATATGCAGATTTTTGATGAGGGTTTTGGTTATTGATGATGAAATTGTAAGAGTTGGCATTTTATGATGATTAAATGCATTAATTAGTAAAGTGTAAACAATTAAAATAAATTGTTTATAAATTTAAGTAATGTTATTCTTTCAATATCATTATACCGAAATATTGGTATGAATTTTATTGTAGAATTTCTATCTTTTGTGTCGGGGTTACTATTCATGTGTTACGAATATTACTCTTGAGATTAAAATTATATGTTGATCATATTATTTTTATCATCATATATAACATTTTTATAACCCTGATGTTGAAATTCTCTTTCACTGGAGTGTAAAGATGGGTAGATTATTGGTATGATCATGACTAGGGTTCTCTTTGGCCTGTAGTGCAAAGTTGAATTGTGACTGGTATGATCATGACCATTAAATTTATAATTGAATATCTTAAGCTTAAGTGCAAAGGTGAATTGATCAACATGGTTATAATTATTGTTTATATAAATTCTGAAATGATTATATATTTCTTTGAGATATGAATATATTTGGCCTGTAATGCAAATATGAATTGTTGATGAATATCTTTGGCATGTAGTGCAAAGATGGCCTGTTGATGAATATCTTTGGTCTGTAGTGCAAAGATGAACTGTTGTTGAATATCTTTGGCCCGTAGTGCAAAGATGGATTTGTTAGTATGATTATAAACAGGAATTGTGATTTGGTATAACCATGATATTTGATGTTTCAGGTAAAGATAGGTGATGAAAATATTCTTCGTCCTGGGTGCGAAGAAAAATTTATAGTCACAATTATGATTATGAGTTATTCATATGATTGTGGAAAGGAACTGTTGAGTGAGGTTACATGGATAAAACATTGTTGATGGATTTTTAACATGGAGAAGATAATAGACTTTATAGTCTATTTGACTCTTCTAATGGATTGCTCGTTCCGCTGCAACTATGGTTGAAATTTTTATCATTTACCATATGTTCTAAATCTCTGATTTATTATTGATGAAGGCTACTGATAATTTAATTATCTTTAGTCATGATATTCTTTACTGGGCTAGTTGTGCTCACCCTTTTGCTTCACAATTCCTTTCAGGTAATAAGAGTGTAGCTGGGTCGAGCGAGGGTAACGGGAAAATAGAACAGTGGTCTCTAGCTGTGGATGTTCTCCCGAAGCAGTATAGAAAAGTTCATTTAGTTGTTATATTTGGTGAATCCAATAGGGTAAGGTGTACCCAACATTAGAAGGGTGGTTTGCCACTATCATACAAGATGTCTAACGACATACAACCTCGTGTCATCATAAGACAGGGATGTGCTCATCCACTTGCTGAGTATATATACGAACACTACCTATATAATCTTGGTGTTTGTTTAAAGTATAATTCTCAATTAGAGACAGTAGAGATAATGATATGTCAAGAGAAGACTCACCATTGGGAAGAATATGATAATAATCTTCTCGTTTTTCTTTGGGGTCTATTGGGTCAACCAAGGATAATTCTGTGGCCATATGATATCTATCATAACCTAGACGCGTGGCCTCCCATGTACGAAGGTTTCCTTGAGCACTTCCCAAAGATTCTAATTTCTAAAATAATTTTTGACTATACCTTTATGTAAGGTGTTATTGTGAGGTGATGTCCACGGTTGGAACATGAGTCACATTTGGTATATATTTGTATCCAAACTCACAGCATATGTGTTGTTGTATTTTGCACGACAATTGTTGTAATAAAGTTGTAGTTGTTTTCTGTACCATGTATTTGACGACTCAGAATGGGTTGGGTGGAATGAACCTATTTTGGGGTCGTTACAGTTGGTATCAGAGCTTAGGGATATGATCTCTGGTGGAGATCGGGAAATATAACTAGGAGGGGAGAGATGCGTAAATCCTTCGCTAGTGTGTCCTACCTAAGCTTATTTGTTGGTTAGTCATAATATTGGGATATTATGTGATATGTTAATTTATTTAATTAACCCTTATTTTATGGCAGTATTTGAGAATGACAGCTGAGAATGCTAACAATGGAGTGAATGAGACTGTGGGGATACCTCTAATCACTAACCATGATAATGTGATGTCAGACGAAGAAGGAATTAGAGATATCTATGTGGTGAGTGAAGAATTGATAGTTGCACCCGAGATAGTCGCAGAGGTAACAGCTGAGACTGAGGAAGAAGAGGAAGAAGAAGTACCAGAGGAGAGTTTATTAGAGGTATTATATGATCAAAATGTAGAATTTCAAAATCGTATTCATGAGTTAGAAGAGTAGGCAGAAGAACGACAGGCGGTCGTGGAACAAAAGGATGCAACAATTCAAGCTTGTGTTACCCGATATGTGATGCTTGAACAGAAGCATTCTTTGGCAGAGTATAAGATGATAAAAATGGAATCTGAGCTGAAAGAAGAAATAATTGAACGAGTGAGAATAAGTGATGCATGGGCAAAAGCCGCACGACACGTGGATATTGTGGAAAGAGATGTTCGATCTAAGAAGGCTAAAATAGATGATATGAATTTCTCTTTTTGGAAAGCAATTGGGAGAACCCAACATCGAGTTTTGAATTACCCTGTACATAGCGGTCAACCTGAATCCGATATGGATCGAAGATTGATGATTCAGATCATGAATGAGGAGTACGAAGAGGCAGTTGAGGGAGGAATATGTCCTATAGAAAGGTATATTCCAACAGTAATGATGACGCCAAATGCTGCTCCAGACAAGTCAAAGCCGAGTAGTTCGAGAGATGGCGGTTGTCATGACTTCCCAACAAATGAGGAACCCAAATGAAGTTATCATGGGAGATGAGCAATGGAGAAATCATGATGATCTGAGAGATAGAATCTGAAATGGAAGCAAGGTATTCTCAACTCTTCGAAATACCAGGTACGTAAATTTCGGGGACGAAATTTCATAAGGAGGGGAGATTGTAAGACCCCGAATTTTATGAAATAAAAGTATTCAATTTTTCTTATAATTACTATTCAGTAAATGGTTAAATTGATAAAAGTTTAAAGTTATGGGTGAAATATGAAATTTTTTTCAAAATAAGCAAGTGGTTATAAAATAATCATTGTTGTCGGGGAATATTCGTTTGGTCGTGGAATATTCTTTCTGTCGGAGAATATTCGTACAACGGCGCAGCTATTTGTGGGCCCCATAACGAATAACTGTCGGGTGAAGAAAAACGACAAATTTGAGTTTTTACAAATAACGGCGTAGTTGTTATCGTTAATACTGTTGAAATACCCGGTGGTTAAAATACAGTAATACGCGTTATTGCACAGTAGCACACGGTATTGCACAGTATTTTTGAAATTATTGATTCTTACGTAAGAAGGCACTACTCAATAATTGTTACAGCAATTACTGTTCAATATTTTATTTTATTGATTCAATAATTGCTACGTTGAAATTTTATATTATTGTTGTTCAATAATTGTTGCTGCACAGTATTTTCCATTATCAGATCAATAATTCATATTATTTGAATAGTATTATTAGATAGCATTATTGGCAATGTCTAGAAAGTTCTGTCTAAGGAGAGGTTTGGTCATCTAATTGCGCGCTAGTAAGGAGAAATCCTTATTGGAAAGCCCCCTCTTTCCTGGGAACGGCCTGGTTGTCATAAATGTGATTCTGTAATATTATTTGTGAATAATTAATTATTGATTTATATGATAAGAAAATATTTATTTTATGTGGATATAAATGAGGGATATATTTTTGTGGATAAAATGAAGGAGTTAATGTTGAGATTTTTATCAGTATTCTTGTCGGAATGGAGGTATTAAAAATCAGGGTTTTTGAGATATATTGCGGGAGTTATAATTTTTAATCCGACCGTTGGATCGTTGTGATTTTTGGATATGTTATACATATATAAGTTGAGTATATGTCCACAAATTTTGAACCGTTAAAAATGAACGTATGATTTATTATGAATTTTACGAGATGACTGGTTCAGAAATTGTTGAATTTTCGGAGTTTATCATTTTGGTGGAAAATTCTAGAATTGGTGGGCCCCACTTGTGGTTGGTGAAGAAATGTGCTGAATTATATTTCAAATGTGGTGGGTGGGAATAGTAGCAGGTAAAGCCATCAGGTTGCAGGTCAAACCTACCAAAATTTTCCTATAAATAGAGGGCTAAGTTAGAATTGAAAATCACACCAAAAACATAAGCTTTCTCTCTTTCTCTCTCTATATTATGAAGCATATTTTGTGAGTATTTAGATACTTGGTGAGTTGCTATTCATCAGTGCAAGTTTCCTGCAGCCTTATACCGATCAGAAGTACTGCTCTTTTGAGGTAAGGGATTGTAAGGGATATTAAGGGATTTTAAGGGTTGTTATGATTTTCAGTTTCGTAATTTTTCTGATCTTCAAAAATTCTGGAAAAATTTGAAATGATATTTTGATGAGTTTTCTTGATTGTGTCCAAAAATGGTGATTTTTGGATGTATAGATTGAGAGTTATGAATTTTATGAGAAAAAACTATTTTAAAAGTAACAGCTTATAATTCCTTGTGGTTAACTCCAAAATTGATGAAATTTTTATTGGGAGTACATGTATATGATAGAAGTATACTCTGTGAATTTCAGAATTTTTAGACAAAAGTACAATTTTTGATAAATGTCTAAATATTCGGCTATTTTGGCCATATGAAAAATAGTAAATGACTTTTAAAAATTCTGAGAAAAATATATGTTCACTATGGGACTATATTATGCTAAATCCCAGAAAAGAAATATTTTTGGAACGGATTTGGTATTTTTCATGAAAATAGTCTAGTTATGAGAAAATGAATTAAATATGTTATGTGAAGTAAGAAAATTGAAAATAGGATTTTATGGCTTGAGAATCCTATATATGAGGTATATGCAGATTTTTGATGAGGGTTTTGGTTATTGATGATGAAATTGTAAGAGTTGGCATTTTATGATGATTAAATGCATTAATTAGTAAAGTGTAAACAATTAAAATAAATTGTTTATAAATTTAAGTAATGTTATTCTTTCAATATCATTATACCGAAATATTGGTATGAATTTTATTGTAGAATTTCTATCTTTTGTGTCGGGGTTACTATTCATGTGTTACGAATATTACTCTTGAGATTAAAATTATATGTTGATCATATTATTTTTATCATCATATATAACATTTTTATAACCCTGATGTTGAAATTCTCTTTCACTGGAGTGTAAAGATGGGTAGATTATTGGTATGATCATGACTAGGGTTCTCTTTGGCCTGTAGTGCAAAGTTGAATTGTGACTGGTATGATCATGACCATTAAATTTATAATTGAATATCTTAAGCTTAAGTGCAAAGGTGAATTGATCAACATGGTTATAATTATTGTTTATATAAATTCTGAAATGATTATATATTTCTTTGAGATATGAATATATTTGGCCTGTAGTGCAAATATGAATTGTTGATGAATATCTTTGGCATGTAGTGCAAAGATGGCCTGTTGATGAATATCTTTGGTCTGTAGTGCAAAGATGAACTGTTGTTGAATATCTTTGGCCCGTAGTGCAAAGATGGATTTGTTAGTATGATTATAAACAGGAATTGTGATTTGGTATAACCATGATATTTGATGTTTCAGGTAAAGATAGGTGATGAAAATATTCTTCGTCCTGGGTGCGAAGAAAAATTTATAGTCACAATTATGATTATGAGTTATTCATATGATTGTGGAAAGGAACTGTTGAGTGAGGTTACATGGATAAAACATTGTTGATGGATTTTTAACATGGAGAAGATAATAGACTTTATAGTCTATTTGACTCTTCTAATGGATTGCTCGTTCCGCTGCAACTATGGTTGAAATTTTTATCATTTACCATATGTTCTAAATCTCTGATTTATTATTGATGAAGGCTACTGATAATTTAATTATCTTTAGTCATGATATTCTTTACTGGGCTAGTTGTGCTCACCCTTTTGCTTCACAATTCCTTTCAGGTAATAAGAGTGTAGCTGGGTCGAGCGAGGGTAACGGGAAAATAGAACAGTGGTCTCTAGCTGTGGATGTTCTCCCGAAGCAGTATAGAAAAGTTCATTTAGTTGTTATATTTGGTGAATCCAATAGGGTAAGGTGTACCCAACGTTGGAAGGGTGGTTTGCCACTATCATACAAGATGTCTAACGACATACAACCTCGTGTCATCATAAGACAGGGATGTGCTCATCCACTTGCTGAGTATATATACGAACACTACCTATATAATCTTGGTGTTTGTTTAAAGTATAATTCTCAATTAGAGACAGCAGAGATAATGATATGTCAAGAGAAGACTCACCATTGGGAAGAATATGATAATAATCTTCTCGTTTTTCTTTGGGGTCTATTGGGTCAACCAAGGATAATTCTGTGGCCATATGATATCTATCATAACCTAGACGCGTGGCCTCCCATGTACGAAGGTTTCCTTGAGCACTTCCCAAAGATTCTAATTTCTAAAACAATTTTTGACTATACCTTTATGTAAGGTGTTATTGTGAGGTGATGTCCACGGTTGGAACATGAGTCACATTTGGTATATATTTGTATCCAAACTCACAGCATATGTGTTGTTGTATTTTGCACGACAATTGTTGTAATAAAGTTGTAGTTATTTTCTGTACCATGTATTTGACGACTCAGAATGGGTTGGGTGGAATGAACCTATTTTGGGGTCGTTACAGTTGTTTTAGTAGTCCTCACTATTTTGTGTGATAATAAATGTAATGAGGATTGAATTTACGTTTGGATATTGTCTATGAGACAATATTCGTGTAAAAACTCAGGTATGTTTTGTCGTATTTTACACGACATTTGTATTAATTAAGTTTGTATTTGAATTCTGTTCCATGTATTTGGTGACCCAAGATGGGTGATGTATACCTATTTTGGGGGCGTCACAGAGCAGCCGGCAAAACGATAATTCCAGTGGTAGCAGTCATCGAAGCGGTGACAACAAACATGAAGGGAATCAACAAGCCATAAATGGTAACCACTTCGGTGGTAATCATGGCCAAGACAATAGAAGTGGAAATTTCAAGAAGAAAAGGTTCAACAATGATGGAAAGACAACAACACCAGCACCCGTTTTTAAGGAAGGAGAACGACCACTGATCGTATGCTTCCAATGCGGAGGGGAGGGACACATCAGTCCAAACTGCACGATGTAGTCCAAAGCATGTTATAATTACGGAAGAGAAGGTCACCTAGCCCGATTTTGTTGTGTAGTGAAGTCAAGTCCAGCTGGGATGGAGACCCCAAAGACCGTCTCAGACAAGTCAAAGCCGGTAGTTTAAGTGAGAGCGTTTGTCGAGAAACCCAAACGAAGTTATCATGGGTAAGCTAATCATAAACTCTTACGAAGTCTATATCTTATTTGATATCGATTTTACCCATTCTTTTATTTTTCCTACTTGCGCTTAACATTTAAATTTGAGTCCGGAGAAATTAGACTTTGACTTATTTGTTGAAACTTCGTTGGGGGAAACCTTCTTGCATCCACTGTTTATAAGTCTTATTTGATTCAAATTGGCACCCTCATATTACCTATCTATCTTATCCCTTTGAAAATACTTGCATTTGATGTGATTTTAAGAGTTGATTGGTTAACTACTCATCATGCTAAAATTGATTATTTTAGTAAGGTTGTTAGCTTTCATATTCCTAACCAACCTATTATACGAATTCAAGCAACTAAACCACTAAAGTCAATCACTGTCATATCAAGCCATAAAGCTATTCGTTTATTGAAAAATGGATGTCAAGTTTCTTAGCTCATGTCACAGATTTAAACAAAAATACGTCAGATTTGAATGATATTTCTATTGTTAATAAATTTCCTGACATATTCCCCGAAGAACTTCCTAGCCTACCCCCAGAGCGTGAAATCGAATTTTTTATCAACCTTGAACCCGGTACAAAACCCTCAAATATTTCTTCACCCAGAACGATCGTAACATGCGCCAAAGACGTTGGCTCGAGCTGTTGAGAGATTACGACCATACCATTCAATACCATCTTGGAAAAGTGAACGTGGTATCTGACGCGTTAAATAGAAGATTGTATGCGTTTACGAGTGAAATATTTTTAATACAAAGACCCATTTCGTACGACTTATAAAAGATGGAGATAGAATTAAAGACTCCAAGAACCTACGTAAAGATTGCGAATATACGATTAGAACCGACTTTAATCGATAAAGTTAAAGTCGCTCAAGCTACAGACTCAGAACTGATGAATGTGAAGAAGAAGGTGCAAGAAGGCGTTATTCTAGAAGCGAGAATCGACGATGTGAGGAAAGCTCAAACTTTTGATTTATTGGTTCATTTGAAATCCTCGATTGAGTAGGAACTGTGGCCTATAGACTCGCTTTACCGCCAAGTATATCGCGTGTTCATAATATTTTTCATGTATCGATGTTACGTAAATATGTAGACGACCCGAACCACATTATTGAATTAGAACTAGACGAAATAGTAGAAGATTTAACGTATGAGGTGATACTTGTTAAAATCTTGGATAAGAAGGATCATATTCTACGCTCAAAGGTTATACCTCAAGAGTTAGAATCTGACGAGGTATTCTCACCTCTTCGACATACTAGGTACTTATGTAAATTTTGAGCGCGAAATTTCATAAGAAGAGGAGATTGTAAGACCCCAAATTTTATGAAATGAAAGTATTCAATTTTTTTATAATTATTATTTTATTTAGTAAATGATTAAATTGATAAAAGGTTAAAGTTAAGGGTGATATGTGAAAATTTTGTAAAGTAAGCAAGTTATCATAAAATATTCATTTTATCAGGGAATATTCGTACCATGGCACAATCATTGGTGGACCCCACAACGAAATTATTGTCGGAGTTAGAAAATGACAGAAATAACTTTTTATAAAAATAAGGTAAAAGTTTTACCGTTAAACTGTTGAAATACTCGGTGGTAAACGTACAGTAATATGCGTGGTTGCATAGCAGTAAACGGTATTGTACAATATCTTTGATTATTGATACTTGCGTGAGAAGTCACTCAGTTTTATTCAATTTTTACCACAGTAATTGCTGCATAATATCTCTCATATTATTGATTTAATTATTGTCACAGTATCATTTGTACAATATTTTATATTATTAAATCAATCATTGAGACGACAAAGTTATTCATATTATTATTTACATTATTGACGATATCTAGAAAGTTCTGTTGAGGAAAGGGGTTTGGTCACCTAATTGCGCATCATTAGGGAGAAATTCTTATCGGAAAGCTCTTTCTTTCCTTGGAATGATCTGGTTGTTAATATTGTGAGTTATAATATTAATGATAAATAAGTTCATGTTGATTAAATATAAGAATAATAATTAATGAGTGAAAGATGTTTGTTCATTTAGTTTTCTTTAATTCTTCCGTGACCCAATTACCCTCAAAGAAGGTAATTCTGTGATTGGTTGGTTTTGTTATTATTGATTAAATGAGTAATTAATCGGATAAATGAGCAATTAATTGCTATTAGTTCACATGCAAATAACTATTTGATCACATGTATAGAACTATTGGTTCACATGCATGTACTATTAGGGGAGGTTGTGCAAGATTGATAATACTTGAAGGACTAAATTAAAAATAAAGATAAAGATAAAGGTACTAAACTGTAATAATTCGAGCCCCTAAACGTGCAATTATCGAAACTATATTTTCTTATAAATAGAAGCTCATTTCTTTTTTCATTCTCACCAATTCACTAAGACTCACAAGAGCAATTATAGAGAGAGAAGCTATAAAGAGGAAGAAGAAGGGTATTGTGCTACTTCATTATTGCAGTATCCAGTCTTCTACTAAGGTAAGGGGTATTATTTATTTTATATTCGCTTACGATATTATTTTTCGTATTCGTAAGGAATTTTATTTTCGTTCAATATTCATAAAGAATATTATTTTTGTTCAATATTCGTAAGGAATATTATCTTCGTTCAATATTCGTTGGAATATTATTTTTGTTCAACAGTTGTAAGGGATATTATTTTTGTTCAATATTCGTATGAAATCATATTTTTTTCCATATTCTGTAGTATGTAAGTAATATTATTTCGTTTCGTATTCTTAATTCTACACTCATTTTGTTAAAGTATTGCTTCTATACTCAGTGAAATTAGTAGAATATTCTTGAAATTTGTGCTTCATCTAGTATCATTTCACAATGATATTTTTCTGAACATTCTTATTAAATTTTAAGTTTTTCATGTTGGAGTACTATTCATGGGTACTACTTATTTATACGGCACTATTCATACGTACGACACTATTCATAAATACGATATTATTCCTAAAGTACTATTCACAGGGTACTATTCACCCGGGGTACTATTCATTAAAAAAATTGATTTCTTTCGATCCAAATTATTTTTGATACAATATTATTCTGGAATTTTACTCCACAAAGCAGTATCATGTTTACAATTTGGACATTATTGAATTCTAGATAAACTGAATTATAAATCTTTAAAATTTATCCTTTGCTTTCATTTAATTGAATTCTTATATCATTCTCATCATCCTCATGCTTAGATAGTGATAAAAGTCATCTTTGGCCCGTAGTGCATAGATAGATTGTTGATTGGTATGATTATGACCAAGGATTATTCGGTAGAATCATGACCTGTGATGTTACAAATGATGTGATAAAAGTCCTCATTGGCCCGTAGTGTATTGATGGACAATTGTTGGCATGATCATGACCATTGGTGATAACACGAATATCCTTGGCCCGTAGTGCATGGATAATTCGTGGACGTGATACTAATGAATATCCTTGGCCCGTAGTGCATGGATAATTCAGTGTTGTGGATTATTTATTGAGTTGAGTCTCAGCAATAAAATTGATGATAAACTTTTTAAATCATAGAAGATAGTAGATATTATGCTCTACTTGACTCTTCTAATGGATTGCTTGTTCCGCTGCAGTTAAACTTATTGTTTATTGTATTCTATGAGTTTAACACTGTTGAAGGCTAACGATAATTTATTCTGCATTATCTTAGTCATAATATTTCTTACTGGGCTAGTTGAGTTCACCCTTTTACTTTCATTGTTCTCTTCAAGAAATGAGAACGTAGCCGGGGCTAGTCGAGGAATGGAGTGACGGTCCGAGATGGTGGCTGTAGTAGTCCTCACTATTTTATAAAATAGTGTAATAATAATTGTAATGAGGACTATATTTGAGTTTGGATATTATCTAGAAAACAATATTCATGTCAAAACTCTTAGCTATGTTTTGTCGTATTATATAAATGAAGTTTATATTTAAGTTCTGTACCATGTATTTGGCGACTCAGAATGGGTGATGTATACTTGGGGGCGTCACAATTATTGTCTATTAGACTCTCCTAATAGATTGTTTATTTCGCTGCTAATTATTCGTTAAAGATTTATGATGTCTAGCATTTTATTAATCTTTGATTTAATCACTGTTGAAACCTAAAAATAATTATATTTTTTCGTTATCTTAATCATGATTTTCTTTAATGTGTTATTTGAGCTCACTATTTTGTTTTCTAATTCCTTTTAGAAATTAAGAATGTAATCAGGACTAGCGGGGAGAACAAATGAATGGAGTGAGTGTTCGGTTAGTAATTATGGTAGTCCTCACCAAATTGTAAAATAGTGTTCTAATAATTGAAATGAGGACTTAGTGTGTATTTACTACCATGTGATACATGGTATTGTAATAATTATGATTATATGAGTTATTGTAAGTGTTTTGTATTTTTGAAGATTGAAATTAGATTGTGTAAGCCCGAATTTAGTGGCTTCACTACTTAAAAACGTGATTAGTGATTCTAAATAATAGTTTTGTTTATCAAACAGATTTTACTTCTTAAAATTGATTAAAAGTAAGTTTGACTACTTATAAGCGATCTCAACTACCCTCTAAATCTTTTTGATTTCTTAATTAATCTTTTCTCGCGGCTTTTTGTTGCAAAATAAATCCTTTATAGCTAATTAAATTGTACGCATGCTAATTAATTAAGGTATTAGCCATAAATAATTCTTTAATAAAATTAAAAGTACAAACTTGATTTCACAAATTTTTTGTTCAACTTTTTCTTTAGTATTGAAATTAGTAAAAGTACTATCTAAATTTGAAACAATTAAATACTTTCCGAATTTGTAAAAAAATTAGGGAAAAAAACCTAACATGCATGTTAGGAAAAAGAAAAGTGTCTTTTGCTTTAATTTATATCTCTAATACCAAAAGATTACAAGAAAAAGCATTATTTCCGACAGAATATTTTGTCGGAAGTAATCCTATTCCGTCGGAATTAGCTTATTTCTGAGGAAATATTTCGTCGAAAATTCGATCGTATATATATATACACGTCGGATATAAGAATAGTCAAAAATTTCATCGAAAACTACATTTTTTTGACTGACTTATATTCGACTGAATTTCTTCGAAAATAAGTTATGATTGATGGAAATGTTACGACGAAATTAATTCGCTGAATATAAAATTGGGAAATGTTCCACGAAATTTTCCTCGAAAATAAGCTATTTTCAACGAAAAATGCGAGTTTTTAAAAATGAATTAACGCTAAATATTCCGACGGAATTTCCCTCGAAAATAGGCTATTTCCAACGAAAAATAAGAATTTTTTAAAAAATTTTAAAAACTAAAATCAACAAAATTTCCGTGGAAAATGCCTTATTTCATCGAAAATAATTCTTTTTTAATAATATTATTAAAATTGCAATTTCTAGATTTTTTAACACATTTTTGTACATGTAACATGTTTTATCCCAATACAAGCAGACAGTAATATATTTCACATTCAACATAGCGCTAAAAACCTGTATTATCTCATCATCAACAACATAACTAAGTTAACAATTACATATATAAGTTAACAATTACAAAAGATCAACTAACTTATCAACAATTACAAATATAAGTTAATGTTCCATAAATTATATACAATATGATTTACAAGACTTGTACAGACGCAACTAGACTATAATATGTAGAAATGATCTACAATTTAATGAATAAAATGAATACAATTGAATTATAAACTAGTAGTCGGACCATCATCGGGTTGAGGTGGGCGACGATGTTGCTCTAGTGTATAAAACTCAGCATCTTCGTCCCCTTGGTCGCAATCGCCAGTCCGCTCGCCATTGTCATTGTGACGCCCCCAAAATAGGTCCATTCCACCCAACCTATTCTGAGTCGCTAAATACATGGTACAGAAATAACTACAACTTTATTAATACATTTGTCGTGCAAAATACGACAACATATATACTGTGAGTTTAAATACAAATATTGTCTTCTAGACAATATCCACACTCAAATAAGTCCTCATTATTGATACACTATTTTACAAAAATAATGAGGACTACTAAAACAACTGTCTTGAACCATCACTCCACACCCCAATTAGTTCCTGCTATATTCTCGCCTCCTGAGAAGAAAAATGAAACAAAAAGGAAAGGGTGAGCCCAACTAGCCCAGTAAAGAACATTATGACTAAGATAATACAGAACAAATTATCCTTAGTCTTCAACAAGAAAAAATCTAATAGAATACAATAGACACCAAGTTTTAAATCAATATTCGCAGCGAAAAATAATAATTCATAGAAGAGTTACGTAGAGAATGAAATCTACTATTATCTATGAATTTAAAAGTCCATCATCAATATTTTATCCCTGTAACATCAATCAATATATATCTTGAATCAAATAGTCATCTTTGCACTACAGGCCAAAGATATTCATCAGTTGGTCATGTTCATCTCAACACTTGTTCATCTTTGCACTACGGGCCAAAGATATTCATCAGAAATCATTCATCTTTGCACTACAGGCCAAAGATATTCATTAATATCATCATTTAGGACTGAGGATGATGAAAAATATTTTAAAGAAAACGAATCCAGTGAAACAAAAGAGTAAATATTAAGGATTCGTATTTCATCTATTCCATGTCCAAAAATACCTCATAAATAATCATGGTAGAGTAAAATTCAAGAATGATCAAAACATGGATACAATCAAAGCTAGTATCCAGAATAGATATTTTGGACAAAAAGAAGAAAAAATCATTTTTCGGTGAATAGTACCGTATTCGTGAATAGTGCCGTATACGTGAATAGTGCCGTATACGTGAATAGTAACTCCGACACCAAAAGATAGAAATTTTACAAAAACATCATTATGCTTCGTGAATAGTACTCGTGAATAGTAACTCGTGAATAGTAACTCATAAATAGTAACCCCGACACGAAAAGTTCCAAATTTGATAAAAATTTCCAACCAATATTTTGGCATAATGATATTGAAGAAATAATATCATTTTCGAATAAAATAACATCCCTTACCTCGAAAGAATAGTACTTCTGGCTGGACTACTGGATATAGTGCTGAAGGGAACTTGCACCGTATAACAACACTCAAAGTATACTCACAAGAATACGCTCAACGTATCGAGAGAGAAAAAGAGAAGATTTCAGTTTCTGGTGTGATTTTCAATTCTAACCTAAGCACCCTATTTATAGGAAAATGCTTAGAACACCAAAACAGAAAATTAAATATAATAATAATATATTTATCAAATTTTTCTTAGCCCACCTCTAGACATCTGATTTCAGCACTTTGCACATGTTAATGATGTTCACAAAATACAAAAAATGTTTTTCTTAATAAACATAATTAAAACTTCCAAAAATCAGTTATTTTGGAACTTTAGAACTTCAATAATTCATAATAAATAGCCCTTTTATCAGAAAATTCGAATCTCACGATTTTTTATAGAAAATTCAATTCTCTACAACTTTACAGAAGAAAGGTTTTTCAAATTCCAAACAGAAATTGACCGAAATCCACAAACGAACGATTTTACAGGCTATAATCAAATTTCAGTCAAGAAATGGGCCCACAGACATGTTTAACATGTTTTAAACAACTTTTACAACAAAAATACTCTTTCTCCTCATATACTCATATATCCCACATTCATTGTAAAAATATCATCATTATTATATTATTAAAATAATATATTTAAATGAATTATTTTATCAGAAAAAGATAAAATATTAATTTTCAACAATTGTCACATTTAAAAATTTTCTCCATCTATATCCACATAAAATTAATATTTTCCTCATCATATAAATCAATAATTAATTATTCACAAATAATATTACAGAATCACAGTACTGGCAACCAGGCCGTTCCCAGGAAAGAGGGGGCTTTTCAATAAGGATCTCTCCTTACTGGTGCGCAATTAGATGACCAAACCTCTCCTTAGACAGAACTTTCTAGACACTGCCAATAATGTTATCTAATAATATTATTCAGCTAATATAAATTATTGCACCGATAATAGAAAATACTGTGTAATGACAATTATTAAAACAACAGTAATATAAAATATCAACGCAGCAATTATTGAATCAATAAAATAAAATACTAAACAGTAATTACTGTAACCATTATTGAGTAGTGCCTTCTTACGTAAGAATCAATAATTGGTGCAATACCGTGTGCTACTGTGTAACAACGCGTATTACTGTGTTTTAACCACCGGATATTCCAACAGTGTTAACGGTAACAAATACGCCGTTATTTATAAACAACTTATTTTTGTCATTTTTTTCATCCAATCGCTTTCCGTTATGGGGCCCACACAAGGCTGCGCCGTCGTACGAATATTCCCCGACAACAAGAATATTCCACGACCAAATGAATATTCTCCGACAACAATGAATATTTTATAACCACCTGCTTATTTGAAATATTTACGCATTTTACCCAAAACTAACCTCATTAATCAATTTAACCCTTACTATTTCAAAATAATAAATAGAGGAAATTAAATTTCATTTATTAATAATTTGGGGTCTTACAACCTCCCCTCTTTCTGAAATTTTGTTCTTGAAATTGACGTACGTACCTGGTGTTTCGAAAAGATGAGGATACCACGCTTTCATTTCCGTTTTCAACTCCCAGGTCATTTCTTCAATAGCATGGTTTCTCCACAAAATTTTAACTTGTGGTATGACCTTCGTGCGTAGGACATGCTCCTTCCTATCTAAGATCTTGACAGGTACCTCTTCGTGCATTAAGTCTTCAGCTATCTCGTCCGGTTCTAACTCAATAATGTAGTTTGGGTCTTTCACATATTTTCGTAACTTCGATACGTGAAAAATGTTATGAACACGCGTCATACTTGACTGTAAAGCGAGTCTATAGGCCACAGTTCCTACTCGATCGAGGATTTCAAATGGACCAATAAATCGAAGGTTTGAGCTTCTCTCACATCGCCAATTCTCACTTTTGGAATAACAACTTCTTGCATCTTCTTCTTTATATTCATTAACTCCGATGTGTAGCTTGAGCGATTTTAACTTTATCGATAAAAGTCGATTTTACTCGTATATCATCACATAGGTACCTAGAGTCTTCAACTCTATCTCTATCATTTGTAAGTTATACAAAAATGGGTCTTTGACAATATCGCACTTGTACTCGTATACGATGTTTTACTCAACATGTCATCTACCACATTCGCTTTTCCAGGATGATATGGTCAGAACATGTGCCGAAATGAGTCTCCTCTTGAGTTCTTCGAAGCTCTTCCCACATTCCTTGCTCCATTCGAATTTTTTTATCTCTATGAGTCAACTGAGTTAATGGAGTAGCAATTCGAGAAAATCTTTCCACAAAATCTTCGATAATAACCAGCTAAGCATAGAAAGCTACGTATTTCAATTACTAACTTAGGTTTGCTCTCAACTGTGACTCATATCCCAATCTTGGATATCACGTCACAATGACACCTATCAATTTACTACCACACGAATATGGCATCCCCTACGGAGAGTCTGGCTTTAATGCATTCCACAAAGGAAGTCACCAGATAGAGGCTCGGTTATCAACTTCTATAGTTGAGTTTTTAACTCCTGAAGTCCAATAGGAGCCATTCGATATGATATTTTAGAAATGAGTTTTGTACCGGGTTCAAAGTCGATACAAAATTCAATATCACGCTCTGGGAGTAAGCCAAGAAATTCTTCAGGAAATACGTCAAGGATTTTACTAATAACAAAATTATCATTCAAATCTGACATATTTTTTGTTCAAGTCCATAACATGGCTAAGAAAGCTTGACATCCGTTTTTTAATAAATGAATGACTTTACGACTTGATATGAAAGAGTTTGATTTCAATAGTTTGGTTGCTTGAATTTGAATAACAGGTTGCTTAGGAATATGAAAACTAACAACCTTACAAAAGCAATCAATTTGGCATGATGAGTAGTTAACCAATCGATCCCTAAAATCACATCAAAAGCAAGTATCTTTAGAGAGATAAGGTCAACAGGTAATGTGATGGTGCCAACTTGGATCAAACAAGATTTATATACAGTGGATGTAACGAAAGTTTCTCCTAACGGAGTTTCAACAGATAAGTCAAAGTCTAATTTTCTCCGGAGTCAAGTTTAAACGTTGAGTATAAGCAGGAGAGATAAATGAATGGGTAGAACCGGTATCTAATAAGGTATAGACTTCGCAAAAATTTATAATTAACTAACCCGTGCTAACTTCGTTCGGGTTTCTCGCATTCTGACCAGTCACGAAAAACGCTCTTCCAGGAACCGTTGACTTTGACTTTTTTGGGACAACTTTTTGAGTCACCATCCCCGCTGGACTTGGTTTCGCTACAGTGCAATCTCGAGCGATATGTCCTTCTTTTCCACAATTATAACATACCTTAAACTGTTGTGGGCAGTTTGGGCTGATATGTCCTTCTTTTCCGCACTTATAGCATATGACCAGTGGTCGCTCTCCTCCCTTAGAACCAGTTGCTGCTGGTGCTGACGTCTTCGTATTGTCATTGTTGAATCTCCTCTTTTTAAAATCTTCTCCCGACTCGCTTCTTCTATTTTCATGGCCACGATTACCACCAGAGTGGTTGCCGTTCTTGTCTGTATTTTTTTTTCTCCGCTGGTTATCATTGTTCTGATGACTGCTGTCACCGGTATGATCCTGGTTGTGGTCCCTCGATTGACCGTACTCGTTATCTCGCTCTAATAATTGAGCCCTGTTGACAACATCTGAATAGAGAAAAAATTTATGAGAAATGAGATATTGACGTATGCCGGGTTTCAAACCTCTCAGAAACATCTGCGTCATACGTTCCTCATTCTCCACCAAATGAGGTGCAAACCTGGACAGCTCTGCAAACTTCGCCTCGTACTGGGACACCGTCATGTTATTCTGCTCCAGTCTAATAAACTCTACCTCCTTCATATGGCGAATACTTTCAGGAAAGTATTTTTCGTTGAAAAGTTTCTGAAACGTATCCCAAGACATGCTGAGTGCGGCAGGCTGGGTCCGTTTCACAGACTCCCACCAGTAGTCTGCCTCGCCACGAAACATAAAGGTGGCGAATGGAACCTTCTGTTCCTCCGTGCATCCTAAGACATCGAATATCTTGGTAATTTGCTTGACCCATATTTCCGCCATGATCGGATCCAGCTTTTCCTTAAATTCTGGTGGTCCCAACTCTTTGAACTGCTTAGCCGTGACAAACCGTGAATTACTATCATTTCCTCCTGTATTTTGAACACGAGTCTC
Organism: Panax notoginseng; assembly: GCA_016801055.1. Lineage (NCBI taxonomy): Eukaryota > Viridiplantae > Streptophyta > Magnoliopsida > Apiales > Araliaceae > Panax > Panax notoginseng. The sequence goes on from CM029018.1 coordinate 196,213,047, forward strand.
CTTCGTCTGATTTTGCATGAACTGCAAAAAGCTTCTAAACATCCCATCGTTCATCATCTGCTCATTGGTGTTGTTCACAAGAGGAACATTGTCAGCCTGTTGCACGTTCTCCTCGTTGGTGAGCACAGGTGTCTCCACGGTCTCATTTACTCCACTGTTAACATTCTTAGTCGACATTCTCAAATACTGCCATAAAACAAGGGTTAATTTAGCAAATTAACATATCACATAATATCCCTATATTATGACCGACCAACAAATAAGCTTAGGTAGGACACACTAGCGAAGGATTTATTCGTCTCTCCCCTCCTAGTTCTATTCCCTGATCTCTGCCAAAGATCATATCCCTAAGCTCTGATACCAACTGTGACGCCCCCAAAATAGGTCCATTCCACCCAACCCATTCTGAGTCGCCAAATACATGGTACAGAAACAACTACAACTTTATTAATATATTTGTCGTGCAAAATACGACAACATATATACTGTGAGTTTAAATACAAATATTGTCTTCTAGACAATATCCACACTCAAATAAGTCCTCATTATTGATACACTATTTTATAAAATAGTGAGGACTACTAAAATAACTGTCTTGAACCATCACTCCACACCCCAATTAGTTCCCGCTATATTCTCGCCTCCTGAGAAGAAAACTAGAACAAAAAGGAAAGGGTGAGCTCAACTAGCCCAGTAAAGAACATTATGACTAAGATAATACAGAACAAATTATCGTTAGTCTTCAACAGGGAAAAATCTAATAGAATACAATAGACAACAAGTTTTAAATCAATAATAATTCATAGAAGAGTTACGTAGATAATGAAATCTACTATTATCTATGAATTTAAAAGTCCATCATCAATATTTTATCTCTGTAACATCAATCAATATATATCTTGAATCAAATAGTCATCTTTGCACTACAGGCCAAAGATATTCATCAGTTGGTCATGTTCATCTCAACACCTGTTCATCTTTGCACTACGGGCCAAAGATATTCATCAGAAATCATTCATCTTTGCACTACAGGCCAAAGATATTCATTAATATCATCATTTAGGACTGATGATGATGAAAAATATTTTAAAGAAAACGAATCCAGTGAAACAAAAGAGTAAATATTAAGGATTCGTATTTCAGCTATTCCATGTCCAAAAATACCTCATAAATAATCATGGTGGAGTAAAATTCAAGAATGATCAAAACATGGATACAATCAAAGCTAGTATCCAGAATAGATATTTTGGACAAAAAGAAGAAAAATCATTTTTCGGTGAATAGTACCGTATTCGTGAATAGTGCCGTATACGTGAATAGTAACTCCGACACCAAAAGATAGAAATTTCACAAAAACATCATTATGCTTCGTGAATAGTACTCGTGAATAGTAACCCCGACATGAAAAGTTCTAAATTTGATAAAAATTTCTAACCAATATTTTGGCATAATGATATTGAAGAAATAATATCATTTTCGAATAAAATAACATCCCTTACCTCGAAAGAATAGTACTTCTGGCTGGACTACTGGATATAGTGTTGAAGGGAACTTGCACCGTATAACAACACTAAAAGTATACTCACAAGAATGCGCTCAACGTATCGAGAGAGAAAGAGAGAGAAGATTTTAGTTTCTGGTGTGATTTTTAATTCTAACCTAAGCACCCTATTTATAGGAAAATGCTTAGAACACAAAAATAGAAAATTAAATATAATAATAATATATTTATCAAATTTTCCTTAGCCCACCTCTAGAATCTGATTTCAGCACTTTGCACATGTTAATGATGTCCACAAAATACAAAAAACGTTTTTCTTAATAAACATAATTAAAACTTCCAAAAATCAGTTATTCTGGAACTTCGGAATTTCAATAATTCATAATAAATAGCCCTTTTGTCAGAAAATTCGAATCTCGCGAATTTTTATAGAAAATTCAATTCTCTACAACTTTGCAGAAGAAAGTTTTTTCAAATTCCAAACAGAAATTGACCAAAATTCACAAACGAACGATTTTACATGCTATAATCAAATTTCAGTAAAGAAATAGGCCCACAGACATGTTTAACATGTTTTAAACAACTTTTGTAACAAAAATACTCTTTCTTCTCATATACTCATATATCCCACATTCATTGTAAAAATATCATCATTATTATATTATTAAAATAATATATTTAAATGAATTATTTTATCAGAAAAAGATAAAATATTAATTTTTAACAATTGTCACATTTAAAAATTTTCTCCATCTATATCCACATAAAATTAATATTTTTCTCATCATATAAATCAATAATTAATTATTCACAAATAATATTACAGAATCACAGTACTGACAACCAGGCCGTTCCCAGGAAAGAGGGGGCTTTCCAATAAGGATCTCTCCTTACTGGCACGCAATTAGATGACCAAACCTCTCCTTAGACAGAACTTTCTAGACATTGCCAATAATGTTATCTAATAATATTATTCAGCTAATATAAATTATTACTCTGATAATAGAAAATACTGTGTAGTGACAATTATTAAAACAACAGTAATATAAAATATCAACGCAGCAATTATTGAATCAATAAAATAAAATAATGAACAGTAATTACTATAACCATTATTGAGTAGTGCCTTCTTACGTAAGAATCAATAATTGGTGCAATACCGTGTGCTACTGTGTAACAACGCGTATTACTGTGTTTTAACCACCGGGTATTCCAACAGTGTTAACGGTAACAACTACGCCGTTATTTATAAACAACTTATTTTTGTCATTTTTTTCATCCAATCGCTTTCCGTTATGGAGCCCACACAAGGCTGCGCCGTCGTACGAATATTCCCCGACAACAAGAATATTCCACGACCAAACGAATATTCCCCGACAACAATGAATATTTTATAACCACCTGCTTATTTGAAATATTTGCGCATTTTACCCATAACTAACCTCATTAATCAATTTAACCCTAACTATTTCAAAATAATAAATAGAGGAAATTAAATTTTATTTATTAATAATTTGGGGTCTTACAGTGATCATGTTGATAGAATTAAAAATATAAATCATTAGTCCGTATATATGTGAGAATTAAAAAGATACTGTTAAATGAAAATAACATAGATATGCAAAATTTCTGAGTAGGTGGAGGCTGTCGAAAAGTCTACTCTAGGAGGGTAACCACCATCCGGAGCATCTTATCGCTTAACGCGGTGAACTACTTCTCCGGTAATCTCGTACTCTCTGCGGTGGCTCCTGCTAGATCCTTTTGAGCGAGCTAGTGAAGACGAGAACTTCTAAGTAAATGCTAATGAAGAAAAATCAGATCGGTATCTAACCTATCTGACATCGCCATTATCAGCCTCTGGAATAACTTGTTACGTTTGTATATAGCACAATCATGCAATCATATTACATATATAAAGGTGCGGAAGCGCAATAAAATAGAATTTAAAATTTTCATACAAACCCATCACCATGATCATACTTTGTGCATAATTATTAATCAATAGAAAAGAGATGGAGATCAGATTGATACCCTTGTAGAAACAAGCTTACTCAAGTACGAGTTCACCTCCAATTCCTTTTCATGTTCAACTTGAATCCACCGGGTTTGATTTCCTCCTTTGATCAACGTTAGCCACCAAGTGTTTGGCCTCTAGAGGTGATCCACCAAGGAAGAACAAGTATTCAAGAAGATGGGTGTTTGACAAAATCCTAATTCTATCTCCATAGAATATTTCAATACTCTCCCAACTCTTAGAATTGTCATTTTGTGTGATGTAAAAAAATCAACACTCACCCATAATAAGTCTCCTCTTATTTATAGATGTAGGCAACCCTCCTTAACAATTAAAGAATTGAATTTTATTTTAATTAATTAGGCTCCTAATCTTACTAGAAATAATTAATTAAACTCTTTTAATTAATTAGCATCCTAATCTTATTAGGAATATATGAGTACTTTTATTAATTAATTTTTAAACTCCTTTAGGAATTAAATACTAATAATAGTAATAATAATAAGACTCCTCCTATTAATTTATATTTAATATTTCTAAAATATTAAATTATAAATACTAAGCTATTTAATTTATTTTATCACCATAGATTAAATTAAATACATGCAACTTATTATTACGATTATGACATTTGCTTCTTAAATAAATATTATTCCTTTTGCTGTGTGACCCTTTAGGTTCTTCATATTAAATCGATTGTGAATAAATCAATTAGAACAATTCTAATCTTATTTAAATAAATAAATTAATCTATTAATTTATTTAAATAAATAACATTTATTTTGCAATAAGGATAAGTCTCCTTAGCGATCAACGACTTTTTAGATAATATAGATTTTAACATTAATCATAAAAGAACCTTTGAGTAAATAGTTATCGTACAATTCAATCCTTCCACCATACAATGTTCCAATTAAAAATAAGACATGAAATTACTATCAAGTCTTAATTTATTTAATTATATGTATTTCTATTCTTAAATGCACAACTCCAAATAATGTAAATTAGAAATTTCTTTCTAATTTCATTCTGCCTTGGCCAAGGGCTACTAGGTTGTCATTTATCGAATCACATATGATATTTCTCTTATTTTACTAGAAGCAGTAGATTTTTTTTATTGATCATTCATTACATGTACAACTTATTACACCTAAACATACCCTTTGATATAACCTAAGGGGCTTAAGGAATATGTCAAAATATAATTTATCATACACAAGATATTATGATGATCTCACGTCTAAGGATCACTTGTACTACTATCACTACATAAATTCCTATTGACAAGCAAGTAAAACTCAATTAGGTATTCCTTAACGAACCATATTCAGTGAACTTATTCTCCAATAAGCACCTACATATTTGCTTTAGTGTCTCCACACAAATGATCATGAAATCAATCATCCTCATCCAATGAGCAAGCAACGAATGTACTAATTTATCCGAATTCACTAATCTCCTTTTTAGTAATCCATCGATTGAGAACAATTTTAGTTTGTGAGCTATTTAAAAATTTAGATCTCATTATCATGATCATCATCATGATTCTAAAAGTATTGCTCAAAACTATGAGTTTATCACATATTATAAAACAATACCATGTAGATAAATTAAAAGCCTTTAATTAAACAATTATTTTATTAATAAATGAATAAGATTGCTACAAAATATATGTTTTATTATCAAACATGATTGCCTTGTGTGCATACTACTTTCATAACTCGTCATCTAATCCAGCGCCCGTACTAGATGGTCCAACAGGCGCTCTTGGACGCTGGCGCTGCAAAAATATATATGATATTACTAATAATAATTTATATTATGTGATAAGTTATGATAATTACATGAAACATAATGAATGTTATTATCTACATGTAGTGTATATATATACGGGTATCCTCGGTAGACCCAACACTCGATACCTGTCGGTACTGCTAGTAGGGGGATCCAGAGATGCGACCACATAGTCTCAGCTCCTCATCCCTAGATAATCCAATCTCGGGAGGGGGATGGTGAAATCTAACGGCTCAGAACCCCCTAGAAGCCTCCAACTTAGCTATACGCTGGTCCCGAAGCTTCCGATATCTGTCCTAAAATTTATTTTGTATACGTGAGTTAATTATATCATTTTATTAACGAGTGAATATTGAGATTATTACTAAAAAGTAAGATTACTTTTACCCATATAGCTAATGCTGCCTGAGACAAAGCACGCTCCTCCTTAGGCGTGTGGACTCTATCCCAGAACTCTAACATGGTTGGAGCTCGACTCAAGGTCCTCCCCAAGACCTAATAAAGAGATTCATAAAACAATTATTAAATATTCGTGTGAGAATTTGATAATTAAACACCTAAATACATTACACTTACCGATTTCGCCTCCTGGAAAGACTGTGAGCCAGTCGTGTTCTTCTTAAAGTCATCATCATCCCAGTGCTCACACATAGTCTGCCATGCTAAATCGGAGACTATGCGGCGCTAGTGATCTCTGAATGTGGTCTCGAGCTAGTCATCAACTGCTTGGGCTGCCCTCCGTCGCATTTCATACATCCAGTCGAAGTAATTGGTACCGACATGTGTAATAATCACCTCGTCGCCAGTTGCTTGATAGATGCCCTCCTCATATATATAATAAGTTTATAAGAAAAGTATAAAAGTTAGGAACAATTAATTTCTTAGGCAACAACTATGTACTAATATATAACTGACTAATATAAACTTATTAACTTATGTGAAACTCCCGCAAGACAAACTGCATAAATGAGGCATCGTACCGCACATACTGGCTGTAGCGTATGCACCCGGTCGGGAGGTGCGTTAGGGAGATAGAGTGTATGGTGTGTTTAACGACCGTGTCTAGTATACTACGGTAAAAATATAACAATATGTGTTACATTAATTGTGTCATTCAATAAATTATATAAATTTAAAATTGTTACTGCAATGATGGATTAACAATTACTGTCCAGACTTGACATCCACCGGGACTGTAAGTGGAACTGCCGACGGACGACCAAAGATACCAAGGTTAGTCCCTCGGTGTCGTCGACGAGACACATATGTAATTATTAAAAAAACTGAGTCAATAAGTATAAACTAATGCAGATTAGGATATATTTAAATCATAGTTCAGACAACTTATTACCTCTTGAAGACGAGCCTCCCTCGTGGCTAGCATCTCCCGATCCGAATCGCCTACCACCACGGTGACTTACGTCGTTATGTCTAGCCATTAATATACTACTGGAATATCCAAAATAACACATATGAATTTGAATGTAAATTATTTATATATATATTACTCTTGCATTATTTAATAATTTAAAATATGTTTAGATATCGTACGTCATCAAACCCATCAAATTCAACATCGATATCATTCTCGGATTATGTATCTTCCTTATCATCAGTTTCGATATCAGTTTCGTCGTCATTATCATCCTCAACGACTGCGTAGTCATTCACGACGACGTCTTCCTCGACATCATCATCGTCAGGTAAGTCAACCACATCATTTCTCACCACATCTTCATTATTTAGTACTACCTGCTTGGATTGCTAACATTAATTTTCTTGCAGCGCCTCATCCATCCCAAACATATTAGCAGTATCAAATGCACATATTTTAGTTGTGACTACTGTATACCAAGAGCTTATACTATTTATGAGATTAGAAGCGTAATACATTTGAGTCGCTGTTAGGTTTGTATATAACGCGATCATGCAACCAAATCACATAAAAGGAGTGGAAACGCGATAAAACGAAATTTAAATTTATTTTATTTTAAGTTTTTGTTAATGTTTATTTATTTTATTTGTATTATATTATTTATATTAATTAATCAAATATAATTTATTTTATTTATTTATTAGATCTGATTTAAGTTATTTCATTTAGTTTTGTTTTATTTTATTTTCTTTAATTATTTCTTATTACATTATTTATTTTATTATAATTTATTTTCATTAATTTATTTTATTTTAATTAAATCATTTTATTTTATTAAATTTCATTTCATTTTATATTAATTTTCTTATGTTATTATTTTATTTAATTAAAATTATTTTTTTTCCAATAATTCATTTTTTAAATTAAAATATTTATTTTAATTATTTTATTTTATTTTATCTTATGTTATTTAATTTAATTTTTTATATTATATTATCTTATATTATATTATGTAAATATATTTTATGTTATTATTTTATTTTATTTAGTAGTGGTAAAACTAAGTAAATAGTACTTAGTTTATTTCATTTTTTTAGTAGTAAAAAATTAAGTAAATGTTACTTAGTTTATTTTAATATTGAGAAACTAATTAAATAATACAAAATATACTTGTATGGCCCACAAATTTTTCAATTGAAGAATTCAAATAAAAATTCGGTCAAAAATATCAAATATCACATTCATAAACAACACTGTAAATAAGGAACCTATATTGAAGATTCAATACACCAACATGCATATAACCTTTAGTTCATCAAATTTTGAACATACACTGTAATTGCACAACGCTTTATACTAATACAATATTCCCAATTTCAAAAAGCAAGACAATTACAAATGAATAATAGTATGCAATTTATATATTTCCAATCAATAACAATCACTATTAGAAAAACAAGAATACGTGACGAAATTTTATGACAATTTTTAAAAATAATCACAAAAGATAGTAATTTGTGATGAACTTTTTAAGCAATCACAAAATAACAGTATATATGATGGCTCTTAGTGATGACTAATCTTGCCATCAATGTATTATAATTGTGATGACCATGTCAATCATACCAATTTTTTCACGCAAAATAAATTTTCTTTTTGTGACGCACTAAGTCATCATTTATAGATATACCCTTTTCGTGATTGTATTTAAGCTATCACTAATATTTTAATGTAAAAAATTATCAAAACAATATTTTATGACGGTCGTGACAATCATTAAAAAAGATAGATTTTTGTGACAACTTTTATTTGCAATTACAAAAAGAAGGTATTTTGTGATGGAATTTTCAAGCCATAACAAAATAATAAAATATATGATGGCTCTTAGTGATGACTAATTTTACCATCATTATAGAGTATTTGTGACTGCCATTGATATCACCAAATCTTATGTGGAAGTAATTTTGTTTAGTAACTCAACTCACATATGTTTCCTTTTATATTTTGTTTTAAAATTATAATCAAGATCTGGACTTTGGTGTAGTGGTAATACTCGTTATTTAGTCTGCAAATGGGAGAGGGTTCGAATCCTACAAGTATCATTTGATACAATTAATATAGATACAATTAATACAGTAAAATAAATTATACGTAAATAAATATTAATCATCACAAAAGCACTAAGCGTTTGCGTTATTACCAAAACCATCACGTAAAACATTTCATGATGGGCGTATACAAGACGACCATTGTGATGCTTAAAGTCATCACGTAAACCTTTCGTACGTGGTGGTTTTCCTACTTTTTGTGATGGATTTTGACAATCACAAATGACCATTTTTTTTAGTAGTGAATTTCAAATTCTACAAAACAATATTCCCAATTTCAGATTCTACATTAATATCCCCAATTTTAGATATATATATATATATATATATATATATATATATATATATATATATATATATATATATATAAAGCAAAACCACATTATCCAAATTTCAGTGAAACAACCTTAGATGACAACAGTGGTGGTGGCCGGGGGAGACGAGAGACGAGAGAGTGAGAGATGTGAGGAGAGAGAGAAATGAAAAAAGAAATGAGGCGATTGAAAAGAAGACGAAATCTAATTAATTAGGTTTTATAAGTTATTTTCGATGAAAATTCCGTCGAAAATACGTCCCTCGGAATTATAGTAACTTCAACGAAAATAACCTCGAACATAACAATTGTTTTGTCAAAATTAGGGTTCGCGCTGGCGGGAAGCTTGGCGCTAACGAGGGACTTCTATTTTCGATGGATTTCTGTGGAGATTGAATTATTTACGAGGGACTTATATTCGATGGATTATTCCGTCGATATTAAGCTCTTTTCGACGGACTTTAGTCTGTCGAGATTAATTCCGTCGGGTTTAAAGCTTTTTCTTGTAGTGAAAAGATCTTTTAAAAGAATTTTTATATATAGCAATTTTATTATATGCTTTTTCTATAACAATTTAATTATGTAAAATAATATATTTTAACAAATTTTATCTAGAATAATTTTATTATTAAAGTTTTATTAAGATAACGAAAAAGCCCTAAATAAATCATGTGATTTGGTTATATTAGTATTAGTAGTAAATTTTATTATCAAATTAATATTTAAATAAATTTAATTTATCAAAACTTAAAATTTTATCAAATCACATGATTAATTGTATTAATAATAAATATAAATTTTAGTAATAACTATAAATTAGTTAAAAAATTATAGTGAATTCATTGCTAACTAATTGTCATAACTAAATTAAGTTTATTAAACCTTAAGTTTCATAATTCTATTTGCATTAGAATTTCGATGAATTTATCCAATATAAATAAAATTAAAATAATTACTTTCTCATAATCATAACTAAATAAATCTACATTCTATTAAAAAAAATGTTGAGCTTAATAACTGATCGAATAGCTTATAATATATAATTCAACAATTTCTTAATTAGAAAAATATTTAATAATTTAATAACTACCATTATCTTCTTAAAATTTCAATTTAATATTTAATAATATTTTAATTAAAAAATATTTAATCAAATTAATAACTACCATGATAACTGTATCACCTGTCATGTAGAAACTTACCATATTAATATGTCTTCATACTCATGATTACAACTTCAATTACTCATTGGAAATTTGTTGCATAGAGAATCCTCCAACTTGGCAGAGCTGGAATTTGTTGAATAAAGTGTATAATTACCAATAATGGTATAGTTTTATTAGACGTTGAAATGACCAGCATTTTCTTTCATCATCCCACCCCACCCCTGGAAGGTTTAAAGCTTTAGTGCAAGCATATATGCCGGCCATTATATATCATGCGGTCAAATTTAGTGCGATTGTTTCCGAAGGATTGATGGGGGATCCCAATACTAGAAAGCACACAAAAACAATAGTGTAAAAACCAACTAACGTTACGTGTTTTCTTAGTAGGAATCTCCGATATTTCAGTCAGTAGGGAGGCAGACGTTGGATGATATAATAATGAATGAATATTGATATACACATTAATTATATATTTTCTATTTTATTTAATTAATATATTTTATTTTAATTTGTAGGAGATATTATTATTTTATTTATTTTTTGATCAAATAAAGAATAATTATTTCAGCTTTTGAAAATTAAAATGCATGGCTCTAGAAGATTATCATGACCGAGTTAGAATCAATTCGGAGATAAAGTGATATGAAAAGAAAAAGGAAGATCAAATCCAAATGACACCTAAATCACTGCATTTTATAAAAATTTCAGTTCTAATAAATCAGACTAATTATTTGGTAGTCAAAAGCAAAAAAAAAAATTCGACTGGTCACTACCCCGGTCGGTAGAAGCCGATCGTTGTAGACTTATTGCATTAATATAACATTCCTTCCTTTACTTTTGAGACTTGGTCTCGCAGTAAAGTAATTATTATATTTAATTTAATCGAAAAGGATCAAGGGTTTATCTCTTGATTCTACATACCTTGCATACCCTTTTTAGCGACGGACCAGACGACGGTTCGGTCCGTTCCGTCGCTATATGTTATCCGTCGCTAAAAGTTAAGACGACGTACGGTTCTCTGATATAACGTCCGATCTGTCGCTAAAGAGGGTGAGTATAGTATGTAAAATAAAAGGGTGTACCGTTAATTTAATTACCTTCTTTTATTCATCATGCATATATAGTTAATGTTAGTACTAATAATATATGTATACTTATAGTTGATAATTCTTAATTTATTTAAAATAGTGAAAGCACTAAATAATTTTCTCTTGTGATTCATTTTAATTTACATGGCTAACTAAATTTATATACCTAATACGATGAAGCTAGGTATTTCATAATTAATAGTATCCTTCTGCTTCAATATTAAATTCTAATTACTTCTGCCTTCATTTTTACCTTCGCACAAAATTCGTTGTGATTCTTATATTAATTACGAGTTTTTATAAATTATAGTTAATATGTGATTTTTTTTCATAATGTATGTTTATCCATATTAATTATATGAATCATTATTTTTAAATGGAAGGAAAATCTAAATTAGGGATTAATTCAAAAAAGAAAAACTTAATTATTATGTTAGTACGTATTTAGTGGATTCGGAATATTCCTAGGTAATTTTTCCTATTCCTAGTTTTCATTATTAATTTTTAATTTGCATTATTTAGTTATTTAATCATCTTTACCATTTTTGTTTCTGATTTGTCTGGAATATAAATTAAGAATTTGATAGTTAATCTAGTCTCTGTAATTCGACCTATATTTGTCAAATTTATAATAGACGTTATGCACTTGCATTACATAATTTTAACGCAACAAATATCCCACTATATACATATTTAGTCTGCAAGTCATTCTTGTGATATTAATAAGGTTACTTAGAACCCTAACCAGAATTATTAATCTACTTTGAATTATTGGTTTGAGGAGAAATTTCCGTTCTGTCCCTTGGATATATACTTGGATTAATGTAGAGTTTGTTTTATTAGTTGATGAGAGCTACTTTGAAAATAAAAAAAAACTAAAGTCTGGGATATTTTCCTAAATTCAATAAAACGTTTCTTGCCTTCTTCTTTTTTCTTTTTTTTGCAAACAAGAATTTTTTGATGCTATAGATTCAAACTTACATAGATCTTTATTAGTTAAAGTACTATTATTAAGGTAAATACTAGGTTTTAAACATCTCTTTCAATATAATTAATTCTTCATTTTGATTATTAGTGATGAGATTGAATTGAATCTTTGATTGTAGCACTATGGTTGATATTTTGTATAGAGACAAAATTGGAAGATATATATGATATCTAGCCGTCCAAAGTGTTTGTGAAACAAAGCATTTCTGAGAATGGAATGATAATGCTTTCCATGAATATTAATCAATACATACCGCTTTCACTTTTTTCTTCTTATATACAGTTCATATATACTCCTTTGGGAAAGTGGGTTCCCATAGTTTCTTCTTTTGCTATTAATATTACTATATTTATCGGTCGGGTCGGGTCGGGTCAAGCTCCTAACAAGTGCAATTCGGGTCACTCTTCTTATAACTCTCCTTTTGCAATTGTTACCACTTTATTTTCAGTCATTGAAATTTAAAAACCTAAAGCAAAAAACAAAAACTGAAGATGAAATTTTAACAAAATAAGGAGTATGAATTAATGAATGTTCAGTAAAATTAAAAAAAATAATCCCAGCTCCTTAGAAATTTCTACTGCCCTTATAGTAAATTAGTAATATATATATATATATATATATATATATATATATATATATATATATATATATATATTGTAAACATAGTTAAATATTCAAGTGAAAGGCACATTTGCATGCTTGAAATTGACGTTGAAATGATGCTTACTTCTATTAGTTTTCTATGCGGCCAAAAAATATTTTTGTTTAATTACAAAATTAAATAATTACATATTTTTGTCTTGTTATTTATTTTACGTTATATTATGTGTCATGTTCTTTTATTTTCTTTTTCAAACCCCCAACTTTATAATAAATATGGATTGGGTCGTATCACTGTGCCAAAGGTCGTATGTATAATATTCTTAAAGTCCTCATTTTGTATACTCATTTTGTATAGTAAGAAAAATTTACTCTTTTTCTTGTTTTCGGTTCCAACTTATACACCGCGATGGAACCTATATAAGATAGATGACATTAACACAACTATATTTTTTGGGAGTTTTGTCCATCATCTTGTGCATCATGTTAGTAAACTTGAGCAGAAATTTACTTGAGCTATTTTAATGCATGAGGAGTCCTAATTGCCATTAAACTTTTCTAATTTGCTCATCAAAACAAATTTATTTATTGAATTAACCTTGGCGTATGTACGTACGTGAATATCTAAATTTGGTCAATCACTACATATAGAGCGAGTGTATGCAGGGTTCTTTTTACCCTTAAATACTTGGCTGTAACTGGAATATAATTGATTGTCCCATTAACCCTGATGAGCTGATAATTGTAAATATCATGTATAATATTAAGCTCAACTGTTTTCTCAAACAGACCAAGTGTCTGTACTGCACGAAAGTGAGATAAATATATACAGTTATACACACCCGGCCGTCAACATTTTACATTAGGTTTTCTAATAACTCAACTCGATCAAAAACGTTTCGACGCACGATTCTTGAATTCGATTAAATTAAAGATATATGAATGAGAGCCGTTTAAATTGTGAAAACAGGGTTGTGGGCTACTTTAGGGATAATTAGCTGAAAATGAATATCATATATATGGGTTTCTTATAGGCTATTTTTTGAAAAAAAATTAAAGGTATGGTTCAATGTGGCTCTACCGTATCTAATGTTTTCTGTAGCGAACTGTGTGGTATATTGTGAAGTATACATTATATCCTTGGTTAAGGCATATCTTATATTCACATGATAATATATATAATAAAGAATGGGGCAATGATTCACCTGATATGATGAATACATGATGTTAGTAAGGACTAATTAAGAGAATTAATATGATGAAATTGATTAGTGAGCCACTTGCCCTAACTTGCTTTCATTCAACGTCATATCTGGCTTGCCATTGGAGGATAATACTTGCTGTTTTGCAAACACAATTGCTTGTGTCCCTTCATGCCCCAGTTGATTCCCACAAGTATCAAGCCCTTGGTCATGGAATATTGCATATTATTATGGCAGACAAAATTAGGGTTTCCCCACCAAAGGCGACAACCGATTAGTTTGGTGTCTCAATGAAGTAGCTAGGATTAATAATTAATGGATGGTCCAGAAACCATATTATGATTAAAAATGTGGCCGGTGATGGCTCGCACTCACGTGTCACCTTCGCAACTTGTTTGATTGGTCGTTTAATTCGTAATTAGGGTTGATTAATTAGTCAATCGTCTTATATATGTGTCATTGCTTGTAGCATAGCTTAATTGATTAATTGGAAGTTTTTTTAATTAGTGTTATTTAACTTTTTAGTTAATTAATTAAGTTAAGAACGGAAAACATTGGATTCTTTAACTCAAATTAACAAATGGTAATTAAAAAATCAGAAGCTTTCTCATATGAGTAGGGACGGAGCCACATGTAGACTGGAGGACCCCCCCTCCCTAAGGTTTGAAAATTTTGTAAAACTCACTCCTAAAGTTTAAAAATTTTGTAAGAGTCACTTGTACATGTGGTTTGGTTTGAAAATTTTGTAAGATCACGGTTCGTCTAAGGTCTGACAAAACTTTGATATGTTCTAAAAGACTTTTTGTTATGTTTTGTTGTCTTTGTCAAAACAAATTCTATTATTACATTATTTTTATTTTAATAAAAATATGTTTTATAATGATGAAATTTCCTTTTTTAATGATGAATATATTTTATGCTGTTAAATTTCCTTTTTACCTCTCCAAAGAACAAATCCTGGCTCATGAGCGGTACAAAACAAACTGATCAGTTTGGAGATATCTCGTGGTGAAGATGCTGTAACAAGAAATTTGATAGGATAGTAAAGATATTTTAATTTTTTATTTCTGTTTGTCCTCACTTATTTTCTACACATTTCTTTAAATAATTATACATTAATTGTTTAGAGGTTTGGTAAGAATGGAATTGACCGTATATATGCATAATTAAGATGGGTTTGACCTTGGTTAATGTTGAAACAAATTTTAAATTACTTGAAATGGCTGCATTATAAGTAGTCTATACCATACAAGAACAATTAATATACATGACCTAATATATCAACATCCTAGATATTGTGTAACCGGGCAATAAATTAGAAACAAATTGGCGATATATATATATATATATATATATATATATATATATATATATATATATATATATATATATATATAGAGTCCGGATCCAGTCCGGGATCCCAGACTCTATAAAATCCGGACCTTTATTTTATTTTATTTGTTTGCTCTTTTTTTTTTGAAACAACTAAAAAAAATAAAAATTTATGGAATTGAAATTTTTTCATAATAAAGTGTTTTGGGCGTGATTTGGGTACGTATAACAAAATATGGTGGTACAGTCTGTGCAAACTGTACCACCACTTTTTGGTATAGGTATTCAAAACACACCCAAAACATTATATTATGAAAAAATTTCAGTTCCATAAAATATTAAATATTTTTTTTTAGTTGTTTTAAAAAAAAAAACAAAACAAAAAAAAAGGTCCGGATTTTAAGAAAATCCGGACTCCTGGACCGGATCGGTTGTATATATATATATATATATATATATATATATATATATATATATATATATATATATATATATACTCCCTCCGTTCTAAAAAAATAAATCTTATTTGCGTAATTTGTAAGTATTCATTACATACAAAACATTTAAGATGAATGACTGAATATTATGATATTCATGTTCACTATGGAAAAATTGTGAATGTGATTTTAAATATTGATGGGCATATATACTTTCATATGAATATACTCAGTGAGGTTTTTAAATTGTGATCGAGTCAAGTATATACCAACTGGAATGAATTTAAAAATCAAACTGTTTCATTTTGTACCTAGAACACAGGTCGATATGCCCATTAAACAATGATGAGAACATATTACTCATGTTTGAAATGTACAAGGGGATAAAAATTGTTGATATCTATATATGTACAAATAATTGATCCATTAGAGGAGTGGAATGATGATGGGATTGTTAATGAGGTTGATTATGGTTGATTATAGAGTTGGTAATTAAAGATGGAGTTGGATATAAAAATGTAAATGAGACTCATGAGGGTATTTATAATGATCGAAAGATACAAAATAATATAAAGAGGGTTGATGAGGCGACTTACAATCATCGGTTATTGGCTGAAACAATAAATGAGTCTAAAACTACTAAAAAACATCATGACGAGGTTGTAGCTAAAAGTTACAAAAATAGAAAAAACAAACAATTGTAGAAGATGATGAGCTTAGGATGATGATTTTTATGATTTGTTCTGAGAATGAGAATTTTCAGTGTGATAATGAAGAAGAACATGCTAGTGATTTTGAAATAGACAATAATGAATAATTTGTGGATGAAAAACTTGTAAATCATGAAATGATAGACTAATAATGATGGGCTATTAGATTACTCATGATAAAGTGATGAATGCAATAGAGTGTATTATGATGAAGATGAAGAAGATGAAGATGATCAATTTGTTAAAGATGGTTAAGCTATTGAGGGGAGACAAGATGATTGTGGACAACTTGTTAAGGTGTTTGACCACTATAGATACGTACGTAAATAAATTTTTAGATATTAGGAAAGAGAAGAAGATCAAGCTATGCATGTGAAGGCATTTTATTTTTAAATGTACATAGTTTCAGACAAGTTTTAAGAGATTTTACAATTCAAGAGAGTTTCAAGATTGAGAGGAATAAAAATGAGAAAAAAAAGAATTATGTGTAATTGTGCTGCAGTTGGTTGTCCATGGCGAATAAATGCATCCCCTCTTCCTGATAAGGTGACTTACAAAATCAAGACATTGTGGCACACACACTTGTATTGTCGTTTCCACTAACACTGAAGCAACATGACTTGGATTGCAAACAAATTAGGTGATACATTGAGGGACAATCCTGACATGAAGATAAATAGAATTCAGACCAAAGTACGTGCATAAGAAATGGCAGATTGAGTGTAATAAAGTAAAGCAGTTGTACAGGGCCAAAAAAAGGCAATTGTTAAACTTGATGGTTGTCTTGTAGAGTCTTATAAAACTTGGTGGCAATATGGTCAACAAATTCTAAGTACAAATCCTGGAAGTATAGTGGATATTAACACTGAGAGGCTATCAATTGATGCGAATCCCACATTGAAGAGAATGTTTATAGAATATGAGGCATTGATTTCTGGATTCATAAATGCATGTAGACCTTTTATTGATGCATGCCACCTAAAAGGGCCTTATGGTGGTGTTTTGTTGGCTGCAGTAGCTCTAGATGGGAATAATGGACTTTTTCCAGCGTCAATTGCCATGGTGGAAACTGAATGCAAACAAAATTGGAAGTTCTTTTTGAGTAATTTAGGAGGATGTATTTAATAAAGACTTTTTTAAGTAACAAACTTTTGTAGAGTTTGTGAATTTTAAAGATTCTATGAAATAATTGACAGACTTTTATAGACTTTTTATCAAGAATTTGGTAGACTTTTGTATATTTCTAATATATTTTACAGCTTATTTAATTGTTAAAAAGTCAACAAAGATATTATATTTTAGATGAAATGAGTACGATATTAAATAATATTAAAATATTTTGGCCATGTCACAATCTAATTTGAAATAAAAGACATTGTTGAAGTTGAATTATTAGATCATGCCTCGTTTATTATAAGAAAATGTCCTATTTCATAATTTTTATATATATTTCATTAAAAAATTCATTTTTTACTAACAGTAATATAAAATAACAATCACGATTTTAAAATTATTCATTGTCATTTTCCTATCAAGTCATTATTACTAAACTAACAATTTATAATTTTTAACAAATAACAAAATTAACAAATTTAATACTTTTAAAAATAAACATAAAACAAAATACCACTTTAATACTTACAAATATAATAAATGAGTTTTTTTATAGGAGAGAATAAAGATAAAATGTTATTAAAATATTTGTTATCTCTATTTACCCTTGATTCTATTTTGAACCCTTAACACACTCCTTTTTTCTCTCTCCTCGCCTGCTATAAATAGGTCTTTACTCTATCTTTGTTTGATCTTTCTCTATCTCTTTCTCTTTCTCCTCTATTTATCTTCTCCCTTTCTCAATTATTTAGAAGTCTTTGAAAATCTTTAAAGATAAGGTTAGACTTTGGATATGAGTATTTTTTTTCTTTTAAAGTATGTCAAACTCTACCATTTGATAGGAATATGAAAAATCTATTACTTTTTGAATACCAAAATACTTTTATAGACTTTGTAAAAGTCTCAATTCAATACCACCTAACTTTTAAAGTTGTGATTGAATATCAGTAAACTTTTATAAAGTTTTTAAATGTCTTTATTGAATACAATCAAATTTTAAAAGTTTTAATTGAATACAATACCCTTAAGGACAGCTCTCGGTGCAGATGATGATGGCGTGATGACATTAACATTCATTTCAGACAAACAGAAGGTATTATTAACTATACGTTGATGTTTGATTTTAATTATGTATTTCATGTTTTCATACAATAATTATAATTTGAAAAATGTTTTTTTATATGTTTTTTTTCTCTTCAAGTATGGATTTATTATTCAGTATCATGTTAACTTTCTGTAAAATACGAGAACAATTAAACAGTATTGTTACAAAATTTAAATTTTAATTATTTTGGGCTAAATGCAGAAAAAATAATGATAATTTTTGTTTATATTCTTTTAGGTTGTTAGATATGCACTCAATAAGGAATTTCCATATGCAGTTCATAGGACATGTGCTATGCATTTGTTTTGTAATTTTAGAAAAAAAGTATCCTACCTTGATGTTAAACACTATATATAAGAAAAAGCCTTACTTCCGACGTAATTTTCTTTGACGGAATTTATTCCTTTGGAAGTAGTATAATTTCGATAAAATATTCTGTCGAAAATAATTCCATCAAAAATAAGATTAATTATTTGACGAAATTCCATCGGAGATATAAAGTTATTCCTTGGTGCCAATCTTCCCGCCGGCGTCAATCATACTCTAGACGAAATAAGAGATAATTTTGATAGATTGTCCGTCGATAATAATTTAATTTCGAGGGACATAGTTCCGACGAAATTCCGCCGAAAATAACAAAAATCCTATAAACATATCAGTTCAACTGTTGCTGTCATTTTCTTTCATCTCTCACCTCTCTCAGGCAGCACCCTCCTCCTCGCCACCGTCTCCTCTTCCCTATTCGGACGTGCATTTAGATTCTAGGTTGTGGCAGTGTTGTGGTACTAGTTAGCTACTCATCCTCCTCCTCCTCATCCACCAACTACGGTAAGATCTTCCTCTCAGGTTAGTGAGTGATTAGTATATATGCCCTAATTTAATAAATTAATTTTTTTTCTGCCCTAATTTTGAATTCCCCTAATTAGTAGTAATTATAATAAGTAATTATCAATAATTTCTGATAAATTGGGACTGAAGTGATTTCAAATTATCAGTATATCTATAATTTTCTTTAATTTTTGTTTTTCCCCCATTTAGAAAAATACATGTACATATGTTCTCATAAATTGGGACTATCTAATACATATGTTTTTGATAAACACATTATCATTTCAGTTAATTGTTGTTAATTGATGAGAAGTTATTTATGAAAAATTGGGACTGCCTAATACATATATGCCTTGTTAATTGTTGTTAAGGAAAACTATTGCTTGTGTTGTTAGTATTATATGTTAAATGGTAAAACTATGAATTTAGCCACTATAGTTGGCAAGTTTTATTTAATGCACAACTGATATTTTAATTTTTTGAATTACCCTATTAATCAAATTAAATTTTTACAATTGGATCATTTTGTTAACTGTAGCTCAATTATGTTAATATGAACGTTAGTTTTTTCCTACGTGGCTTTTTAAAAAAGAAAAAAGAAAAATGACTCAGCCACTATCTATATATAACAACTCAGCTTCTCTTTCATTATAAACTTACGCATTTGGTCGGTGCAAACCAAATTCCACCAACCTTAATAACGGGGCCAGCATCCCTAATTGGCTTCAGCTTATACTTTTTCCCAGTGGTATGATTGATCAATAAACTCTGTCCAAGCTCAATTGTCAGCACATCTCCAGCCTTACACTCCTCATAGATCCTCACCTTCGATTCAATGGGATAAACCTCTCCCGTCGCTACTGAATTCTTGAAAAATATCCTCGCATACGATTCCGCCACCACCACCGCCAGCCCGACGGCTTCGAGGGCCACGAGAGCGTGTCCTCGGGATGAACCGCAGCCGAAGTTGTCTCCGACGATGAGGATTGAGTACTTGGACTTGAATATGCCGGAGTCGACGAAGCGGGGTTAGTAGGAGGAGGGAAGACTGACCAGGGCATATGACCCGAGTTTTTTGTATTCGTCGAGGTTGGAGGGGACTAGGGTTAGGTATTCAGTGGGGATGATTTGGACGGTGTCGATGTTGTCATCGACGACGTAGCAGACGTTGTGGAATGTAATCGATGGGGAGGTGGGCATGGGCGAAGGAGGGTAGTCGACAATCTTGGATTTGGGGGTGGGATAGGTTGGGAAATGAGGGATTTGAAGGATGGGTGTTTTGGGGTGTTATCTATAGTGAATTTGACGAGGTTTAAGGAGAGAGAAGACAGAGAGGATGAGTGGCGGTGGTGATTGGTGGAGGAAGACCAAGTCAAATGTTTGCAAGTTAAATGTTACTTGCCACGTCATTCTTACATTGTTTTTCTTATTTTTTTTTGTATTTTTCACGTAATAAATATTTAAATCAATTTAACGTCCGTCCAAATTTATTAACGGAATGACCTAATTTTAAAATATTAATTAGTTGAATGGGGTAATTAATCAGAAAAATTAAAAGTTCAGTAGTGTATTAAGTACAACGTGCCAACAATAGTAGTCAAATCATTAGTTTTGCCTATGTTAAATCATGTACTGAATTTTTCTCTTGCATGGTACACAAGTGTTGTGAAAATTATATCAGTTCAAAACAATTCACTAGTCTCTAGAATAACTAATGTTGTCTTTCAACTGCTTGTAACTTGATAGATATAATAATGGGCTAAATGTGTATATCAAGGCCATAATTCTTTGAAAGTTGTCCCCTCACGGGCCTGCAATATTGGACAAGGCATAAACATTAAGAAGTCAGCACGGGCTGTTATATATTCAGCCCACTCAAGTAAGATCAGTTATATGAAATTGGTTCCTGTCTGTATTGGTATCAAAATATGATTCTCAGTCACTAACTTTTGTATTTAATGTTGACTTCAAAATGTATTAAAAACAAATATTAAGAGTATTTAGTGCTCACCTTAAAATATATTAAAAACAAATATTAAGAGTAATAACGTCAATAGTTCATATTCCTACAGTTTATTTTTACCAAAATATGATTAATTCTTAGTCACTATTTTTTGTATTTAAATTAAAAATAAATGTTGAAGTATTTAATGCTCACTTCAAAATTTATTAAAAACAAATATTAAGAGTAATAGTATCAATGGTCCATATTCCTACGCTTTATGTTTAACAAACAATGAATCATTCGTATACCTAGTGGTGCGAAAAGCCTTTAATGATGAGTCTAATGACTTTATATATATATATATATATATATATATATATATATATATATATATATATATATATATATATATATATATATTAATTTCTTTCGAACTATGAGACTATTAATCAGACTTTAAAATTTTTAGTTAACTGATTAGCTACTTTTATAGATAAATTACAAAATATAATATTATATATTCAAAATCTTATATTATGGTTTTGGTCATCTTCCTTGGAGACAACTGAGAGGAGCCACTGTAAGACCCCAAATTATTAATAAATAAAATTTAAATTCCCTCTATTTATTATTTTGAAATAGTAAGTGTTAAATTGATTAATGAGGTTAGTTATGGGTAAAATGCGCAAATATTTCAAATAAGCAGGTGGTTATAAAATATTCATTGTTATCGGGGAATATTCGTTTGGTCGTGGAATATTCTTCCTGTCGGGGAATATTCGTACGACGGCGCAGTCTTTTGTGGGCCCCATAACGGAAAGCGATTGGATGAAGAAAACGACAAGTATATGTTGTTTATTAATAACGGCGTAGTTGTTACCGTTAATACTGTTAGAATACCCGGTGGTTAAAACACAGTAATACGCGTTGTTACACAGTAGCACACTGTATTGCACCAATTATTGATTCTTACGTAAGAAGGCACTACTCAATAATGGTTACAGTAATTACTGTTCAGTATTTTATTTTATTGATTCAATAATTGCTGCGTTGATATTTTATATTACTGTTGTTTCAATAATTGTCACTACACAGTATTTTCCATTATCAGATCAATAATTCATATTATTTGAATAATATTATTAGATAACATTATTGGCAATGTCTAGAAAGTTCTGTCTAAAGAGAGGTTTGGTCATCTAATTGCGCGCCAGTAAGGAGAAATCCTTATTGGAAAGCCCCCTCTTTCCTGGGAACGGCCTGGTTGTCATAAATGTGATTCTGTAATATTATTTGTGAATAATTAATTATTGATTCATATGATAAGGAAATATTTATTTTTTGTAGATATAAATGAGGGATATATTTTTGTGATTAAAAATGAAGGAGTTAATGTTGAGGTTTTTATCAGTATTTTTGTCGGAATGGAGGTATTAAAAATCAGGGTTTTTGAGATATTTTGCGGGGGTTATAATTTTTAATCCGACCGTTGGATCGTGATAATTTTTGGATATGTTATACATATATAAGTTGAGTATATGTCCACAAATTTTGAACCGTTAAAAATGAATGTATGATTTATTATGAATTTTACGAGATGACTGGTTCAGAAATTGTTGAATTTTTGGAGTTAATCATTTTGGTAGAAAATTCTAGAATTGGTGGGCCCCACTCTTGGTTGGTGAAGAAATGTGCTGAGATTTTTTCAAATGTGGTGGGTGGGAATAGTAGCAGGTAAAGCCATCAGGTTACAGGTTAAGTCTGCTTCGGCGTGCTAACATTTTCCTATAAATAGAGGGCTAAGTTAGAATTGAAAATAACACCAGAAACAAGTTTTCTCTCTTTCTTTCTCTAGATTATTGAGTGTATTTTGTGAGTATTTAGATACTTTGAGAGTTTCTATTCATCAGAGCAAGTGTCTTTCAGCCTTATACCGGTATTCCGACCAGAAGTACTGTCTTTACGAGGTAAGGGATGTTATTTTATTCAAAAATGATATTATTTCTTCAATATCATTATGCCGAAATATTGGTTAGAAATTTTTATCAAATTTGTAACTTTTCACGTCGGGGTTACTATTCACGAGTTACTATTCACGAGTTACTATTCACCGAAAAATAAAATTTTCTTCTTTTCGTCCAAAATATCTATTCTGGGTACTAGCTTTGATTGTATCCATGTTTTGATCATTCTTGAATTCTACTTCACTATGAATAATTATAAGGTATTTTTGGACATGGATAAATCGAAATACGAATCCTTAATATTTGTTATTTTGTTTCACTGGATTCATTTTTTTTAAGATATTTTTCATCATCCTCAGTCCTAAATGATGATATTACTGAATATCTTTGGCCCGTAGTGCAAAGATGAATGATTAACTGATGAATATCTTTGGCCCGTAGTGCAAAGATGAACAGGTGTTGAGATGAACATGACCGACTGGTGATACAAATAAATATCTTTGGCCTGTAGTGCAAAGATGAATATTTGATTAAAGATGGTTATTGATTGCTGTTACAGGGATAAAATATTGATGATGGACTTTTAAATCTTAGAAGATAGTAGAACTCATTCTCTACTTGACTCTTCTAATGGTTTGTTGTTTCCGCTGCAGTTATTAATTTAAAACTTGTTGTCTATTGTATTCTATTAGAATTTTCCCTGTTGAAGACTAACGATAATTTGTTCTGTATTATCTTAGTCATAATATTCTTTACTGGGCTAGTTGAGCTCACCCTTTTCCTTTTTGTTCCATTTTTCTCAAGAGGCGAGAATGTAGCGAGTACTAGTCGGGGTATGGAATGATGGTTCTAGAAGTTACTTTAGTAGTCCTCACCATTTTTGTGAAATAATGTATCAATAATTGTAAAGAGGACTTATTTGAGTGTGGATATTGTCTAAATGACAAAATTTTTATTTAAACTCACAGTTCTTGTGTTGTAATAATAAAGATGTAGTTATTTCTGTACCATGTATTTTGGCGACTCAGAATGGGTGTTGTATACCTATTTTGGGGGCGTCACAGTTGATATCAGAGCTTAGGGATATGATCTCCGGCGGAGATCGGGGAATAGAACTAGGAGGGGAGAGACGAATAAATCCTTCGCTAGTGTGTCATACCTAAGCTTATTTATTGGTCAGTCATAATATAGGGGTATTATGTGATTGTTAATTTATTTAATTAACCCTTGTTTTATGGCAGTATTTGAGAATGTCGACTGAGAATGTTAACAGTGGAGTAAATGAGACCGTGGAGACACCGGTGCTTACCAACGAGGAGAACGTACAACAGGCTGGCAATGTTCCTCCTGTGAACAACACCAATGAGCAGATGATGAATGATGGAATGTTTAGAAGTTTTTTGAAATTCATGCAAAACCAGACGAGGGAGACTCGTGTTCAAAATACAGGAGGAAATGATAGCAATTCATGGTTTGTCACAGCCAAACAGTTCAAAGAATTGGGACCACTAGAATTTAAGGGAAAGCCGGATCCGATCATGGCGGAAACGTGGGTCAAGAAAATTACCAAGATATTCGATGTCTTGGGATGCACGGAGGAACAGAAGGTTCCATTCGCCACCTTTATGTTCCGTGGCGAGGCAGATTACTGGTGGGAGTCTGTGAAGCGTACCCATCCAACCGCACTCAGCATGTCTTGGGAGACATTTCAGAAACTGTTCAATGACAAGTACTTTCCTGAAAGTATTCGTCATATGAAGGAGGTAGAGTTTATTAGACTGGAGCAGAATAACATGACGGTGTCTCAGTACGAGGCGAGGTTTGCAGAGTTGTCCAGGTTTGTACCTCATTTGGTGGAGAATGAGGAACGTATGTCGAGGTTGTTTTTGAGAGGTTTGAAACCCGGCATACGTCAATATCTCATTTCTCATAAATTTTCTCTCTATTCAGATGTTGTCAACAGGGTTCAATTATTAGAGCGAGATAATGAGTACGGTCAACTGAGGGACCACAACCAGGATCATATCGGTGACAGCAGTCATCAGAACAATGATAACCAGCGGAGAAAGAAAAATACAGACAAGAACGGCAACCACTCTGGTGGTAATCGTGGCTATGAAAATAGAAGAAGCGAGTCGGGAGGAGATTTTAAAAAGAGGAGATTCAACAATGACAATACGAAGACGTCAGCACCAGCAGCAACTGGTTCCAAGGGAGGAGAACGACCACCGATTATATGCTATAAGTGCGGAAAAGAAGGACATATCAGCCCAAACTGCCTACAACAGTTTAAGGTATGTTATAATTATGGAAAGGAAGGACATATCGCTCGAGATTGCACTATAGCAAAACCAAGTCCAGCGGGGATGGTGACTCAAAAAGCTGTCCCAGAAAAGATCAAGTCAACGGTTCCTGGAAGAGTGTTTGTCGTGACTGGTCAACATGCGAGGAACCCAAACGAGGTGATCACGGGTAAGCTAATCATAAATTCATGCGAAGTTTATACCTTATTAGATACCGGTTCTACCCATTCTTTTATCTCTCCTGCTTGTGCTCAACGTTTAAACTTGACCCCGGAGAAGTTAGACTTTGATTTATCTGTGGAGATTCCGTTAGGAGAAACTTTCATCACATCCACTGTTTATAAATCTTGTGTGATCCAAGTTGGCACCATCACCTTACCTATTGACTTTATCTCTTTAAAGATACTTGCTTTTGATGTGATTTTAGGGATTGATTGGCTAACTACTCATCATGCCAAAATTGATTATTTTCGTAAGGTTGTTAGTTTTCATATTTCTAACCAACCTGTTGTACGAATTCAAACAACTAAGCCATTAAAATCAATCACTGTTATATCAAGCCATAAAGCCATTCGTTTATTAAAAAACGGATGTCAAGCTTTCTTAGCCCATGTTATGGATTTGAATAAAGACACGTCAAATTTGAATAATATTCCTGTTGTTATTGACTTTCCTGACGTATTTCCTGAAGAACTTCCCGGTCTACCCCCGGAACGAAAAATTGAATTCTTTATTGATCTTGAACCTGGTACAAAACCCATTTCTAAAATCCCATATCGAATGGCTCCTATTGAACTTCAGGAGTTAAAGGTCCAACTACAAGAGTTGTTGGACATCGGTTTCATTCGTCCTAGTACATCTCCTTGGGGTGCTCCTGTTTTATTTGTAAAGAAGAAAGACGGGAGTATGCGACTTTGTATTGATTACCGGGAATTAAACCATGTCACTATTAAGAATAGGTATCCGCTACCTCGTATTGATGACCTGTTTGACCAGTTACAAGGAGCACAATTCTTTTCAAAGATCGATCTTCGTTCTGGATATCATCAGCTGAAGGATAAAACTAAGGATATTCCAAAGACTGCCTTCAGAACTCGGTACGGGCATTATGAGTTCCTAGTCATGTCTTTTGGATTGACTAATGCTCCTGCGGCTTTCATGGATATGATGAACCGAGTATTTAAGGATTATTTGGATCAGTTTGTTGTTGTCTTTATTGATGACATCCTCATATATTCCAAAAGCCGTGAAGATCATGAGCATCATTTGAAGCTGGTACTCCAAAGGCTGCGTGAAAATAAGTTATATGCTAAGTTGAAGAAATGCGAGTTCTGGCTTGAGGAAGTAGCTTTCCTAGGGCACGTGGTGTCAAAACATGGAGTATATGTTGACCCGACGAAGATTGAAGCAATACAAAGTTGGGAGCAACCAAAGACGGTGACCGAAGTACGTAGCTTTTTGGGCTTAGCTGGTTATTATCGGAGATTCGTGGAAGGGTTTTCTCGAATCGCTACCCCGTTAACTCAGCTGACTTGGAAAGATATCAAATTCGTATGGAGCGAGGAATGCGAGAAGAGTTTTCAAGAGCTTAAGAGGAGACTCATTTCGGCACCTGTTCTGACAATACCATCTGGTTCGGATGGATTTGTAATCTACAGTGATGCTTCAGGCAAAGGGTTAGGATGTGTTCTCATGCAACATGGAAAAGTCATAGCCTATGCCTCGCGACAACTCAAAGAATATGAGAGGAATTATCCTACTCATGATTTGGAGTTGGCAGCAGTAGTTTTCGCGTTGAAGATCTGGAGACACTACCTGTATGGGGAGAAAGTGGAGATCTATACAGATCATAAAAGCCTCAAATATTTCTTCACCCAAAAGGAACTCAACATGCGGCAGCGACGTTGGCTCGAGCTGTTGAAAGATTACGATCATACCATCCAATATCATCCTGGAAAAGCAAACGTAGTAGCTGACGCATTGAGTAGAAGATCATATGCGGGTACGAGTGCAATGTTGTTAACACAAAGGCCCATTTTGTATGACTTGCAAAGGATGGGGATAGAGATGAAGGCTCCAAGTACCCACATGATGATATCAAATATACGAGTAGAACCGACTTTAATCGATAAAGTTAAAGCTGCTCAAGCTACGGACATAGAGCTGATGCGTATGAAGAAGAAAGTGCAAGAAGGTTCTATTCCAGAAGCAAGAATCGATGAAGAAGGAATACTTCGAGTCCACTCCAGACTTTGTGTTCCTAACAATTCTGATTTGAAGTACAAGATCATGATGGAAGCACACAATACACCATTTGTAATCCATCCTGGAAGTACCAAAATGTATCGTGATCTTCGACATACATTTTGGTGGAATAATATGAAGAGAGAGATTGCAAAGTTTATCTCGAGGTGTTTAACTTGTCAACGTGTAAAGGCGGAACATCAAGTGCCAAAGGGTCCATTGCAACCACTTGAGATTCCGAAATGGAAGTGGGAACACATTACCATGGATTTCGTTACGGGTCTTCCCACGGTTTCTCAAGGCATAAATGCTATTTGGGTTATTGTTGATAGATTAACCAAGTCTGCTCATTTCTTACCGATACGGGAGACTTATTCTCTTGAACGTCTTGCTCGTATATACGTAGATGAGATTGTGAGACTGCATGGCATGCCAGTATCCATAGTTTCGGATCGTGACCCAAGATTCACTTCAAGATTTTGGGTTAGCTTGCAAAAAGCTATGGGCACAGATTTACGATTTAGTTCGGCATACCATCCTCAAACGGACGGACAATCAGAGAGGACTATTCAAACTCTTGAAGATCTATTAAGACTTTGTGTCCTAGATTTCAAAGGGAGTTGGGATAAGTACCTACCATTGGTGGAATTCTCTTACAATAACAGTTATCAGGCAAGTATAGGTGTGGCCCCATTTGAAGCATTATATGGACGAAAGTGTCGCTCTCCAGTATGCTGGGACGAGGTGGGTGAAGCAACATTGTTGGGACCAGAGTTGGTACGCATGACTACAGAGAAGATCCAAACGATTCGACAACGTATACAAACGGCACAGGATCGACAAAAGAGTTATGCGGATCTTCATCGAAAGGACGTGGAATTTGACATTGGGGATCATGTATTGTTGCGTGTGGCTCCATGGAAAGGAGTTACAAGATTTGGGAAGAGAGAAAAGCTCAATCCACGATTTATTGGTCCATTTCAGATTCTTGACCGAGTAGGAAATGTGGCCTATAGACTCGCGTTACCTCCAAGTATGTCTCGTGTTCATAATGTTTTTCATATATCTGTGTTACGTAAATATGTGAAGGACCCAGACCATGTTATTGAGTTAGAACTGGACGAGATAGCTGAAGACTTAACGTACGAAGAGGTACCTGTCAAGATCTTGGATAGAAAGGAGCATGTCCTACGCACGAAGGTCATACCACAAGTTAAAGTTTTGTGGAGAAACCATGCTATTGAGGAAATGACCTGGGAGTTAGAAACGGAAATGAAAGCGAGGTATCCTCATCTTTTCGAAACACCAGGTACGTACGTCAATTTCGAGGACGAAATTTCATAAGAAGGGGAGGTTGTAAGACCCCAAATTATTAATAAATAAAATTTAAATTCCTTCTATTTATTATTTTGAAATAGTAAGTGTTAAATTGATTAATGAGGTTAGTTATGAGTAAAATGCGCAAATATTTCAAATAAGCAGGTGGTTATAAAATATTCATTGTTGTCGGGGAATATTCGTTTGGTCGTGGAATATTCTTCCTGTCGGGGAATATTCGTACGACGGCGCAGTCTTTTGTGGGCCCCATAACGGAAAGCGATTGGATGAAGAAAACGACAAGTATATGTTGTTTATTAATAACGGCGTAGTTGTTACCGTTAATACTGTTAGAATACCTGGTGGTTAAAATACAGTAATACGCGTTGTTACACAGTAGCATACTGTATTGCACCAATTATTGATTCTTACGTAAGAAGGCACTACTCAATAATGGTTACAGTAATTACTGTTCAGTATTTTATTTTATTGATTCAATAATTGCTGCGTTGATATTTTATATTACTGTTGTTTCAATAATTGTCACTACACAGTATTTTCCATTATCAGATCAATAATTCATATTATTTGAATAATATTATTAGATAACATTATTGGTAATGTCTAGAAAGTTCTGTCTAAGGAGAGGTTTGGTCATCTAATTGCGCGCCAGTAAGGAGAAATCCTTATTGGAAAGCCCCCTCTTTCCTGGGAACGACCTGGTTGTCATAAATGTGATTCTGTAATATTATTTGTGAATAATTAATTATTGATTCATATGATAAGGAAATATTTATTTTTTGTGGATATAAATGAGGGATATATTTTTGTGATTAAAAATGAAGGAGTTAATGTTGAGGTTTTTATCAGTATTTTTGTCGGAATGTAGGTATTAAAAATCAGGATTTTTGAGATATTTTGCGGGGGTTATAATTTTTAATCCGACCGTTGGATCGTGGTAATTTTTGGATATGTTATACATATATAAGTTGAGTATATGTCCACAAATTTTGAACCGTTAAAAATGAATGTATGATTTATTATGAATTTTACGAGATGACTGGTTCAGAAATTGTTGAATTTTCGGAGTTAATCATTTTGGTAGAAAATTCTAGAATTGGTGGGCCCAACTCTTGGTTGGTGAAGAAATGTGCTGAGATTTTTTCAAATGTGGTGGGTGGGAATAGTAGCAGGTAAAGCCATCAGGTTGCAGGTTAAGTCTGCTTCGGCGTGCTAACATTTTCCTATAAATAGAGGGCTAAGTTAGAATTGAAAATCACACCAGAAACAAGTATTCTCTCTTTCTCTCTCTAGATTATTGAGTGTATTTTGTGAGTATTTAGATACTTTGAGAGTTTCTATTCATCAGAGCAAGTGTCTTTCAGCCTTATACCGGTATTCCGACCAGAAGTACTGTCTTTACGAGGTAAGGGATGTTATTTTATTCAAAAATGATATTATTTCTTCAATATCATTATGCCGAAATATTGGTTAGAAATTTTTATCAAATTTGGAACTTTTCACGTCGGGGTTACTATTCATGAGTTACTATTCACGAGTTACTATTCACCGAAAAATAAAATTTTCTTCTTTTCGTCCAAAATATCTATTCTGGGTACTAGCTTTGATTGTATCCATGTTTTGATCATTCTTGAATTCTACTTCACTATGAATAATTATAAGGTATTTTTGGACATGGATAAATCGAAATACGAATCCTTAATATTTGTTATTTTGTTTCACTGGATTCGTTTTTTTAAAGATATTTTTCATCATCCTCAGTCCTAAATGATGATATTACTGAATATCTTTGGCCCGTAGTGCAAAGATGAATGATTAACTGATGAATATCTTTGGCCCGTAGTGCAAAGATGAACATGTGTTGAGATGAACATGACCGACTGGTGATACAAATAAATATCTTTGGCCTGTAGTGCAAAGATGAATATTTGATTAAAGATGGTTATTGATTGCTGTTACAGGGATAAAATATTGATGATGGACTTTTAAATCTTAGAAGATAGTAGAACTCATTCTCTACTTGACTCTTCTAATGGTTTGTTGTTTCCGCTGCAGTTATTGATTTAAAACTTATTGTCTATTGTATTCTATTAGATTTTTCCCTGTTGAAGACTAACGATAATTTGTTCTGTATTATCTTAGTCATAATGTTCTTTACTAGGCTAGTTGAGCTCACCCTTTTCTTTTTTGTTCCATTTTTCTCAGGAGGCGAGAATGTAGCGAGTACTAGTCGGGGTATGGAATGATGGTTCTAGAAGTTACTTTAGTAGTACTCACCATTTTTGTGAAATAATGTATCAATAATTGTAAAGAGGACTTATTTGAGTGTGGATATTGTCTAAATGACAATATTTATATTTAAACTCACAGTTCTTGTGTTGTAATAATAAAGATGTAGTTGTTTCTGTACCATGTATTTTGGCGACTCAGAATGGGTGTTGTATACCCATTTTGGGGGCGTCACAGCCACTCAAAGCAAGAAAATGAATTAAGTTATTCTCATTTATAAAAAATTGATATCAAGTTATGATTAAATTTGTAAGACAAATGAGTACAATATTAATTAATTAATTATCAAACTTATTTAACATTATTTTATCTTATAGTAATATTGTTAATTTATTATAGGTGAAAGGACATGAGAAAAAAATGAATTAATACCATTACATAACAAAGATCAATTTTAACTAATATTAAGATAATTCAGATTCCAGTATTGGGGGTCATATTACCCCCCTGGCCCCTAGTTCCGCCCGTGTGTGTGTGTGTATATATATATATATATATATATATATATATATATTTAAAAGAGTTCATAAGTTATTGATATTCGGTTAGCGAGCACTTAAGTGTCCTTTCACCTAAACATGCTTTCATCTAAAAATTAATTACTTATAATATAATAACGATTAAATATCAAACAAAACATATTGTTTCTCTCTTTTTAATCTCAAACTTGATTGTGTACTATTGTACCAACTTTTGTAATTATTAAATAAAATAATTATATTGTAACAATAAATCTTTTATCAATAATTTTTTTAATAAATATTATATTAGGACCACTGCATGTCATTTAAAAAAAAGGGAAGGAAAACTTTTTTTGAATTTAATTACGAAAAAGTCTAGGGGGGACTGGTCCAATTTTTTTTTTTTTTTTTTTAAAATGTCTCCCAAATAATTTATAAGATTTATTGGAACTGAAATTTTTACAGAAAAAAGTGTTTTGGATGTCATTTGGATACATGTAAAAAATATACCTGTACAGACTGTACAGACATATTTTTTACATGTATCCAAATGATATCTAAAATATTTTTCCTGTAAAACTTCTAATTTTAATAAATTTTATAAATTATTTAGAAGATATTTAAAAAAAAATAAAATTGAACCGCTCGCCAAACATGAACATACATGAACATGACAAACATGAACATATAATTTCCTACAAATTAATTAAACTTCTTGTCACATTTATTTCATCTGCTTCAAAGTCATCGATCCTGACAAACATGAACATATATAAGATTGATCAATCATTGTGTCTAACTTTACCAAAAGTTCTTGGAGGGTAAAAGTTAATAATAAATGCACAAACAATATCTTGTCAATATGCATGAGGACTGGGCATTCTGATTGATGGATTGATTATCATGTTGTTGGAAATCCATGGTAAAGGTTAAGCTCTATATCTATAGGTGTCTTTAACTACCGGCAGTGTTCACATGGCCCTTTGTCTCCCTACTGACTTACACCGTCTGTCAGTCAGTCATTTTACCCTTCTTCTTCTTCTTCTTTCTTTTGGATTTATATATATATATATATATATATATATATAATTAATTATTAGAAGTGGATGAAATAAATATAATGCAAAGGTACGTTCTTAAAGAAAAATATGTGATCATATAAACTTAGAAGTAGCAGTAACGATCACAGTTATGACAGTTTTAATTTCGAATCAACGACTATTGTCATAAGTAATACTCCATCCGTCTCAAATTAATTGTTCAATTTTGATTTTTTAAAGTCAAATTGACCATTTTTAAAATTAATCTTTTTATTATTTTTACTAAAATATAGGTGAATAGATTATAACCAAAAGAAAATATATACAATTTATTATTAACCCCAATTTTTATAATTTTAAAAATATATTTATATATGCTTAATTATTAATTCTAAAAATAGTCAATCTGACTTAAAAAAGTCAAAACTGAACAATTAATTTAGGACAGAGGGAATAATTTTTTACACTAATTAAAAAAATTATATTAATTTATATTAAATTTAAATTTAAATTTAATAATTTTAAAACTGACACGTATTCGTGTGGTGCAATCATTAAATCCCAAGTTCACCTTTTGCTCTTGTTTCATTAGAGAAAGCCCTTTGGTTGTACATTAATTCAAAGACGAAACACGTAGTTAATCGCTTGAGAACAATGCATGCATGCAGTAGTAGTGTTTTTAGTAAACTGCTACTATTATATATATATATATATATATAGGATTTTAATCTATGATAAACGTTTGTCATGGATACTGTTCAACAACCAAATTGATTACCGTTGATCTGGACAATGGAAGGCTGGGATTGGTTAACAATTCCCCCAGCCGCTACAGCTTGTAGCGGCAGTCCTTTTTGTCCGTTAGCTTATTACATTACTGTCCCTAATAATATAATACATGCCTGCCGATACAAGCTGTAGCGGCAGTGTGGGTCTCATCCATATGGCTATGGCTAAAGATGAGTTTATTTTTATGTATACATAATGTAAAAATAAAAGATAATGTAAAGATACATAATGTAAAAATAAAAGATAATGTAAAGATAAGTCTGGATAAAAGAAAATTTTATTTTTATGTATACATAATATAAAAATAAGATAAGTTTGAATAAAAGATAAATTTATCTTATTATAAAAGATAAATTTATTAATATTTTCAAATAATTTATAATATTATGAAAATTATAAATTATTTGAAAATATTAATTAAAATATAAATTTATATTTTTAAAAATTATAAATAAATTACAAGAATTTTAATTCTAAAAATAATTTATATAAATTTTATAATTCAAACTTATCTTATTTTTGGGATAGAGGGTTTACCCATGTATACATAATATAAAAATAAGATAAGTTTGAATACATGGGTATAATAAGATAAATTTATCTTTTATTCAAACTTATCTTATTTTTACGTTATGTATACATAAAAATAAATTTATCTTTTATTCAGACTTATCTTTACATTATCTTTTATTTTTACATTATGTATCTTTACATTATCTTTTACATTATCTTTTATTTTTACATTATGTATACATAAAAATAAACTCATCTTTAACCATAGATGGATGAGACCCACACTGCCGCTACAGCTTGTAGCGGCAGGCATGTTATATTGTTAATGTAATAAGCTAACGGACAAAAAGGAAAAGGGATTGCCGCTACAAGGGAATTGTTGACCAATCCCAGCCTTCCATTGTCCAGATCAATGGTAATCAACTTGATTGCTGAACAGTGTCAATGACAAACGTTTGCCATGGATTAAAACACACACACACACACACACACACACACACACACACACACACACATATATATATATATATATATATATATATATATATATATATATATATATATATATATATAGGGAAATGATCCATGGAAAACGTTACTTCTAGACACTGTTTCAACTAACTGTTATTTAATCGTCCAAAATTAGAGTGAATGACTGAGATGAGGGCTCAGCCGCTACTCCCTCTAGCGGTCAGCCAAATTCTTTTATGTTGGCCGCTACTCCCTCTAGCGGACCGCTAGAAGGAGTAGCGGCCAACATAAAAAAATTTGGTTTCATTACTTATTATCCTTATACATACTACTAAGAATAATTACTGATTATCGTCTTATGATTTTTAATTATAAATAGGAAATAGTGATTGAGTTTATATATTTGAGTAGGAATATAATATAAAATCAATCAATATTTTCTATTTATAATTAAAAATTATAAAACGATATACATATTTATTTTATTAATAAGTATAAGAATAATTACTGATTATACTTATAATTTTTTATTATTTTCTTTTACTGATTAATAAGTAATATGTATAAGGATAATCAGGATAATTAGTAATTAAGCGAAATTCTTTTATGTTAGTCGCTACTCCTTCTAGCGGCTAGTCAAAACGAATTGGGCTGGCCGTTAGAGGGAGTAGCGGCAGGGCCCTCATCTCAGTCATTCACTTTAATTTTGGACGGTTGGATAATAGTTAGTTGAAACAGTGCTCAAAATTAACGTTTTTCATGGATCATTTTCTATATATATAATATATATGTGTGTGTATGTATGTATGAAATTATATTGGCTCAGACATACACTCCATTTCACAATTGAGCTAAACTGAACACGTTGATGAACTTGACTGTAATTAAGTTATTACCAACAAATTTCAATTACGTGAACTATATCTTCAAAATCAACGGAAATAAAATATAATAAATAATAACAAAATATCGAACTATATATTAACCTTGCACAAAATTAAACAATATTATTATTATTTTTTATATGTTCTAAATGTGGGTTTCCTTTCTCTGTCTAATGATAGAATTTTAATTGTTATGATTAATTCTTACGTTATATTATTAAGATTAGGAACTATATATGACCCATTATACTCATTTGAAGCCTAATGCATGCATGTTAAATAATTTAAAAGATCTTTTAAATTCTACCAACGATATTTCTAAATGAAAGTCATTTTATTTAGAAGGAGCTAGCTGTGAATTCATACTACGTCCTTTCTCGTGTAAAAATCATCAAAAAATAATATATATTTAATTATACATAAATATATATATAGACAGAGAGAGGTTCTCTAATGGACTGATCTGTTGACAGGTAGGTTATAACGATAATTTTTTAAGTTATAGCGACGGTATCGCCATAGCCGATCCATGCTTTGGCGACGATTCATACCGTTACTATAATTCATAAAACCATCGTCATAGCCGGTCCGTCAATAGATTGGTCTGTTAGAAAATCTATATATATATATATATATATATATATATATATATATATATATATATTGACAAAGATGATGATGAAATTAGATTAATCATATACATAAAACTTTAAGTGATAAAATTAAATAATGATATTTGAGTCTTTTATTTAATTTCTTTCATATGTCATGTACTCGCATCCATTGACATCTAATATGAGTATAAATTTATCGTAGTATATAAGGTACCTGAGTCAAAATTATCTGGTCCAGTAAGACAAATGAATAGAAAAAGTGAACACTTACATTTTACTATTACAGTGTATACAGAAATACAGTATTTCAATCACATGGTCTTGTCGTTGAAACAAACAATTCCTTAAGTCAAGCAGCCCCAGCCCAGGCCCAGGTACAGGCCCAGTATGATCCATGGACGCCGCAAATCTGTGGTCCTCCCTCTATATACTTATCTGTTAGTAGCCTTTTCCTAGAATTCCGTATGCCGGTCGAACGACACGTTAACGTCAAATAAAGCCGACCGTCTGATTTTACAGCTGACACGTGTCAGGGCAGTCATCGGGCGACATACATCATCACATTATCTAGTCCAGTTATACGGTGTACCCAAAGACAACAGAGTGGCAGCTGTAGAATAGCTGTCCATTGACAAGAAAGTCTTAGTTTTGAATAAAAAGAGCAAGCAAATGCACTATTTTCTTATTAAGTCAATAAAATGGGGATTTGCATAAGAAAATTTTAGATTTTCCTTTTATGCCGACATGTATATCGATAGCAAATGTTATAAGTTTATGAGAAATGATTTATGTAACCATTCGGATCAAATCTCGAAATAAATATCAAAATAAGCTCTCAAAATATTGATTTAATAGTATTTTCTTAGGTTATCTTAGTCCATCACAATCTCACCCAAAAGGTCATTACTTGAAAGTACTATTGGTAGCAACTTAATTTCTTATATACAAACAAAATTTTCTCATATTTTTTGATGTGGGACTGAGATGTTACAAACTCCCCATCTTCGGATCTCACACTACAAGAAAACTGGCTAATTCCGACGGAATGTTCCGTCGTACATAAGCATATTCAGTCGAAACTAGTTTATTTGCGACGAAAATAGTCGTCAGAGATTCTGTCGTAAATATTCGCGTCGAAAATAAGTTCCGTCAAAAAGTCCGTCGGATATTTTATTATCTACAACGACCTTATCTCCGACGAATGTGCGTCGAACCTACCCTATCTTCAACAGAATATATAGGACGAAACGTTTTCGTCGAATATATCAGTAGCTATGTCCAACTGACTACTTCCCTCGAACATAAACTATTTTCGACGAAAAACTAAATTCAGTTGATATTTATTATAATTGTCTATTTATTAACTTCGACGGACATTACGTCGGAGATATAATTAGTACGACGGATATATTCCGTCGAATTTATCTTATGTCCGACTGAAAACTAGGCCATATCGGTATTTATTAAAAATTGGTTATTTATTATCTCCGAGGAAAATACCGTCGAAAATACTCTATTCCGTCGGAAATAACTGCTTTTTTTTTTTACTTCAGATTTTAAAAGTTCAGTTTCTAGGTGTTTAAACCCATTAATATACCTATAACCTATCACAACCCAATACACAGTAATATAAACATATATCTCACATTCAAATATGCAACGTAGCACTGAAACGTAATTTTTAACTCATTATCATTCACATTCACATTCAAATATCCACCAAAACGTATTATAAGCTAACCAATTATAAATATAAGCTAATGTTCCATAAATGTTAAACAATATAATTTACAATAGTTGTACAGACGCAATTAGACAATACAATATATACAAAAGTTCTACAAACTATACAAATGAACTATAAACTAGTAAAAGCATCATCGGGCGGAGGTGAACGACGCTGCTCTGGTGTATGAAAATCAGTCTCGTGCTCCTGCTCGTCATCGCCAGCCTGATCGCCATCGCCACCCTGTTGATAGAATTAAAAATATAAATCATTAGTGGGGGCGGACGAAAAACCTCCTCCAAGAGGGTAATCACCATCCGGAGCATCTCGGCGCTCCAAGCGTCGAACTGCTCCCGTGGTAATCCCGTACTCTCTGTAGAGGCCCCTGCTATAATATCCTGAGCAATCTGGTAAAGACGAGAACTGGAAGGTAACTGCTGATGCCGAAAGACCGGATCGGTATGGAACCTATCCGACACGGCCCCTATCAGCCGCCGGAAGATATCATCATCCAAACCAGCGCCCGTATGAGATGGTCCGACATGTGCTCTCGGACGCTGGCACTGGCTGGAGCCTATAAAGAGATACAAATTCGATTACTAATAATAATTTATATAATGTGATATATTCGGATAATTTCGTGAAACATAAAAAAATATTACCTCCAGGAAGTGTATATGCGGGTATCCTCGGCAGACCCAACACTCGATATCTACCGGTACTGCTAGTAGGGGGATCCTAAGACGCGACCCATAGTCTCAGCTCCTCATTTCGATCTAATACAATATCGGGAAGAGGGGTGGCAGAATCTAACGGCTCAGAACCCCTCCTAATAGTCTCTAGCTCAGCTATACGCTCGTCTCGAAGCTTCTAAAATCGGTCCTGTAATGTATTCCGTATACGTATGTTAATTATATCATTTTATTTACGATTGAATATTATTAAAAGCTAAATAGTAAGATGAGTTTTACCCGTATAGCTAAAGCTGCCTAAGACAAAGCACGCTCGTCCTTAGGCGTGTGGGCTCGATCCCAAAACTCTAGCATGGTAGGATCTCGGCCCAAGGTCCTCCCCAATGCCTAATACAAACATTCATAAAACAGGTCTTAAGTATTTGTGTGAGAACTTAACACATAAATAACTAAATACAATGCACTTACCGTCTTCGCCTCCTCGAACGACTGAGAACCAGTGGTGTGTACTATCCAGAGCTGTCCACGGTTCTTCTTCGCCTGCTCGGACTTTTTCTTGAAGTCACCAGCCTCCCAGTGCGCACACATAGCCTCCCAGGCTAAATCGGAGACTATGCGGGGCTGATGATCTCTGATGGTGGTCCTGGGCTGGTCCACAACTGCCCGGACTGCCTTCTATCGCATCTCATACAGCCATCCAGAGTAATTCGCAGCGACGTGATGCTCAATCACAGCATCGCCAGCTGACTGAGAGATGCTCGGGTCAAATCGATAATAAACCTATAACAAAAGATTATTTAAAAATAAGAACATTTGATTTCATCCCAATACAACTATGTGGTGATAATATTCTTAACTTACGTGGAACTCCAGCAAGACGGTCTGCATAAAAGTGGCATCGTACCACGCATACTGACTGAACCGCATGCACCCTCTCGGGAGAGGGTCAAACAAATCGCATGTAGGGTGTGCTTAGCCACCGGGTCTAGTATACTACAGAAAAAGTATAACAATATGTGTTATGTGAATTGTGTTTTGCAATAACTGATAGAAATAGTATGAATATATTAACACTTACTGCTGGGAAACGACATCCACCGGTACTGTAAGTGGCACTGCCGACGGACGACCAAAGATACCGAGGTTCGTCCCTCGGTGTTGTCGACGAGGTGCATCTATAATAATTGTATTTAACATAGTACGTACTTCAATAATCATTGTAATTAATGTAACTTGAGATATATTTAAATCCTAGTTAAGATAACTTACTCGCGCATGAAGAAGAGCCTTCATCGTGGCTACCGTCTCCAATACCGGATCGCCCACCATCGTGGTGAAAAGCTGTTTATATCATGGATTGGACCCATATGGGGAGATGATTCATTCCTATGGGAGAAGTGATCGTTCACTCATTTAGAGGGTTGTTTAACCTAGAACTTTGTTCAACAACTTACTGGCACTCCTTCCGGATGTTGCCATCTGTTATGATGGAACAGTGAGGAATGTCTGCAGTAATTCAATTACCTTTATTATTTGAGTATAGGACACAAACAGGAACTACGACCCCTTTTTTTTTAATTGTTGCCGAGGAACCGGTTGGAGTACTATTTAACTGCAACTGCTATGTCAAAACCTGCATACAAGAAAGAGTACATATATGTAGGGAGAGTATTATTGCATTTATATATTAAAAATTGTGGCAAACTAAGCAAATACTACTTAGTTTATTTTGCCAATGATAATAAACTAAGTAAGTGGTACTTAGTTTATGAGAATTATTTGTCAGGAATAAACATGTAAATGATATTCCTATTTAATATATGATTTGATTATGATATATATATATATATATATATATATATATATATAATAGAAATATATGTACAAGGACTTAGAATGAATTGATCAAATATGTTAGGCTGATCCTACATAAGCAAAGCAGCTTTGTAAAGTCCTTAAAAAGAAATGATGTACAAGGACTATAAAGATAGAAAGATCAAGCATGTTAGGTTGATCTTATGATGTAATAGATAGGCTTGTCTGATCGTCGAGCACTGCACCAGAAGTCGTAGTCTACCAGGAGAGTCAAAGGTAATTCGGGAGCTATCGAGGCAGAATAGGAGTATGCAAGATAGTGAGATCTCGGAGTTCGTAGATTTCTAGGGGAAACGAAGAAGGATCGTAGTGTATCGAGTAGAGCTTCCTCGGGATCGTAGTGTGCTGAGGAAGTCATGTTCAGAATCGTAGAGACAGCCTGTCTACGAGCCGAACGACCATCTGCCAAAGCCAAGTATGAAACGTAGACTACACTCAGAGTCGTAGAGTCTAGCGATGCCAAAGCAAAGACAAGGATCGTAGGCTACACTTTGAGATCGTAGAGTCCATTGAATGAATGCAGAGATCGTAGTCGGGCAAGATCAGATGAAGACAACAAACACAAGGCAGTAATTGTAGAGTGTCAAGATCTGATCTCGGGATCGTAGTGTCTGCACAGCCGAAGCTGAATCGTAGAGTGAAGAACTACGACTCCAAAAGAGGTGCTCACAATGCTAAGTCATAATCGTAGAGCAGATACGGTTCTCAACGAATGAGCACTCCCAGAATATCCAAATGTACGAAGCCTCTGGTTGGCACTACAAAGATGTAATCCACAGTAAGGGAATCAGAGAGCACTCAACGAATGGCATGCAGGCTAGCAGAAGAACTAAGCAACAATCCAATCAGCATCAAGATTGAGTTGAAAGGCCACTCGTGATGAAGTCTTCCACAAGGAGATCCAATGAAGACTTCAGCAGCTGACTAAGAAAAAGTCAGCTAATGCAGTAGTTGTCAAGAGAACAGAAGACAATGATCTTGGAAGCAACCAAGATCGTAGTGTTTTCCAAACAAAGAAAGGACTGATGGAAGGTGAACCGAGATACTGGTCAGCCTCTGATAAGCAAGGCAAAAGTGATTAAGTGCTGGGTCAGATCATTGATGATAAGTGAACAGGAGATCACAAGGAGAAAGTAAGCTGGACGCACCACAAATCTGAAGTGTCTTGATATTCAGAAGGGGACCAGGGCAAGGAACTAGGCCATCAGTATCTGAGAACAGTTGAGGCGAACAGAAGTATTGAAGCACTGCGCAATACAGGAAGATGTGTTCTACACTGAAGATCCAATCAACACTCTTCCAGATCGTAGTGTTAACTCTTCTAGTCAACGAGCAACACTCAACAAGACACTACGATCAGGTCCTTGAAGACATGCATCAGAATCGTAGAGTTCGAATACCTGAAGACTGAAGCAGTGGCAACGGTTCAATCTGAAGGATGATATTCAAACAAGTGCTTATTGAGAGCATCGATGCAAAAGGACAACCTCTGATCTAGAAATCAAAAGTAATAAAGTCTTCAACTTGCCCAAGACAGTAAAGTGATACATCTGACAGGGTAGGTGAAAAAGTAGACTGCAGCGTCAGATAAAATATGACAAGTCACATCAAGCAGTCTACATCAAGTAACTCGAGATCTGTGAAGACATTTGAATAGCTTCCAACGGCTACTTTCCAACGGAAAGATTGGGAAGGTGTATAAATAGAGAAGAGCTTCAAAGATCAAAGGTTGCTGGAGTTGTCGATTTTGGAGTAAAGGTGGACTGATCTAACCAAGTGATAGTGAGTCCTCAAGCTCACTCTACGATCCACCAAGAACACTCAGAAGTCAGATTAAGAGAGAAGTAGAAGTGTGAGTTCTACTATGTAGAAGTGAGAGTTCTACTACATGAAGAGTGTTCTGAACTGTCGAGAGAAAGGAGAGCATCATGCCATCTGGATGTCCATCATGGGAAGACTCTAAGTACAATAGAGAAGATGCTACAGTTATCTTAGCAAGTCCATCATGAGAAGGCATCAAGTAGCAAGAAGGGAGATCACAAAAGCCATCTTGATGTCAAGCATGAGAAAGCTTCTAAGTACCTAACAGAAGAGCTTACAGTCATCTTAGAAGCCTCTCATGTGCAGCCATCAAGTACCAGGGAGAAAGATCTTCAAGGCAGTTCATCAAGGGGTCATCCGGAGTAGTTGAGCAACCTAAGAAGCTGAGCATCATGCAACACTCAGCTGCTCTTCAAGGATGATCAAGCCAAGCTGCTAAGGATAGAAGATGTTCAGAGCATGAAGACATCTTAGCAGCTCAGCACCGACTCCAACAACAACAAACAAACAACTCAACGAAGCCAGGGCCTGAGGGGTCCTTGTCCGGAGGGACTAAACAAAGCAGGGCCAAAGGGTCCTTGTCCAGAGGGACTAAACGAAGTTCCAAGCCTGCTGGGCTTGAAGAGTTCCTAGGAAACTAGAGGAGTTCCAAGACTGCTGGCCTTGAAGAGTTCTTAGAGATTCAGGGTGCTGCCCTTCCTTAGTGAAAATCCTGCTAGTTGAAAGCAGAAGAGTGGACTAGGAGCTTGAGTCTCTGAACCACTTAAAACCCCTTGTGTCTTTTACATTATGTCATTTACATTATGTCCATAACTGCTATAACCGCTATGTATGTTCTAACTGCTTACAACTAAACTAATCCAACAAATAATGTATGTTTGATTATGAATATATCAATGAAGGGAAATCTTTTACTTATTCCGCTGTGCTTTAAAAGATTCTTATGTTTGTCATATACTTAAATATGAACAATATAACATAAACCAGAAAAGTATTTGAAATAAAAAGGATCTATTCAACCCCCCCTTCTAGATCTATTGTGCCCTCTGGGAACTAACATTATTAATTATTTGAAATCTATAGAGACTATTGTTCGACATTCACTTATAGTTATACTTAGTTTATTTTGCCAATGATGATAAACTAAGTAAGTGGTACTTAGTTTATGAGAATTGTTATTTGAAATCTATAGAGACTACTGTTCGACATTCACTTCTAGCTATAAACTGCTATTTTGCCAATGATGATAAACTAAGTATGTAAGACCCCAACTTATTAATGAATAAAATCAAATTTTCTCTAAATATTATTGTGAATAATAAGGGGTTAATTTGATATAATACTTTGATTATGGGTGAAATGTGCAAATTTTGCAAAATAAGCAAGTGGTTATAAAATATTTATTTTTGGTCGGTGAATATTCGGTTGGTCGTGGAATATTCTTGCTGTCGGGGAATATTCGTACGACGACGCAGCCTTGTGTGGGCCCCATAACGGAAAGCGATTGGATGAAGAAAACGACAAGTATAA
Organism: Panax notoginseng; assembly: GCA_016801055.1. Taxonomy (NCBI): domain Eukaryota; kingdom Viridiplantae; phylum Streptophyta; class Magnoliopsida; order Apiales; family Araliaceae; genus Panax; species Panax notoginseng. The sequence continues at coordinate 196,257,220 of CM029018.1, forward strand.
GTTGTTTATAAATAACGGCGTAGTTGTTACCGTTAATACTGTTGGAATACCCGGTGGTTAAAATACAGTAGCACACGATATTGCACCAATTATTGATTCTTACGTAAGAAGGCACTACTCAATAATTGTTACAGTAGTTATTATTCAATATTTTATTTTATTGATTCAATAATTGCTGCGTTGATATTTTATATTATTGTTGTTTCAATAATTGTTACTGCACAGTATTTTCATTTATCAGATCAATAATTCATATTATTTGAATAATATTATTAGATAACATTATTGGCAATGTCTAGAAAGTTCTGTCTAAGGAGAGGTTTGGTCATCTAATTGCGCGCCAGTAAGGAGAAATCCTTATTGGAAAGCCCCCTCTTTCCTGGGAACGACCTGGTTGTCATAAATGTGATTCTGTAATATTATTTATGAATAATTAATTATTGATTCATATGATAAGGAAATATTTATTTTATGTGGATATAAATGAGGGATATATTTTTGTGGTTAAAAATGAAGGAGTTAATGTTGAGGTTTTTATCCATATTTTTGTCGGAATGGAGGTATTAAAAATCAGGGTTTTTGAGATATTTTGCGGGGGTTATAATTTTTAATCCGACCGTTGGATCGTGGTAATTTTTGGATATGTTATACATATATAAGTTGAGTATATGCCCACAAATTTTGAACCGTTAAAAATGAACGTATGATTTATTATGAATTTTAAAAGATGACTGGTTCAGAAATTATTGAATTTTCGGAGTTTATCATTTTGATGGAAAATTCTAGAATTGGTGGGCCCCACTTGTGGTTGGTGAAGAAATGTGCTGAATTATATTTCAAATGTGGTAGGTGGGAATAGTAGCAGGTAAAGCCATCAGGTTGCAGGTCAAACCTACCAAAAATTTCCTATAAATAGAGGGCTAAGTTAGAATTGAAAATTACACCAGAAACAAGTTTTCTCTCTTTCTCTCTCTAGATTATTGAGTGTATTTTGTGAGTATTTAGATACTTTGAGAGTTTCTATTCATCAGAGCAAGTTTCTTTCAGCCTTATACCGGTATTCCGACCAGAAGTACTGATATTTTGAGGTAAGGGATATTATTTTCTTCTTAAATGATATTATTTTCTTCAATATCATTATGCTGAAATATTGATATGAGTTTTTATCAAATTTGGAACTTTTTGTGTCGGAGTTACTATTCACGTATACGGCACTATTCACGTATACGGTACTATTCACGAATACGGCACTATTCACCGAAAAATAAAATTTTTCCTTTTTGTCCAAGATGTCTATTATGGTTACTATCTTTGATTGTATCCATGTTTTGATCTTTATTTTTGAATTCTGCTTCACAATTTATTATTATGAAGTATTATTGATCTTGGATAAACTGTTATACGAATCCCTACTATTTGTCCTTCTGTCTCACTGGATTCGTTCTCTTTAAGATATTTTTCATCATCCTCAGTCCTAAATGATGATATTACTGAATATCTTTGGCCTGTAGTGCAAAGATGTATAATTACTTGATGAATATCTTTGGCCTGTAGTGCAAAGATGAACAGGTGTTGAGATGAACATGACCGACTGATGATACAAATGAATATCTTTGGCCTGTAGTGCAAAGATGAATATTTGGTTAAAGATGATTATTAATTGATGTTACAGGGATAAAATATTGATGATGGACTTTTAAATCTTAGAAGATAGTAGAATTCTTTCTCTACTTGACTCTTCTAATGGTTTGTTGTTTCCGCTGCAGTTGTTGATCTAAAACTTGTTGTCGATTATATTTTATCAGATTTTTCCCTGTTGAAGACTAACGATAATTTGTTGTATATTATCTTAGTCATAATATTCTTTACTGGGCTAGTTGAGCTCACCCTTTTCCTTTTTGTTCCATTTTTCTTCTCAGGAGGTGAGAACATAGCAGGATCTAGTCGGGGTATGGAGTAATGGTTCTAGAAAGATGTATTAGCAGTCCTCACTATTTCTGTAAAATAGTGTTTGAATAATTGTAATGAGGATTTATTTGAGTGTGGATATTGTCTAGAAGACAATATTTGTATTTAAACTCACAGTATGTGTTGTCGTATTTTGCACGACAATTGTATTATTGAAGTTATAGTTTGCTTTCTGTACCATGTATTTGGCGACTCAGAATGGGTGTTGTATACCTATTCTGGGGGCGTCACAGTTGGTATCAGAGCTTAGGGATATGATCCCTGGCTGAGATGTGAGACAAGAACTAGGAGGGGAGAGACGGGGAATTCTTTCGCTAGTATGACCTGACTAAGTTTATTTGGTGTTTATTTGGTCGGTCAGAGTATAGGGATAATATATGACATGACTATTAACCCTTGTTTTATGGCAGTATTTAAGAATGGCAGCTGAGAACGTTAATAATGGAGTAAATCAGACCGTGGAGACACCTTTGATCACTACCCAGGGGAACGTGCAACAGGAAGGCAATATTCCTCCTGTAAACAACGTTACCGACCAAACGATGAATGATGGAATGTTAAGGAGCTTTTTGCAGTTCATGCAAAATCAGACGAGGGAGACTCGTGTGCAGAATACGGGTGGAAATGATAACAACGCGCGGTTTGTCACAGCCAAGCAGTTCAAGGAGTTGGGACCACCAGAATTTAAGGGAAAGCCGGATCCGATCATGGCGGAAACATGGTGTAAGACCCCGAATTTTATGAAATAAAAGTATTCAATTTTTCTTATAATTACTATTCAGTAAATGGTTAAATTGATAAAAGTTTAAAGTTATGGGTGAAATGTGAATATTTTTTTTTCAAAATAAGCAAGTGGTTATAAAATAATTATTGTTGTCGGGGAATATTCGTTTGGTCGTGGAATATTCTTTCTTTCGGGGAATATTCGTACGACGGCACAGCTATTTGTGGGCCCCATAACGAATAACTGTCGGGTGAAGGAAAATGACAAATTTGAGTTTTTACAAATAACGGCGTAGTTGTTACCGTTAACACTGTTGGAATACCCGGTGGTTAAAATACAGTAATACGCGTTATTGCACAGTAGCACACGGTATTGCATAGTATTTTTGAAATTATTGATTCTTACGTAAGAAGGCACTACTCAATAATTGTTACAGTAATTACTGTTCAATATTTTATTTTATTGATTCAATAATTGTTGCGTTGATATTTTATATTATTGTTGTTTCAATAATTGTTGCTGCACAGTATTTTCTATTATCAGATCAATAATTCATATTATTTGAATAATATTATTAGATAACATTATTGTCAATGTCTAGAAAGTTCTGTCTAAGGAGAGGTTTGGTCATCTAATTGCGCGCCAGTAAGGAGAAATTCTTATTGGAAAGCCCCCTCTTTCCTGGGAACGGCCTGGTTGTCATAAATGTGATTCTGTAATATGAATAATTAATTATTGATTCATATGATAAGGAAATATTTATTTTATGTGGATATAAACGAGGGATATATTTTTGTGGTTAAAAATAAAGGAGTTAATGTTGAGATTTTTATCCGTATTTTTGTCGGAATGGAGGTATTAAAAATCAGGGTTTTTGAGATATTTTGCGGGGGTTATAATTTTTAATCCGACCGTTGGATCGTGGTAATTTTTGGATATGTTATACATATATAAGTTGAGTATATGTCCACAAATTTTGAACCGTTAAAAATGAACGTATGATTTATTATGAATTTTACGAGATGACTGGTTCAGAAATTGTTGAATTTTCGGAGTTTATCATTTTGGTAGAAAATTCTAGAATTGGTGGGCCCCACTTGCGGTTGGTGAAGAAATGTGCTGAATTATATTTCAAATGTGGTGGGTGGGAATAGTAGCAGGTAAAGCCATCAGGTTGCAGGTCAAACCTACCAAAATTTTCCTATAAATAGAGGGCTAAGTTAGAATTGAAAATCACACCAGAAACATAAGCTTTCTCTCTTTCTCTCTCTAGATTATTGAGTGTATTTTGTGAGTATTTAGATACTTGGTGAGTTGTTATTCATCAGTGCAAGTTTCCTTCAGCCTTATACCGATCAGAAGTACTGCTCTTTTGAGGTAAGGGATAGTAAGGGATAGTAAGGGATAGTAAGGGATATTAAGGGATTTTAAGGGTTGTTATGATTTTCAGTTTCGTAATTTTTCTGATCTTCAAAAATTCTGAAAAAAATTTGAAATGATATTTTGATGAGTTTTCTTGATTGTGTCCAAAAATGGTGATTTTTGGATGTATAGATTGAGAGTTATGAATTTTATGAGAAAAGACTATTTTAAAAATAACAGCTTATAATTCCTTGTGGTTAACTCCAAAATTGATGAAATTTTTATTGGGAGTACATGTATATGATAGAAGTATACTCTGTAAATTTCAGAATTTTTAGACAAAAGTACAATTTTTGATAAATGTCTAAATATTCGGCTATTTTGGCCATATGAAAAATAGTAAATGACTTTTAAAAATTCTGAGAAAAATATATGTTCACTATGGGACTATATTATGCTAAATCCCAGAAAAGAAATATTTTTGGAACTGATTTGGTATTTTTCATGAAAATGGTCTAGTTATGAGTAAATGAATTAAATATGTTTTGTGAAGTAAGAAAATTGGAAAATAGGATTTTATGGCTTGAGAATCCTATATGAGGTATATGCAGATTTTTGATGAGGGTTTTGGTTATTGATGATGAAATTGTAAGAGTTGGCATTTTATGATGATTAAATGCATTAATTAGTAAAGTGTAAACAATTTAAATAAATTGTTTATAAGCTTAAGAAATATTATTCTTTCAATATCATTATACCGAAATATTGGTATGCATTTTATTGTGGAATTTCTACCTTTTTCATGTCAGGGTTACTATTCACGAGTTACTATTCATGAGTTACTATTCACGATTTACTATTCATGAGTTACGAATATTACTCTTGAGATTAAAACTATATGTTGATCATATTATTTTTATCATCATATATAACATTTTTATAACCCTGATGTTGAAATTCTCTTTCACTGGAGTGTAAAGATGGGTAGATTATTGGTATGATCATGACTAGGGTTCTCTTTGGCCTGTAGTGCAAAGTTGAATTGTGACTGGTATGATCATGACCATTGAATTTATAATTGAATATCTTAAGCTTAAGTGCAAAGGTGAATTGATCAACATGGTTATAATTATTGTTTATATAAATTCTTAAATGATTATATATTCTTTGAGGCATTAATATCTTTGGCCTGTAGTGCAAAGATGAATTGTAGATGAATATCTTTGGCCTGTAGTGCAAAGATGGTCTGTTGATGAATATCTTTGGCCCGTAGTGCAAAGATGACCTGTTGTTGAATATCTTTGGCCAGTAATGCAAAGATGAACTGTTGACGAATATCTTTGGCCTGTAGTGCAAAGATGACTTGTTGATGAATATCTTTGGCCTGTAGTGCAAAGATGACTTGTTGATGAATATCTTTGGCCTGTAGTGCAAAGATGACTTGTTGATGAATATCTTTGGCCCGTAGTGCAAAGATGAAGTTATTAGTATGATTATGAACAGGAACTGTGATTTGGTATAACCATGATGTTTGATGTTTCAGGTGATGAAAATTATCTTCGTCCTAGATGAGAAGAGAAATTTAGAACTAAAATTATGATTATGAGTTATTCATATGATTGTGGACCAGAATTGTTGATTGATGTTACAGGGATAAAACATTGTTGATGGATTTTTAACATGGAGAAGATAATAGACTTTATAGTCTATTTGACTCTTCTAATGGATTGCTCGTTCCGCTGCAACTATGGTTGAAATTTTTATCATTTACCATATGTTCTAAATCTCTGATTTATTATTGATGAAGGCTATTGATAATTTAATTATCTTTAGTCATGATATTCTTTACTGAGCTAGTTGTGCTCACCCTTTTGCTTCACAATTCCTTTCAGGTAATAAGAGTGTAGCTGGGTCGAGCGGGGGTAACAAGGGAATAGAACGGTGGTCATCATTTAGTAGTTATATTTGGTGAAGAAAATAGGGTGAGGCGAACCCAACGTTGGAAGGGTGTTTTATCACTATCATACAAGATGTCTAATGACATACAACCTCGTGTCATCATAAGACAGGGTTGTGCTCATCCACTTGCTGAGTATATCTATGGGCACTACCTATATAATCTTGGTGTTTGTTTGAAGTATAATTCTCAATTAGAGACAGTGGAGATAATGATAAGTCAAGAGAAGACTCACCATTGGGAAGAATATGATAGTAATCTTCTCGTTTTTTTTTGGGGTCTATTGGGTCAACCAAGGATAATTCTGTGGCCATATGATATCTATCATAACCTAGACGCGTGGCCTCCCATGTACGAAGGTTTCCTTGAGCACTTCCCAAAGATTCTAATTTCTAAAACAGTTTTTGACTATACCTTTATGTAAGGTGTTATTGTGAGGTGATGTCCACGGTTGGAACATGAGTCACATTTGGTATATATTTGTATCCAAACTCACAGCATATGTGTTGTTGTATTTTGCACGACAATTGTTGTAATAAAGTTACAGTTATTTTCTATACCATGTATTTGGCGACTCAGAATAGGTTGGATGGAATGGACCTATTTTGGGGTCGTTACATTTGGTATCAGAGCTATAAGTAAAGAGCCCCGAGCCTCTCGCTGGTGACTTCCTGTTGATGGGGGATGCACCGAAGCCAGACTCTCCGTAGGGGACGCCGTTCTGCGGTGGCAAGCTGATAGGTACCTTTGTGAGGTGCTGACACATGATGGTGTCCAATGTCACAGGTGGTATCAGAGCTTAGGGATATGATCTTTGGTGGAGATCGGGGAATATAACTAGGAGGGGAGAGATGAGTAAATCCTTCGCTAGTGTGTCCTACCTAAGCTTATTAGACTATCATAATATCGGGATATTATGTGATATGTTAATTTGTTAAATTAACACTTGTTTTGAAGCTGTATTCTAGAATGTTATTTGAAATACAGGAGATGAGCAATGGAGAAATTATGATGACAGAGAAGATGGAATTTGAAATGAAAGGAAGGTATTCTCAACTCTTTGAAATACCAGGTACGTAAATTTCGGGGACGAAATTTCATAAGGAGGGGAGATTGTAAGACCCCGAATTTTATGAAATAAAAGTATTCAATTTTTCTTATAATTACTATTCAGTAAATGGTTAAATTGATAAAAGTTTAAAGTTATGGGTGAAATGTGAATATTTTTTTTTCAAAATAAGCAAGTGGTTATAAAATAATTATTGTTGTCGGGGAATATTCGTTTGGTCGTGGAATATTCTTTCTTTCGGGGAATATTCGTACGACGGCGCAGCTATTTGTGGGCCCCATAACGAATAACTGTCGGGTGAAGGAAAATGACAAATTTGAGTTTTTACAAATAACGGCGTAGTTGTTACCGTTAACACTGTTGGAATACCCGGTGGTTAAAATACAGTAATACGCGTTATTGCACAGTAGCACACGGTATTGCATAGTATTTTTGAAATTATTGATTCTTACGTAAGAAGGCACTACTCAATAATTGTTACAGTAATTACTGTTCAATATTTTATTTTATTGATTCAATAATTGTTGCGTTGATATTTTATATTATTGTTGTTTCAATAATTGTTGCTGCACAGTATTTTCTATTATCAGATCAATAATTCATATTATTTGAATAATATTATTAGATAACATTATTGGCAATGTCTAGAAAGTTCTGTCTAAGGAGAGGTTTGGTCATCTAATTGCGCGCCAGTAAGGAGAAATTCTTATTGGAAAGCCCCCTCTTTCCTGGGAACGGCCTGGTTGTCATAAATGTGATTCTGTAATATGAATAATTAATTATTGATTCATATGATAAGGAAATATTTATTTTATGTGGATATAAATGAGGGATATATTTTTGTGGTTAAAAATGAAGGAGTTAATGTTGAGATTTTTATCCGTATTTTTGTCGGAATGGAGGTATTAAAAATCAGGGTTTTTGAGATATTTTGCGGGGGTTATAATTTTTAATCCGACCGTTGGATCGTGGTAATTTTTGGATATGTTATACATATATAAGTTGAGTATATGTCCACAAATTTTGAACCGTTAAAAATGAACGTATGATTTATTATGAATTTTACGAGATGACTGGTTCAGAAATTGTTGAATTTTCGGAGTTTATCATTTTGGTGGAAAATTCTAGAATTGGTGGGCCCCACTTGTGGTTGGTGAAGAAATGTGCTGAATTATATTTCAAATGTGGTGGGTGGGAATAGTAGCAGGTAAAGCCATCAGGTTGCAGGTCAAACCTACCAAAATTTTCCTATAAATAGAGGGCTAAGTTAGAATTGAAAATCACACCAGAAACATAAGCTTTCTCTCTTTCTCTCTCTATATTATGAGTGTATTTTGTGAGTATTTAGATACTTGGTGAGTTGCTATTCATCAGTGCAAGTTTCCTTCAGCCTTATACCGATCAGAAGTACTGCTCTTTTGAGGTAAGGGATAGTAAGGGATAGTAAGGGATATTAAGGGATTTTAAGGGTTGTTATGATTTTCAGTTTCGTAATTTTTCTGATCTTCAAAAATTCTGAAAAAAATTTGAAATGATATTTTGATGAGTTTTCTTGATTGTGTCCAAAAATGGTGATTTTTGGATGTATAGATTGAGAGTTATGAATTTTATGAGAAAAGACTATTTTAAAAATAACAGCTTATAATTCCTTGTGGTTAACTCCAAAATTGATGAAATTTTTATTGGGAGTACATGTATATGATAGAAGTATACTCTGTAAATTTCAGAATTTTTAGACAAAAGTACAATTTTTGATAAATGTCTAAATATTCGGCTATTTTGGCCATATGAAAAATAGTAAATGACTTTTAAAAATTCTGAGAAAAATATATGTTCACTATGGGACTATATTATGCTAAATCCCAGAAAAGAAATATTTTTGGAACTGATTTGGTATTTTTCATGAAAATGGTCTAGTTATGAGTAAATGAATTAAATATGTTTTTGTGAAGTAAGAAAATTGGAAAATAGGATTTTATGGCTTGAGAATCCTATATGAGGTATATGCAGATTTTTGATGAGGGTTTTGGTTATTGATGATAAAATTGTAAGAGTTGGCATTTTATGATGATTAAATGCATTAATTAGTAAAGTGTAAACAATTTAAATAAATTGTTTATAAGCTTAAGAATATTATTCTTTCAATATCATTATACCGAAATATTGGTATGCATATTATTGTGGAATTTCTACCTTTTTCATGTCAGGGTTACTATTCACGAGTTACTATTTATGAGTTACTATTCACGATTTACTATTCATGAGTTACGAATATTACTCTTGAGATTAAAACTATATGTTGATCATATTATTTTTATCATCATATATAACATTTTTATAACCCTGATGTTGAAATTCTCTTTCACTGGAGTGTAAAGATGGGTAGATTATTGGTATGATCATGACTAGGGTTCTCTTTGGCCTGTAGTGCAAAGTTGAATTGTGACTGGTATGATCATGACCATTGAATTTATAATTGAATATCTTAAGCTTAAGTGCAAAGGTGAATTGATCAACATGGTTATAATTATTGTTTATATAAATTCTTAAATGATTATATATTCTTTGAGGCATTAATATCTTTGGCCTGTAGTGCAAAGATGAATTGTAGATGAATATCTTTGGCCTGTAGTGCAAAGATGGTCTGTTGATGAATATCTTTGGCCCGTAGTGCAAAGATGACCTGTTGTTGAATATCTTTGGCCAGTAATGCAAAGATGAACTGTTGACGAATATCTTTGGCCTGTAGTGCAAAGATGACTTGTTGATGAATATCTTTGGCCTGTAGTGCAAAGATGACTTGTTGATGAATATCTTTGGCCTGTAGTGCAAAGATGACTTGTTGATGAATATCTTTGGCCCGTAGTGCAAAGATGAAGTTATTAGTATGATTATGAACAGGAACTGTGATTTGGTATAACCATGATGTTTGATGTTTCAGGTGATGAAAATTATCTTCGTCCTAGATGAGAAGAGAAATTTAGAACTAAAATTATGATTATGAGTTATTCATATGATTGTGGACCAGAATTGTTGATTGATGTTACAGGGATAAAACATTGTTGATGGATTTTTAATATGGAGAAGATAATAGACTTTATAGTCTATTTGACTCTTCTAATGGATTGCTCGTTTCGCTGCAACTATGGTTAAAATTTTTATCATTTACCATATGTTCTAAATCTCTGATTTATTATTGATGAAGGCTATTGATAATTTAATTATCTTTAGTCATGATATTCTTTACTGAGCTAGTTGTGCTCACCCTTTTGCTTCACAATTCCTTTCAGGTAATAAGAGTGTAGCTGGGTCGAGCGGGGGTAACAAGGGAATAGAACGGTGGTCATCATTTAGTAGTTATATTTGGTGAAGAAAATAGGGTGAGGCGAACCCAACGTTGGAAGGGTGTTTTATCACTATCATACAAGATGTCTAATGACATACAACCTCGTGTCATCATAGGACAGGGTTGTGCTCATCCACTTGCTGAGTATATCTATGGGCACTACCTATATAATCTTGGTGTTTGTTTGAAGTATAATTCTCAATTAGAGACAGTGGAGATAATGATAAGTCAAGAGAAGACTCACCATTGGGAAGAATATGATAGTAATCTTCTCGTTTTTTTTGGGGTCTATTGGGTCAACCAAGGATAATTCTGTGGCCATATGATATCTATCATAACCTAGACGCGTGGCATCCCATGTACGAAGGTTTCCTTGAGTACTTCCCAAAGATTCTAATTTCTAGAACAGTTTTTGACTATACCTTTATGTAAGGTGTTATTGTGAGGTGATGTCCACGGTTAGAACATGAGTCACATTTGGTATATATTTGTATCCAAACTTATAGCATATGTGTTGTTGTATTTTGGCACGACAATTGTTGTAATAAAGTTACAGTTATTTTCTATACCATGTATTTGGCGACTCAGAATAGGTTGGATGGAATGGACCTATTTTGGGGTCGTTACACATGGGTCAAGCAAATTACCAAGATATTCGATGTCTTGGGATGCACGGAGGAGCAGAAGGTTCCATTCGCTACCTTTATGTTCCGCGGTGAGGCAGACTACTGGTGGGAGTCTGTGAAGCGTACCCAGCCTGACGCACTCAATATGTCCTGGGAAACGTTTCAGAAACTGTTCAATGACAAGTACTTTCCCGAAAGTATTCGTCATATGAAGGAGGTTGAGTTTATTAGACTGGAACAAAACAACATGACGGTGTCCCAGTACGAGGCGAAGTTTGCAGAGTTATCCAGGTTTGCACCTCATTTGGTCGAAAATGAGGAACGAATGACGCGGATGTTTCTGAGAGGTTTAAAACCTGAGATTCGTCAATACCTTATCTCTCATAAATTTTCTCTGTATTTAGACGTTGTCAACAGGGCCCAATTATTAGAGAGAGATAATGAGTATACTCAACCGAGGGACCACAACCAGGGTCATACCGGTGACAGCAATCATCAGAGCGATGATAACCAACGAGGAGGGAAAAATACGAACAAAGGCGGTAACCACTCGGGTGGTCATCGTGGCCATGATAATAGGAGAGGTGAGTCAAGTGGAAATTTCAGAAAGAGGAGATTCAACAATGACGGGAAGACATCAGCACTAGCACCAGCACCAACAACAAATTTTAAGGGAGGAGAACGACCGCCAGTTAGATGTTACAAATGCGGGAAAGAGGGACATATCAGCCCAAACTGTCCACAACAATCCAAGGTGTGTTACAACTGTGGGAAGGAAGGCCACATCGCTCGAGATTGTACTATAGCGAAACCAAGTTCAGCGGGAGTGGTGATTCCAAGGGCTGTCCCGGATAAGGCGAAATCAGCGGTTCCTGGAAGAGCGTTTGTCGTAACTGGCCAAAACGTGAGAAACCCAAACGAGGTGATCACGGGTAAGCTAATCTTGAATTCTTGCGAAGTTTATACCTTACTAGATACCGGTTCTACCCATTCTTTTATCTCTCCTGCTTGTGCTCAACGTTTAAACTTGACTCCGGAGAAATTGGACTTTAACTTATCTGTTGAAACTCCGTTGGGTGAAACCTTCGTTACATCTACAGTTTATAAATCTTGCATGATCCAAGTTGGCACTATCACATTACCTGTTGATCTTATCTCTTTAAAGATACTTGCTTTTGATGTGATTTTAGGAATTGATTGGTTAACCACTCATCATGCTAAAATTGATTGTTTTCGTAAGGTTGTTAGTTTTCATATTCCTAACCAACCTGTCATACGAATTCAAACTACTAAACCACTAAAATCAGTCACTGTCATATCAAGCCACAAAGCTATTCGTTTATTGAAAAACGGATGTCAAGCTTTCTTAGCCCATGTTATGGATTTGAACAAAGACAAGTCAGATTTGAATAATATTTCTATTGTTAGAGAATTTTCCGATGTATTTCCTGAAGAACTTCCCGGTCTACCCCCGGAACGAGAAATTGAATTCTTTATTGACCTTGAACCCGGTACAAAGCCCATTTCTAAAACCCCATATCGAATGGCTCCTATTGAACTTCAGGAGTTAAAAGTCCAACTACAGGAGTTGTTGGACATCGGTTTTATTCGTCCTAGTACGTCTCCTTGGGGTGCTCCTGTTTTATTCGTAAAGAAGAAAGACGGGAGTATGCGACTTTGTATTGACTATCGAGAATTGAACCATGTCACCATCAAGAATAGGTATCCGCTACCTCGCATTGATGACCTGTTTGACCAGTTGCAAGGAGCACAATTCTTTTCAAAGATCGATCTTCGTTCTGGATATCATCAGCTGAAGATTAAAACTGAGGATATTCCAAAGACTGCCTTCAGAACTCGGTACGGGCATTATGAATTCTTAGTAATGTCTTTTGGATTGACTAATGCTCCTGCTGCCTTCATGGATATGATGAACCGTGTATTCAAAGAATATTTGGATCAGTTCGTTGTTGTCTTTATTGATGACATCCTCATCTATTCCAAAAGCCGTGAAGATCATGAGCGCCATTTGAAGCTGGTACTGCAAAGGCTTCGTGAAAACAAGCTATATGCCAAACTGAAGAAATGCGAGTTCTGGCTTGAGGAAGTAGCATTCCTTGGGCACGTGGTGTCAAAACATGGAGTATCTGTCGACCCGGCGAAGATTGAAGCCATACAAAGTTGGGAGCAACCGAAGTCGGTAACCGAAGTACGTAGCTTTCTGGGCTTAGCTGGTTATTATCGGAGATTTGTGGAAGGATTTTCTCGAATCGCTACTCCGTTAACTCAGCTGACTCGGAAAGATACAAAATTCGTATGGAGTGAGGAATGCGAGAAGAGTTTCCAAGAACTCAAGAGGAGACTCATTTCGGCACCTGTTCTGACAATACCATCTGGTTCGGATGGATTTGTTATCTACAGCGATGCTTCAGGCAAAGGGTTAGGATGTGTTCTCATGCAACATGGGAAAGTCATAGCCTATGCCTCGCGACAACTCAAAGAATATGAGAGGAATTATCCTACTCATGATTTGGAGTTGGCAGCAGTCGTTTTTGCGTTGAAGATCTGGAGACACTACCTTTATGGGGAGAAAGTGGAGATCTATACAGATCATAAAAGCCTCAAATATTTCTTCACCCAAAAGGAACTCAACATGCGGCAACGACGTTGGCTTGAGCTGTTGAAAGATTACGATCATACCATCCAATACCATCCTGGAAAAGCAAACGTAGTAGCTGACGCATTGAGTAGAAGATCATATGCGGGTACGAGTGCAATGTTTTTAACACAAAGGCCCATTTTGTATGACTTGCAAAGGATGGAGATAGAGATGAAGGCTCCAAGTACCCACATGATGATATCAAATATACGAGTAGAACCGACTTTAATCGATAAAGTTAAAGCTGCTCAAGCTACGGACATGGAGCTGATGCGTATGAAGAAGAAAGTGCAAGAAGGTGCTATTCCAGAAGCAAGAATCGATGAAGAAGGAATACTTCGAGTCAACTCCAGACTTTGTGTTCCTAACGATTTTGACTTGAAGCATAGAATAATGATGGAGGCACACAACACACCGTTTGCAATCCATCCTGGGAGTACCAAAATGTATCACGATCTTCGACATACATTTTGGTGGAGCAATATGAAAAGAGAGATCGCGGAGTTTATCTCGAGATGTTTAACTTGTCAACGTGTAAAAGCGGAGCATCAAGTACCAAAGGGTCCATTGCAACCACTTGAGATTCCGAAATGGAAGTGGGAACACATTACTATGGATTTTGTTACGGGTCTTCCCAAGGTTTCTCAAGGCATAGATGCGATTTGGGTTATTGTTGATAGATTAACCAAGTCCGCTCATTTCTTGCCGATACGTGAGACTTATTCCCTTGAACGTCTTGCTAGTATGTACGTGAACGAGATTGTGAGATTGCATGGCATGCCAGTATCCATAGTTTCGGATCGTGACCCAAGATTCACTTCACGATTTTGGGTTAGCTTGCAGAAAGCTATGGGCACGGATTTACGATTCAGTTCAGCATACCATCCTCAAACGGACGGACAATCAGAGAGGACTATTCAAACTCTTGAAGATCTATTAAGACTTTGTGTCTTAGATCTCAAAGGGAGTTGGGATAAGTACCTACCATTGGTGGAATTCTCCTACAACAACAGTTATCAGGCGAGCATAGGTATGGCTCCATTTGAGGCGTTGTATGGAAGAAAATGTCGTTCTCCAGTATGCTGGGACGAGGTGGGTGAAGCAACATTGTTGGGACCAGAATTGGTACGCATTACTACAGAGAAGATCCAAACGATTCGACAACGTATACAAACGGCACAGGATCGACAAAAGAGTTATGCGGATCTTCATCGGAAGGACGTGGAATTTAATATTGGGGATCATGTATTGTTACGTGTTGCACCATGGAAGGGAGTTACAAGATTTGGGAAGAGAGGAAAGCTCAATCCAAGATTTGTTGGTCCATTTGAGATTCTTGAGCGAATAGGAAATGTGGCATATAGACTCGCATTACCTCCAAGCATGTCTCGTGTTCATAATGTTTTTCACATATCTATGCTTCGTAAATATGTTAAAGACCCGAACCACATTATTGAGTTAGAACCAGACGAGATAGCTGAAGATTTAACGTACGAGGAGGTACCTGTTAAGATCTTGGATAGGAAAGAGCATGTCCTACGCACGAAGGTTATACCACAAGTTAAGGTTTTGTGGAGAAACCATGCTATTGAAGAAATGACCTGGGAGTTGGAATCAGAAATGAAAGCGAGGTATCCTCACCTTTTTGAAACATCAGGTGCGTACGTCAATTTCGAGGACGAAATTTCATAAGGAGGGGAGGTTGTAAGACCCCAACTTATTAATGAATAAAATCAAATTTTCTCTAAATATTATTGTGAATAATAAGGGGTTAATTTGATATAATACTTTGGTTATGGGTGAAATGTGCAAATTTTGCAAAATAAGCAAGTGGTTATAAAATATTTATTTTTGGTCGGTGAATATTCGGTTGGTCGTGGAATATTCTTGCTGTCGGGGAATATTCGTACGACGACGCAGCCTTGTGTGGGCCCCATAACGGAAAGCGATTGGATGAAGAAAACGACAAGTATAAGTTGTTTATAAATAACGGCGTAGTTGTTACCGTTAATACTGTTGGAATACCCGGTGGTTAAAATACAGTAGCACACGGTATTGCACCAATTATTGATTCTTACGTAAGAAGGCACTACTCAATAATTGTTACAGTAGTTATTATTCAATATTTTATTTTATTGATTCAATAATTGCTGCGTTGATATTTTATATTATTGTTGTTTCAATAATTGTTGCTGCACAGTATTTTCATTTATCAGATCAATAATTCATATTATTTGAATAATATTATTAGATAACATTATTGGCAATGTCTAGAAAGTTCTGTCTAAGGAGAGGTTTGGTCATCTAATTGCGCGCCAGTAAGGAGAAATCCTTATTGGAAAGCCCCCTCTTTCCTGGGAACGGCCTGGTTGTCATAAATGTGATTCTGTAATATTATTTATGAATAATTAATTATTGATTCATATGATAAGGAAATATTTATTTTATGTGGATATAAATGAGGGATATATTTTTGTGGTTAAAAATGAAGGAGTTAATGTTGAGGTTTTTATCCATATTTTTGTCGGAATGGAGGTATTAAAAATCAGGGTTTTTGAGATATTTTGCGGGGGTTATAATTTTTAATCCGACCGTTGGATCGTGGTAATTTTTGGATATGTTATACATATATAAGTTGAGTATATGCCCACAAATTTTGAACCGTTAAAAATGAACGTATGATTTATTATGAATTTTACAAGATGACTGGTTCAGAAATTGTTGAATTTTCGGAGTTTATCATTTTGATGGAAAATTCTAGAATTGGTGGGCCCCACTTGTGGTTGGTGAAGAAATGTGCTGAATTATATTTCAAATGTGGTAGGTGGGAATAGTAGCAGGTAAAGCCATCAGGTTGCAGGTCAAACCTACCAAAAATTTCCTATAAATAGAGGGCTAAGTTAGAATTGAAAATTACACCAGAAACAAGTTTTCTCTCTTTCTCTCTCTAGATTATTGAGTGTATTTTGTGAGTATTTAGATACTTTGAGAGTTTCTATTCATCAGAGCAAGTTTCTTTCAGCCTTATACCGGTATTCCGACCAGAAGTACTGATATTTTGAGGTAAGGGATATTATTTTCTTCTTAAATGATATTATTTTCTTCAATATCATTATGCTGAAATATTGATATGAGTTTTTATCAAATTTGGAACTTTTTGTGTCGGAGTTACTATTCACGTATACGGCACTATTCACGTATACGGTACTATTCACGAATACGGCACTATTCACCGAAAAATAAAATTTTTCCTTTTTGTCCAAGATGTCTATTATGGTTACTATCTTTGATTGTATCCATGTTTTGATCTTTATTTTTGAATTCTGCTTCACAATTGATTATTATGAAGTATTATTGATCTTGGATAAACTGTTATACGAATCCCTACTATTTGTCCTTCTGTCTCACTGGATTCGTTCTCTTTAAGATATTTTTCATCATCCTCAGTCCTAAATGATGATATTACTGAATATCTTTGGCCTGTAGTGCAAAGATGTATAATTACTTGATGAATATCTTTGGCCTGTAGTGCAAAGATGAACAGGTGTTGAGATGAACATGACCGACTGATGATACAAATGAATATCTTTGGCCTGTAGTGCAAAGATGAATATTTGGTTAAAGATGATTATTAATTGATGTTACAGGGATAAAATATTGATGATGGACTTTTAAATCTTAGAAGATAGTAGAATTCTTTCTCTACTTGACTCTTCTAATGGTTTGTTGTTTCCGCTGCAGTTGTTGATCTAAAACTTGTTGTCGATTATATTTTATCAGATTTTTCCCTGTTGAAGACTAACGATAATTTGTTGTATATTATCTTAGTCATAATATTCTTTACTGGGCTAGTTGAGCTCACCCTTTTCCTTTTTGTTCCATTTTTCTTCTCAGGAGGTGAGAACATAGCAGGATCTAGTCGGGGTATGGAGTAATGGTTCTAGAAAGATGTATTAGCAGTCCTCACTATTTCTGTAAAATAGTGTTTGAATAATTGTAATGAGGATTTATTTGAGTGTGGATATTGTCTAGAAGACAATATTTGTATTTAAACTCACAGTATGTGTTGTCGTATTTTGCACGACAATTGTATTATTGAAGTTGTAGTTTGCTTTCTGTACCATGTATTTGGCGACTCAGAATGGGTGTTGTATACCTATTCTGGGGGCGTCACAAAGTAAGTGGTACTTAATTTATGAAAATTGTTATTTGGAATATATCTATAGAGACTACTTATATATATTTTTTATTTTAATTTGTAGTATATTATATAATTGGCTTATTTATTTATTAAATTTACTTAATAAATTAAATTAAATTACATCATTTTATTTTATTTTATTTATTAAACTAAATTTAATTAATTTTTTTTATTTTTTATTTTATTTTGTATTATATTATAAAAGTTCTAGTTTAATTTAATTTAATTTGATTTCGTAATTAAAAATATCTTATTTTATTTTATGGAATGTTGTATTATATTATATATTATATAATTTTTAATGTTTTTTATTAAATTAAATTAAATTAATTAAATTTAATTTATTTTAAATTTAATTTAATTTAATTTAGATTATTTAAATTAAATTAAATTAATTTTATTTTATTATTTTTATTTAATTTTATTTTTTATTGAATTGTATTTTATTTATTAGATTAAATCAAAGTTTTTTTATTTTATTCAAATTAATTTAATTTATTTTTTATTTTATTTTACTTTATTTTGTATTATATTATGTTATTTATTTTATTTTTAAAATTTATTTTATTTAATAAACTAAATTAAATTATATTTACTTTATTTTATTTTTGTAGTAAGAAACTAAGTAAATGGTACTTAGTTTATGATTTATTAATATTGGGAAACTAATTACTAATACAATACATGCAAGTCTGTAATTTCATAATTCTGACAGAATTTCTGTCATAAATTCAGTCGTAAATAACAAATATATCAAGATTAAAAACAGTCCTAAAATCAGTTACATTATGATAAGGAACCCAAATTTGATATCAATATTCTGCTATTTCCAAATTCCACATAATATGCACTTAAATAATATGCAGTCCACAAACCCAAAATCCAAATTCCAATTTCAGCAATATACAGTCCACAAATTCACAGCAACAACATATTATCCAAATTGGGTTAATCTCATATTCAAACTCAAATTAAACTAAACCTAAAACAAATTAAGCCACAAATATATACAATTTGCAACAAATTAACCCTAAAAATCTAATACTTGGCAGAAAACTAACCTTGAAATTGAATTAATGTGCAACTAACCGACGGTGGTGCCTGGTGGTGGCTGCTGGTGGTGTCAGTGATGGTGGTTCAACCGACGGTGTTGGTGGCGTCTACTGGTGGTGGAACCGATCGACAGTGATGGTGGTGGTGGCAGTACGTGGTGGTGGCAATACGTGGTGGTGGTGGAATCGAAGGTGGTGGTGGTGGCAGTACGTGGTGGAACCGGTGGTGGTGGTGGTGGTGGCAGTACGTGGTGGTGGCGGTGGCGATGGTGGTGATGTGAGAGCAGTGAAGTGAGAGAAGTGAGAGAGATCGAAGTGGTGGTTGAGAGCTAGATCTAGAGAAATGAGAGAGAGAGAGAGAGAGAAATGAGATTATAATTAAGGTCT
>CM029018.1:196281570-196621673 GCA_016801055.1 Panax notoginseng
AAACAGCATGGACCGATTCAAACCCAGGAAGAAGGTTTTTATCATGTCCGAATTATGAAAAAGTAAGTGTGTTAGGGTTTCAATTTTTTTTATATCTCTTCCATTCTATTTACTTTCAAACCTTTTTTGTTTACAGAGGAATGCTTGTCAATTTTTGCTTGGTATGATCCTCCAATGTGTGATAGATCAAGACAAATAATCCCCGGATTACTTCGAAAGATTAACGGAATGGAGGAAGAGATGGAGAAAATGCGTGCACTAGGCAAAATGCGAAGAAACAAATTTATTGCTGCACTTGTTATTTCTTGGTTATTGATTGTAATCATGTTATTGTAGATGTACTAAATATTGTAATATTTTGTTGAATATTGTCATGTTCATTAAGGATCTATAAGAATCTGGTTATATTATTAACTGTAAAATGTGTTGAATATTCTTATATATAATTTAGTTGTGTGAATAAATTACATTTAGATAGAATATATTTAGTTGTGTGAATAATAATAGTTGTGTAAATAATTGTCATGTTCATGAAGGATTGGTCATTCATTTTCAATCCTGTATTTTGTTGAATAGTTGGAAAAAAGAAGAAGCATACTAATAAGTAACACAACATCCCATAGCTGCAACAACTGCCCAGTCAAAAATAATGAAACAGTCTTAATAAATTTAACTAGCGATGTGACGCCCCCATAATAGGTATACAACACCCATTCTGAGTCGCCAAATACATGGTACAGAAAGCAAACTACAACTTCAATAATACAATTGTCGTGCAAAATACGACAACACATACTGTGAGTTTAAATACAAATATTGTCTTCTAGACAATATCCACACTCAAATAAATCCTCATTACAATTATTCAAACACTATTTTATAGAAATAGTGAGGACTGCTAATACATCTTTCTAGAACCATCACTCCATACCCCGACTAGATCCTGCTATGTTCTCACCTCCTGAGAAGAAAAATGGAACAAAAAGGAAAAGGGTGAGCTCAACTAGCCCAGTAAAGAATATTATGACTAAGATAATATACAACAAATTATCGTTAGTCTTCAACAGGGAAAAATCTGATAAAATATAATCGACAACAAGTTTTAGATCAACAACTGCAGCGGAAACAACAAACCATTAGAAGAGTCAAGTAGAGAAAGAATTCTACTATCTTCTAAGATTTAAAAGTCCATCATCGATATTTTATCCCTGTAACATCAATTAATAATCATCTTTAACCAAATATTCATCTTTGCACTACAGGCCAAAGATATTTATTTGTATCATCAGTCGGTCATGTTCATCTCAACACCTGTTCATCTTTGCACTACAGGCCAAAGATATTCATCAAGTAATTATACATCTTTGCACTACAGGCCAAAGATATTCAGTAATATCATCATTTAGGACTGAGGATGATGAAAAATATCTTAAAGAGAACGAATCCAATGAGACAGAAGGACAAATAGTAGGGATTCGTATAACAGTTTATCCAAGATCAATAATACTTCATAATAATCAATTGTGAAGCAGAATTCAAAAATAAAGATCAAAACATAGATACAATCAAAGATAGTAACCATAATAGACATCTTGGACAAAAAGGGAAAATTTTATTTTTCGGTGAATAGTGCCGTATTCGTGAATAGTGCCGTATACGTGAATAGTAACCCCGACACAAAAAGTTCCAAATTTGATAAAAACTCGTATCAATATTTCAGCATAATGATATTGAAGAAAATAATATCATTTAAGAAGAAAATAATATCCCTTACTATCCCTTACCATCCCTTACCTCAAAAGAGCAGTACTTCTGATCGGTATAAGGCTGAAGGAAACTTGCACTGATGAATAGCAACTCACCAAGTATCTAAATACTCACAAAATACACTCAATAATCTAGAGAGAGAAAGAGAGAAAGCTTATGTTTCTGGTGTGATTTTCAATTCTAACTTAGCCCTCTATTTATAGGAAAATTTTGGTAGGTTTGACCTGCAACCTGATGGCTTTACCTGCTACTATTCCCACCCACCACATTTGAAATATAATTCAGCACATTTCTTCACCAACCACAAGTGGGGCCCACCAATTCTAGAATTTTCTACCAAAATGATTAACTCCGAAAATTCAATAATTTCTGAACCAGTCATCTCGTAAAATTCATAACAAATCATACGTTTATTTTTAACGGTTCAAAATTTGTGGACATATACTCAACTTATATATGTATAACATATCCAAAAATTATCACGATCCAACGGTCGGATTAAAAATTATAACCCCCGCAAAATATCTCAAAAACCCTAATTTTTAATACCTCCATTCCAACAAAAATACTGATAAAAACCTCAACATTAACTCCTTCATTTTTAACCACAAAAATATGTCCCTCGTTTATATCCACATAAAATAAATATTTCCTTATCATATGAATCAATAATTAATTATTCACAAATAATATTACAGAATCACATTTATGACAACCAGGCCGTTCCCAGGAAAGAGGGGGCTTTCCAGTAAGAATTTCTCCTTACTGGCGCGCAATTAAATGACCAAACCTCTCCTTAGACAGAACTTTCTAGACATTGTCAATAATGCTATCTAATAATATTATTCAAATAATATGAATTATTGATCTGATAATGGAAAATACTGTGCAGCAACAATTATTGAAACAACAATAATATAAAATATCAATGCAGCAATTATTGAATCAATAAAATAAAATATTGAACAGTAACTACTGTAACAATTATTGAGTAGTGCCTTCTTACGTAAGAATCAATAATTTCAAAAATACTATGCAATACCGTGTGCTACTGTGCAATAACGCGTATTACTGTATTTTAACCACTGGGTATTCCAACAGTGTTAACGGTAACAACTACGCCGTTATTTGTAAAAACTCAAATTTTTCGTTTTCTTCACCCGACAGTTATTCGTTATGGGGCCCACAAATAGCTGCGCCGTCGTACGAATATTCCCCGACAGAAAAAATATTCCACGACCAAACGAATATTCCCCGACAACAATGATTATTTTATAACCACTTGTGTATTTTGAAAAAAAATCATATATCACCCTTAACTTTAACATTTATCAATTTAACCATTTACTGAATAGTAATTATAAGAAAAATTGAATACTTTTATTTCATAAAATTCGGGGTCTTACAATCTCCCCTCCTTATGAAATTTCGTCCCCGAAATTTACGTACCTGGTATTTCAAAGAGTTGAGAATACCTTCCTTTCATTTCAATTTCCATCTTCTCTGTCATCATAATTTCTCCATTGCTCATCTCCTGTATTTCAAATAACATTCTAGAATACAGCTTCAAAATAAGTGTTAATTTAACAAATTAACATATCACATAATATCCCGATATTATGACTGACCAACAAATAAGCTTAGGTAGGACACACTAGCGAAGGATTTACTCATCTCTCCCCTCCTAGTTGTATTCCCCGATCTCCGCCAGAGATCATATCCCCAAGCTCTGATACCACCTGTGACTCTCATGGTGCTTCAACCACAGCACCTCACAGTGGTACCTATCAGTTTGCCATCGCAGAACGGCGTCCCCTACGGAGAGTCTGGCTTCGGTGCATCCCCCATCAACAGGAAGTCACCAGCGAGAGGCTCGGGGCTCTTTACTTATAGCTCTGATACCAACTGTGACGCCCCCATAATAGGTATACAACACCCATTCTGAGTCGCCAAATACATGGTACAGAAAGCAAACTACAACTTCAATAATACAATTGTCGTGCAAAATACGACAACACATACTGTGAGTTTAAATACAAATATTGTCTTCTAGACAATATCCACACTCAAATAAATCCTCATTACAATTATTCAAACACTATTTTACAGAAATAGTGAGGACTGCTAATACATCTTTCTAGAACCATCACTCCATACCCCGACTAGATCCTGCTATGTTCTCACCTCCTGAGAAGAAAAATGGAACAAAAAGGAAAAGGGTGAGCTCAACTAGCCCAGTAAAGAATATTATGACTAAGATAATATACAACAAATTATCGTTAGTCTTCAACAGGGAAAAATCTGATAAAATATAATCGACAACAAGTTTTAGATCAACAACTGCAGCGGAAACAACAAACCATTAGAAGAGTCAAGTAGAGAAAGAATTCTACTATCTTCTAAGATTTAAAAGTCCATCATCGATATTTTATCCCTGTAACATCAATTAATAATCATCTTTAACCAAATATTCATCTTTGCACTACAGGCCAAAGATATTTATTTGTATCATCAGTCGGTCATGTTCATCTCAACACCTGTTCATCTTTGCACTACAGGCCAAAGATATTCATCAAGTAATTATACATCTTTGCACTACAGGCCAAAGATATTCAGTAATATCATCATTTAGGACTGAGGATGATGAAAAATATCTTAAAGAGAACGAATCCAATGAGACAGAAGGACAAATAGTAGGGATTCGTATAACAGTTTATCCAAGATCAATAATACTTCATAATAATCAATTGTGAAGCAGAATTCAAAAATAAAGATCAAAACATGGATACAATCAAAGATAGTAACCATAATAGACATCTTGGACAAAAAGGGAAAATTTTATTTTTCGGTGAATAGTGCCGTATTCGTGAATAGTGCCGTATACGTGAATAGTAACCCCGACACAAAAAGTTCCAAATTTGATAAAAACTCGTATCAATATTTCAGCATAATGATATTGAAGAAAATAATATCATTTAAGAAGAAAATAATATCCCTTACTATCCCTTACCATCCCTTACCTCAAAAGAGCAGTACTTCTGATCGGTATAAGGCTGAAGGAAACTTGCACTGATGAATAGCAACTCACCAAGTATCTAAATACTCACAAAATACACTCAATAATCTAGAGAGAGAAAGAGAGAAAGCTTATGTTTCTGGTGTGATTTTCAATTCTAACTTAGCCCTCTATTTATAGGAAAATTTTGGTAGGTTTGACCTGCAACCTGATGGCTTTACCTGCTACTATTCCCACCCACCACATTTGAAATATAATTCAGCACATTTCTTCACCAACCACAAGTGGGGCCCACCAATTCTAGAATTTTCTACCAAAATGATTAACTCCGAAAATTCAATAATTTCTGAACCAGTCATCTCGTAAAATTCATAACAAATCATACGTTTATTTTTAACGGTTCAAAATTTGTGGACATATACTCAACTTATATATGTATAACATATCCAAAAATTATCACGATCCAACGGTCGGATTAAAAATTATAACCCCCGCAAAATATCTCAAAAACCCTAATTTTTAATACCTCCATTCCAACAAAAATACTGATAAAAACCTCAACATTAACTCCTTCATTTTTAACCACAAAAATATGTCCCTCGTTTATATCCACATAAAATAAATATTTCCTTATCATATGAATCAATAATTAATTATTCACAAATAATATTACAGAATCACATTTATGACAACCAGGCCGTTCCCAGGAAAGAGGGGGCTTTCCAGTAAGAATTTCTCCTTACTGGCGCGCAATTAAATGACCAAACCTCTCCTTAGACAGAACTTTCTAGACATTGTCAATAATGCTATCTAATAATATTATTCAAATAATATGAATTATTGATCTGATAATGGAAAATACTGTGCAGCAACAATTATTGAAACAACAATAATATAAAATATCAATGCAGCAATTATTGAATCAATAAAATAAAATATTGAACAGTAACTACTGTAACAATTATTGAGTAGTGCCTTCTTACGTAAGAATCAATAATTTCAAAAATACTATGCAATACCGTGTGCTACTGTGCAATAACGCGTATTACTGTATTTTAACCACTGGGTATTCCAACAGTGTTAACGGTAACAACTACGCCGTTATTTGTAAAAACTCAAATTTTTCGTTTTCTTCACCCGACAGTTATTCGTTATGGGGCCCACAAATAGCTGCGCCGTCGTACGAATATTCCCCGACAGAAAAAATATTCCACGACCAAACGAATATTCCCCGACAACAATGATTATTTTATAACCACTTGTGTATTTTGAAAAAAAATCATATATCACCCTTAACTTTAACATTTATCAATTTAACCATTTACTGAATAGTAATTATAAGAAAAATTGAATACTTTTATTTCATAAAATTCGGGGTCTTACAAGCGACCTTTTCCTCTTGAGAATTTTGAATCAGAAATAACAAGGGTTCTCGCCTTCACTGAACCACTGCATTATAGTTTCTCTTCATTGCTCAACAGGCACATAAAAGATGCTATGAAACAAACTCAAAAAGGCCATATCTGCACAACAAAACAAAGGAGATCCAAATATGTTCTGCAAAAAAATGATATCAAAATTGATTACCAAATTCACCACCCTATATGTCATACTGGCTCACAACAACAGTCTTGATTACCAAAACAAATCCAAAAGTCATACTACAATAACTTACTACAACAACTTGATACTATGATAAAAGTCGCAACAAAATATTTTCTTAAACAATCTATTAAATCCCAGCTGCTGCAAGAATGTAAGCCATACTACAACAACTTACTACACCCATTTCAGCCAACATAGAAACTAAGGTACTGTCAACATCTAGATACTATGATAAAATTGACACTTGTTCAAATGCTGTAGTTATCCACCTCCTGTAGCTGGATACAAAGAATTGAAAGTTTATCTCCTTGAACTGCCTTCAGTCTTGCTGCCTTCAGTCTTTTGTGTGACGCCTCCAAAATTAGGTATACATCACCCATCTTGGATCGCTAGATACATGGTACTGGATATAAATACAACTTAATAATACAACTGTCGTGTACAATACGACCAAACATAATCTGTGAGTTTGAATACAAATATTGTCTTCTAGAGAGTATTCATACTCAAAAGGAGTCCTCATTACAATTATTATCACACTATTTCATAGAATAGTGAGGACTACTAATGCTATCCTCTGGACCATCACTCCGTTTCCCGACTCGTCCCAGCTATATTCTCATTTCCTGAAGAGAACAGTGAAAGAAAGGGTGAGCTCAACTAGCCCAGTAAGAAATATTTTGACTAAGATAATGCAGAATAAATTATTATTAGCCTTCAACAGTGTTACACTGATAAAATATAATAGACATCAAGTTTAACTGCAGCGGAACAAGCAATCCATTAAAAGAGTTAAGTAGAAAATAAACTCTACTATCTTTTATGATTTAAAAGGTTTTTCAACACTGTTATCGCTGGGACTCAGCTTAATAAAATAATCCACATCATCGAATCACCCCTGCACTACGGCCAAGGATATTCATGTATTCATTAATGGTCATGATCATGCCAACAACTGTCTATCAATGCACTACGGGCCAATGAGAACTTTTACCACATCATTTGTAATATTACGGTCATGATTATACCGAATAATCTCTGGTCATAATCATACCAAGTCCATCTATGCACTACAGGCCACAGATGACTTTCAACATTTTATAAATATGAGGATGATGACAATGATATAAGAATTTAATAAAACAAGTTCAAGAATTAATTTATCCAAGAATTAACAACGTCCAAATTGTCAACATGATACTGCTTTGTGGAGTAAAATTCAAGAATACTTAGAAGAATATTTTCATGAAAAGATACTGGATGAACCGCAATTATCAAGGATATTTCACTAATTTCATGGAGTATAGAAGTTAAAACTTAACCAACTGAGTATAATAACGAATGGAATAACAAAAGAAATCACCATGCATGCGATAGACCGCACAAACAGGTTATTCTAACAGAATAATAAATAATGGAACCAGGTTCGGCGTAAACGCACAGACAGGATATTCCGACAGAATAATAAACAATGGAACCAGGTCCGGCGTAAACTCACAGACAGGATATTCCGACAGAATAATAATAAATAATGGAACCAGGTCCGGTGTAAAACACACAGACAGGATGTTCCAACAGAATAATAACAAGACGGAACCAGGTCCGGTGTAAAACACACAGACATGATGTTCCAACAGAATAACAGAAGAATGTCACCAAGTATAGGGTAGACCGCGTATACAGGTTATTCCAACAGAATAATAAGAAATGGAATAACAACAGTTCTCTTCATGAATAAGAAAGAATAACACCCCTTACCGTTTTAAAGAAGAACTGAAATAAGGAAATAGTTAAGTAGCAGAATACTTTTCTTTTCTCTCTCTATAGTTTCTCTCTCTAGAGTTCAGTGAATTCGTAAGAAATAATGAAGGAATGAGCTGCTATTTATAGAAAAATGGAATGCATAGTAACTAATTCATTAACGGTCCAGATTGATTACTTTAATCTGACGGTCCATATTTAAAGAAAAATCTTTTAAATAAAATATAATATATTCTATTTATAGAATAACTTTAATAAAGTATTCTGTTTTATATAAAAAGATGTTTCTATTTTATTACGTTATTAATACGAATAAAACAAAACTTCATTATCGCTAAATAATTCATATTATTAACTGACAATAATCAAACTGAGTGACTTCTGACATAAGCATTAATAACAATGCAACCACACGTATTACTGTACTTTTACTACCGAGTAGTTCAACAGTAACAATGGTAAAACTTTCACCGTTATTTTTAATTAAATATTTTTGTCGTTTTCTCAATCCGACAATAATTCCGTTGTGGGGTCCACCAATGATTGTGCCGTTGTACAAATATTCCCTGTTAAAACGAATATTCCCCGACCAATCGAATATTATATAACAACTTGCGTACTTTGTAAAAGTTATAAATATTACCCACAACTATAACATTATATCAAATTAACTCCATAATATTCAAAAATGATATTTATAGAAAATTCATCTTTATTTATAAAAGTTGGGGTCTTACAACCTCCCCTTCTTATGAAATTTCGCCATCGAAATTAGGGTACGTACCTGGTATGTCGAAGAGGTAAGGATACCTTGATTTCATTTCAGATTCTAACTCCCAAGTCATTTCCTCAACATCGTGGTTTCTCCACAAAATTTTGACTTGAGGTATAACCTTGGAGCGTAGACTATGTTCCTTCTTATCCAAGATTTGAATAGGAACTTCTTCATACGTCAAATCTTCTGCTATTTCGTCCGGTTCTAACTCAATAATGTGGTTCGGGTCTTCCACATATTTACGTAACATGGATATGTAAAAAATGTTATGAACACGAGACATACTTGGCGGTAAAGCGAGTCTATAAGCCACAATTCCTACTCGATCGAGGATTAAAAATGGACCGATGAATCGAGGATTGAGCTTTCCTCTCTTTTCAAATCCCGTAACTCCTTTCCATGGAGAAACACGTAAGAACACATGATCTCCTATATCAAATTCCACATCCTTTCGATGAAGATCAACATAACTCTTTTGTCGATCTTGTGAGGTTTTTATACGTTGTCGGATCGTTTGAATCTTTTCTGTAGTCATACGTACCAACTCTGGTCCCAACAACGTTGCTTCACCCACCTCATCCCAGCATACTGGAGAACGACATTTTCTTCCATACAATGCTTCGAATGGAGCCATGCCAATACTTGTTTGATAACTGTTGTTGTAGGAAAACTCCACCAATGGTAAGAACTTGTCCCAACTTCCCTTAAAATCAAGGACACAGAGTCTTAATAGATCTTCAAGAGTTTGAATAGTCCTCTCTGATTGTCCGTCCGTCTGAGGATGATATGCTGAACTAAATCGTAAATCCGTGCCCATAGCTTTTTGTAAACTAACCCAAAATCGTGAAGTGAATCTTGGGTCTCGGTCAAAAACTATGGATACTGGCATACCATGCAGTCTTACAATCTCGTTTATGTACATACGAGCAAGACGTTCAAATGTATAAGTTTCTCGTATCGGTAAGAAATGAGCAGACTTGGTCAATCTATCAACAATGACCCAAATCGCATTAATACCTTGAGAAACCCTAAGAAGACCGATACCGAAATTCATGGTAATGTGCTCCCACTTCCATTCTGGAATTTCAAGTGGTTGCAATGGACCTTTTGGTACTTGATGCTCCGCTTTGACTCGTTGACAAGTTAGACACCTTGAGATAAACAACGCTATCTCTCTCTTCATATTGCTCCACCAAAATGTATGACGAAGATCATGATACATTTTGGTACTTCCAAGATGGATTGCAAACGGTGTGTTGTGCGCCTTCATCATAATTTCATACTTTAAATCAGGGTTGTTAGGAACACAAAGTCTGGAGTTAAACTCGAAGTATTCCTTCTTCATCGATTCTTGCTTCCGGCATAGCACCTTCTTGTACTTTCTTCCTCATACGCATCTGCTCCAGGTCTGTAGCTTGAGCAACTTTAACTATATCGATTAAAGTTGGTTCTACTCGTATATTCGCCATCATCACATGGGTCCCCTGGAGTATTTAATTCTATCTCCATCCTTTGCAAGTCACACAAAATGGGCCTTTGTGTTGACAATATCGCACTCTTACTGATCTTCTACTCAATGCGTCAGCTACCACGTTCGCTTTTCCAGGATGGTATTGAATGGTATGATCATAATCTTTCAACAGTTCAAGCCAACGTCGTTGTCGCATATTGAGTTCCTTTTGAGTGAAGAAATATTTGAGGCTTTTATGATCCGTAAAGATCTCCACCTTCTCCCCATACAAGTAATGCCTCCAAATTTTAAGTGCAAAGACAACAACTGCCAACTCTAGATCATGAGTAGGATAATTCCTCTCATATTCCTTGAGTTGTCTTGATGCATAGGCTATGACTTTTTCATGTTGCATGAGAACACATCCCAACCCTTTGCTTGAAGCATCACTGTAGATGACAAATCCCTCCGAGCCAGATGGTATTGTTAGAACAGGTGCTAAAATGAGTCTCCTCTTGAGTTCTTGAAAACTCTTTTCACATTCTTCGCTCTAACCGAACTTTGTATCTTTCCGAGTCAGCTGAGTTAATGGAGTAGTGATTCGAGAAAATCCTTCCATGAATCTCTGATAATAACCAGTTAAACCAAGAAAGCTACGTACTTCAGTCACTGATTTAGGTTGCTCCCAGCTTTGAATAGCTTCAATCTTTGTCGGGTCAACAGATATTCCACGACTTGATACTACGTGCCCAAGGAATGCTGCCTCCTCCAGCCAGAACTCGCACTTCTTTAACTTGGCATAAAGCTTGTATTCACGAAGCTTTTGGAGTACCAGCCTCAAGTGTTGCTCATGATCTTCACGACTTTTGGAATAAATAAGGATGTCATCAATAAAGATGACCACAAAGTGATCCAAATATTCTTTAAATACCCGGTTCATCATATCCAAAATTAGGTATACATCACCCATCTTGGGTCGCCAGATACATGGTACTGAATACAAATACAACTTAATAATACAACTGTCGTGTACAATACGACCAAACATAATCTGTGAGTTTGAATACAAATATTGTCTTCTAGAGAGTATTCATACTCAAAAGGAGTCCTCATTACAATTATTATCACACTATTTCACATAATAGTGAGGACTACTAATGCTATCCTCTGGACCATCACTCCATTTCCCGACTCGTCCCAGCTATATTCTCATTTCCTGAAGAGAACAGTGAAAGAAAGGGTGAGCTCAACTAGCCCAGTAAGAAATATTATGACTAAGATAATGCAGAATAAATTATCATTAGCCTTCAACAGTGTTACACTGATAAAATATAATAGACATCAAGTTTAACTGCAGCGGAACAAGCAATCCATTAAAAGAGTCAAGTAGAAAATAAACTCTACTATCTTTTATGATTTAAAAGGTTTTTCAACACTGTTATCGCTGGGACTCAGCTTAATAAAATAATCCACATCATCGAATCACCCCTGCACTACGGCCAATGATATTCGTGTATTCATTAATGGTCATGATCATGCCAACAACTGTCCATCAATGCACTACGGGCCAATGAGGATTTTTATCACATAATTTGTAACATTACGGTCATGATTATACCGAATAATCCCTGGTCATAATCATACCAAGTCCATCTATGCACTACAGGCCACATATGACTTTTAACATTTTATAAACATGAGGATGATGACAATGATATAAGAATTCAATAAAACAAGTTCAAGAATTAATTTATCCAAGAATTAACAACGTCCAAATTGTCAACATGATACTGCTTTGTGGAGTAAAATTCAAGAATACTTAGAAGAATATTTTCATAAAAAGATACTGGATGAACCGCAATTATCAAGGATATTTCACTAATTTCATGGAGTATAGAAGTTAAAACTTAACCAACTGAGTATAATAACGAATGGAATAACAAAAGAAATCACCATGCATGCGATAGACCGCACAGACAGGTTATTCTAACAGAATAATAAATAATGGAACCAGGTCCGGCGTAAAAGCACAGACAGGATATTCCGACAGAATAATAAACAATGGAACCGGGTTCGGCGTAAACGCACAGACGTGATATTTCGACAGAATAATAATAAATAATGGAACCAGGTCCGGTGTAAAACACACAGACAGGATGTTCCAACAGAATAATAACAAGACGGAACCAGGTCTGGTGTAAAACACACAGACAGGATGTTCCAACAGAATAACAGAAGAATGTCACCAAGTATAGGGTAGACCGCGTATACAGGTTATTCTAACAGAATAATAAGAAATGGAATAACAACAGTTCTTTTCATGAATAAGAAAGAATAACACCCCTTACCGTTTTAAAGAAGAACTGAAATAAGGAAGTAGTTAAGTAGCAGAATACTTTTCTTTTCTCTCTCTATAGTTTCTCTCTCTAGAGTTCAGTAAATTCGTAAGAAATAATGAAGGAATGAGCTGCTATTTATAGAAAAATGGAATGCATAGTAACTAATCCATGAACGGTCCAGATTGATTACATTAATCTGACGGTCCATATTTTAAAAAAAATCTTTTAAATAAAATATAATATATTCTATGTATAGAATAACTTTAATAAAGTATTCTGTTTTATATAAAAATATGTTTCTATTTTATTATGTTAATAATACGAATAAAACAAAACTTCATTATCGCTAAATAATTCATATTATTAACTGACAATAATTGAATCAAATTGAGTGACTTCTCACATAAGCATTAATAATCAATACCGTGTGTTACTATGCAATCACACGTATTACTGTACTTTTACTACCGAGTAGTTCAACAGTAACAATGGTAAAACTTCCGCCGTTATTTTTAATAAAATATTTTTGTCGTTTTCTCAATCCGACAATAATTCTGTTGTGGGGTCCACCAATGATTGTGCCATTGTACGAATATTCCCTGTTAAAACGAATATTCCCCGACCAATCAAATATTATATAACAACTTGCGTACTTTGTAAAATTTATAAATATTACCCACAACTATAACATTATATCAAATTAACTCCATAATATTCAAAAATGATATTTATATAAAATTCATCTTTATTTATAAAAGTTGGGGTCTTACATTTTGCGTAACAACTGATTGCCTGACATGAAATATGATCTGTCAGCCATAAAGAGAAGCTACTCAAAAATTGAAAGCTTCCTGAGCTAAATACAAATAATATTCTGTAAACGTGTGACGCACAACAATTCACAAATTTAAAATAATCTTGACAAAACTAACCCAAATATTATTAATAAAAAAATAATGTTTAAAATATCTACATTGTTGTCAAAAGCTATACTCTAAATAATCGACATGATGATATTATATCTAAACATAAGCTTAAGAATTTGATTATAGAGTTGCAATTTGTTCACTTAAGTTGTCAATAAAAACTAAATCAGATGAGAACTACTGATGAATATATCTAGAAGGCAATTCCACTATTGTCTATCTATATAGCAAATCAAGCAACACCAGTTGAAGTTGAAGTACTGATGTTTATATCTAGATTGTATATACCCAAAACCATTTCAAGGACCACTTCTTCTTTCATTTTAGTAATTAATTTTATCACAGTAATTAATTTTATAAAATTTTAGTTTCATTAATTTTATTCTCAATTATCTACAGGACATTAATTTGTTATTAAGGGTTAAAACACTAATTTTACATGTATCCTTATATAATTTATTTTCTTTTATATTATTCATTCCATAACAAATGAACAAATGAACTTGTACCAACTTGTTTTATTTATTGGAAACCAGAAGGCAGAAGGAAATTAAACAATAAAATCACTGAGTAAATAACAGATGAACAATCAGAGTAAAAAAACAAAGAGGGTTAAAATCAAGCAACACCAGTTGAAGTTGAAGATTACTCGGCTATATCTAGCAGGCAACATCATTCCTACTACAGGCAGAATGAGTATGCAAAATTACCTCAGAATGACATCCCAGCAAAATAAACAAATAGAAGCTAATCTACATGACATCCCAGCAAAATAAACACACAGAAGCTAATCTACATGTAAACAAATCATTACTTGACAAAATGTGCCTAAAGCTGCTCAAATGCTAGTAGAATAAAAATCACAATGCACTAGCTCAGAATGAGTATGCAGAATTATCTCAGAATTTAGATTTAATGATTCACATATCAATCTCAGTAGCATCATCATTATCTACAGTTGGAGCCTGCGTAGCATTATTATTTGATACTCCATTTCTAAATGTAAACAAAAATTAAAGTCAAATACAGAGCAAATACCAAAGTCAATTTTAAAATAATAGCAAAGTCAAAATACACAATTTGCTTATAGATTATTAAGCTTTGGACAGTTTCTTTTATCGTGTGCCACACCAACTTCCCCACATGCATGACAACGTCTACTCTTGGCACTTTTTGCTTTCCCCAAAGCCCTTTCTTTGCCACCCTTTAGCCTTTTACCACACCCTTTTGCTCGCACGTAGTTTGGCTCAATATAACTATGTTCATGTGTAGAAGTCATGCTAACTGACTTGGATACACTAATTCCACCACACTCCATTTCCTTGTTTCCTTCGGAATCAGTCTTTCCAATAATTTGCTTCACCTTCTCATATCCATTATCTAGACATTCTTTTCCAACATTTGTGGCTTCTTCATTTGTGAGAGCGCTATCAATCAAATTTAAACAACGTTGAATCAATTGACTCCGCAAGAGTAAGTATGACTTGTCATCTTTTATCGCCACACCATTATCATCAATTACACTTACTGATTTTGTTGTCTTTGTCCACCTCAATAAAATGTATTTTGTAGGCAACTTATCAATATCATGATACTTATGCAAGTAAGCTAGTACATGCCGACATAGGATTCCCAAACTCTCAAATTTTTTGCAAGTGTATGTAGCATAATCCCAAGATTTGTCATAATGGATTTCTCTTACATTACACTTGTTGACATTCCTTCGACAAATCTTATATACATGGTAGTTGACATCCTCTTTCATAAGTTCAAACTTATAATTCAAAGACTCACACAACTCGTCTTCAAATTTGTAATACATAGAATATGTATAAATGTCAACCATTTGACTTCAGAAGTGATTGGCAATTTTTATTTTCGGTCTCTCAATCAAATCTTTGTTATCTGATTCCAACTCTATATGTCTTTGATGTTGAAGGCCCCGACCAAATTGAATCATAAATTCCACTAATGAATTTCCTTTAGAAATAAATCTTTTAAAAAACGTATGAGAACTCTCCGCTCGTTGGCTACTTGACATGCCAGCTGAGAAAAAATGATTCACATGTGCGGGTGCCCATCTACAACGGATGTCATACATTGATTATAGCCATTTATTAGTAGTCAACCCACTTTTCTCCAACAACTCCACCCAAGTAGAGTCAAACTTTTCCACAGTCTCTGAATTCCAAATGCAATCTGAAAACTCTTTATAATAAGCACTGTATTTTGCTGAGTCAATCTTCTCTGAAAATTTGGTCAAAATGTGCCAACTACATTACCTATGAAATGTCTTAGGAAGGATATGTGAAATGGCATTTGTCATAGCCGGATCCTGATCAGTGATAATCATCTTAGGTGCATCACCTGGCATTGCATCCAAAAAACACTTGAACAACCAAACAAAAGTATCTATGGTCTCATCACTTAAGAAAGCACAACCAAATACAATAGTTTGACCATGGTTATTAACCCCCATTAGCGGTGCAAATATCATTCCGTAAGGATTAGTGTTGTACGTGGTATCAAAAATGACAACATCACCATGAAATCTATAACCCGTCTAGAAGTTGCATCAGCCCAAAAACAACGAGTAATCCTTTTTTCATCGTCTGTATCAATTGTAAAGGTGAATGCAGGATTCTTCTGTTGTTCTAACATCAAGTACTCATTCAATATATCGCCATCTTGTCCCTTCAGCTCATTACGATTGTCTCTTTCAAAGTTATATAAATCTCGTTGCGTGCAACCAATATTTTCAATCCCCCCCACCTGCACTGCAAGAAAGTTGTATTGTTGGCATTGTGGTATATTCACCATGCCAAGTTGTTGACTCAAACATTTTTGGGTAGCTGACACATTACGGTGCGATCGTAACAGATGTCTCTTATGTGGGGTTGACAATGGGTGACAATGGCCCTCTTCATTTATGGTAACTACGTACAAGTTATTTCTTTTAACCACCACAATTCTTGCACTACAACCTTCTCTAGTAGATCCACGTTTTCTTTTTGCATCCACATTGGCTAATAGTTTGCCCTTTCCTTGCTTATAACAGACATACTCCTTCCTCACAATCTCACCGCTTCCCTCAATTTTTTTCCCAGTATGCTTTCGCACAATAAAACCAGCATGTACTGCATACGTATTGTAAAAAGTGTGAACGTCCTCTACTGTTTGAAATTCTTGACCTAGCTTAGGCGTAAATTCATCGGCTACTTGAGGATAGTAGACAACAGATTTATCATTGTTCACATCCAACCCCTCTTCAATCAAGTCATCCCTCTCCATCTCCATTTCAAAATTGTAAATGCAATCTAAATTCATTTCTGCATTATCCCCACAACTATCAATTTCATGGTTCATAGCATCCATAATAAACAACAGTTCCCTGAGAATAAATTTAAAAGAACGATTAAGTCCACACTCAATAAAGAAAAATCTTTGAAACTGTTAACCAATATTTAAACTTTAAATCTTTTCTCAAACTCATCCTCAGCATCATGGGTCTATCAGAAAGTTATCAACATGAATCCTTGCTTAAGAGAAATAGAGAGCAAGACTACAGTTATTTACACTTTGGAGTTAGGATACATACCAGATTTTAAGTATTGAACAACTTTTGTTCCTTCAAAATTTGGAGAAAAAAGTAATACTTGTCATTCAACTTCCATAAAAGGAGATAAGCAATCAACTACCTGATATAGAAAAAATTCCACTGTTATAACATTCACCATATTTTCAGTATCAGAATTTGATTTAAAAAAAATTTCTCTGTCATATCCGGAAAATTGAGTCAATTTCAACTGTTTCAAATTTTATATAGTACCTGCGTGAGAGCTCAAGAACCCTTTTGGCCTGAGAATCATCAGAGGACACCTATTCCAATAGAATTAGGGCTTGTTTTGGAAGCGAAAGAGAATCAGATAAGAGAAGAGGGTCATGATTCGTGGGTTCTCTTTGGAATACACGAATCAGTCAAGGGGCATTATTATTTGACATTGTTCGATTAGGGCTTGGTTTGGAAGCACATGAGGGAAGGGGTCGAGCTTCTCTTTGCTATTACTCGCAATCCCGTGTCAAGGGCTTCTCTGTTGGAATCGATTCTTCGCTCAATTTTTCGGATGAAGATGGAATCCTAGTTCGCGTCCTTTCAGATGAGAGAAATAAGAGAGGAGGAAAAATAGACGCGAAATTACTGAGCGAGGAGAGAGAAGTGAGTAGAGACGCGTTTTTTATAGGTAAGCAGAGTAAGCACCTGATCCCTACTGTGTATATATATATATATCCCTACTGTATATATATATATATATATATATATATATATATATATATATATATATATATATATAGGGAGTACGCGGTGGCATGATATTTACAAAAATGCCACCGCGTCTTATCAAAACTACGTCGTTTTGATACAATTCTATTATTTAAGGGAGTTCCACTACTTAAGAGTTCTACTCTTGATCCTTTCTATATATATATATATATATATATATATATATATATATATATATATATATATATATATATATATATATTATCCTTGCATTTTTATCTTGATATATGTTGCATTATTTTAAAACTGTACGTGACACTAGTTTAAAGTTTTTGTAATACCAAAAACATGAATCTAAAAATTGTTTCAAGTAAACTATCATGGCGTTGGTTAATCCATCGACATTGTTAGTCAATTCAAAATTGTGTCAATTAGCTATTGGGGCTTAAGTCTATGTTTATGGTATTATCTAAATTTATTATTGAAATAATTGAAGAAGAAATACTAGGAGTTACATGCATTATACCTTCTTTAGTGACAATTTGGTAAAAGGTCACCTCATGTTTTCACTATTTATAGATTCAGCCCCTAATATTATCATTTTAGTTTTTAACTAAAAAAATTGACTAAAATTAATTTACCAAACAAATTCCATATTCAAATGGGTTTCCACATTTTTTTTATAGAAATTCTCACCTCTTTTAAACAAATAAATAAAAGATTAATTACTACTTTAGAAACTAAATAATACCTATATATGGGATGTCCCTACAAATTGAGACCAAACATAATTAAATCGTACAATAATTAGACCCCTCCCACACCTAATTTTTTGTAACTTTATATGTTAGGGTCAAGTGCGGGGCGGGACACACAGTTATACACATAAATATATAGTTAGATAAGTTTTGTTTGTATTTAAATTCTAGCGTCTCTCTCTTACTATTTTCTTCTGAGTGCCCACAGGCCGTGACGGACCCCGGCCATATTATTATAGCATAAGTGGCTTCATGCAGTTGAAGTCAAAGGTTTTCATTGTCCCATTTCATATAATTTTGTCACCCACTTCAACAAGAATCTTTAACTATTTTTTTTATTTAATTTGGTATAAAAGCTATGGTCCCAACTATATATGCATACGCCTACCGCCTCTATGTGATATATATGCTTGCTCTATATATATATATATATAGAGAGAGCAAAGATCTTAGGCTCATTCTTATTGAGCTCACCCCGAGCTCACCTTATCTTTTTTTTTTATATAAAAAAAATAACTAATAAAAAATGTATAAAAAATTTTGGAATTGAAAGTTTTTTTAAAAAAAAGTGTTTTGGGTGTGATTTAGATACATATAACAAAACAGTGTTATACAATTTGTACAACACTGTTTTGTTATATGTACTCAAATCACACCCAAAACACTTTTTTTTAAAAAACTTTCAATTCCAAAAATTATTATACATTTTTATTAGTTATGTTTTTTTTAAAAAAAAAAAGGCAGGGTGAGCTCGGGGTGAGTTCAATAAGGGTGAGCTTAAGAAATAGACTATATATATATATATATATATATATATATATATATATATATATATATACATAACTGTGTATTACACAGTAGGTCTATGATGACAAATTTTTTAGGTTATGGCGACGGTAAACTGTTGCCATAGCTCAGAATAGCTATGACGAAGGGTGAAACCGTCGTTACAGCCTAAAAAATCGTCGTCATAGCCGACTGTGTACCTATATTTTTCTCATATATATATATATATATATATATATATATATATATATAAAACTTGAGTACTATTATATTTATTGTGAATATATTGATTTTAAATATAACATAATATTCAATTAAGTTTTAATAAGTTTGCAAGAATTCAGCAGACTTGTAAAAATTTACCTTGCAACACAAAATCTTTAAGTCATCCCTTTTTGTTGGATTCACAAAAGTGTTAAAATGAATAATATTAGAGAGCATGATCATCAAGTAATATTATCTTGCTATCAAATGACGGGTGTAATTTACTTTGTTGACGAACCTTTCGATTAATTATATTTTTAAATATGATTATTGAGTCTCCGGCAATAAAATATAATTCTTAATTCCCTTCTTTTAAGAATATTCACGTGGAATAGACAAGTGTTTTTATTAAACCCAAAAAAATGGGAAGCAAAACTGACGTAGGACAAAATAGTAATTATCTTGTGAGGTAAGATAGCTGATGAGTGAGTTTTATACACATGAATTGAGTGCGTTTGAGTTTAATCTTTTGTATGTTTTTAAGTGTTTGTGTCTATTCATGCATGTTTTACGTTGTTTTGTAGAAATTGGGACAAAAGTTACTTGAATCGACGTTTGGGGTGGCTAGATTCGCGTTTTCGACTTGCCA
The DNA here is from genome assembly GCA_016801055.1 of Panax notoginseng. NCBI lineage: Eukaryota > Viridiplantae > Streptophyta > Magnoliopsida > Apiales > Araliaceae > Panax > Panax notoginseng. Next base: position 196,301,889 of record CM029018.1, read on the forward strand.
TTTACATAGTATCCACTTCAAAAATAATTTTAGCATTTCTCAGGACCTTATTTCGAAAAAGTCAAAGAATAAAAATTGTAGATCCATGTCTCCTCTTTCCGGAACATCTTGAATCATCGAAATCGGAGTTCGGACGAAGAAGTTATGACTATTTTCCCAAAATATGTCAGAGCAGAAAATTTTCAAAAATGAGGCTAGCGCCGGGGTGCCCAAACAAGGCCTATGCCCAGCGCCGGGGCACTAGAATGCAGTGTTGCAGTGCCGTACCCAACGCCGGGGCACTGGGGAAGGGATTGGTCAAACTTGGACGCGTTTTGGGGCGAATTTTGACAATTTTTTGACTCCAAATTGGATTAAATTTGTTCATAAGCTAAAAATTGGACTTGTAACCTATAAATACATGATGTGACACATAGAATAAGGGGAATTTCATAGATTAGCTTAGATAAAATACTCTATTAGATTAGAACATAAACCCAATGTGACGCCCCCAAAATAGGTATACAACACTCATTCTGAGTCGCCAAAATACATGGTACAGAAACAACTACATCTTTATTATTACAACACAAGAACTGTGAGTTTAAATACAAATATTGTCATTTAGACAATATCCACACTCAAATAAGTCCTCATTACAATTATTGATACATTATTTCACAAAAATGGTGAGGACTACTAAAGTAACTTCTAGAACCATCATTCCATACCCCGACTAGTACTCGCTACATTCTCGCCTCCTGAGAAAAATGGAACAAAAAGGAAAAGGGTGAGCTCAACTAGCCCAGTAAAGAACATTATGACTAAGATAATACAGGAGAAATTATCGTTAGTCTTCAACAGGGAAAAATCTAATAGAATACAATAGACAACAAGTTTTAAATCAATAACTGCAGCGGAAACAGCAAACCATTAGAAGAGTCAAGTAGAAAATGGGTTCTACTATCTTCTAAGATTTAAAAGTTCATCATCAATATTTTATCCCTGTAACAACAATTAATAACCATCTTTAATCAAATATTCATCTTTGCACTACAGGCCAAAGATATTCATTTGTATCACCAGTCGGTCATGTTCATCTCAACACCTGTTCATCTTTGCACTACGGGCCAAAGATATTCATCAGTTAATCATTCATCTTTGCACTACGGGCCAAAGATATTCAGTAATATCATCATTTAGGACTGAGGATGATGAAAAATATCTTAAGGAAAACGAATCCAGTGAAACAAAATAACAAATATTAAGGATTCGTATTTCGATTTATCCATGTCCAAAAATACCTTATAATTATTCATAGTGAAGTAGAATTCAAGAATGATCAAAACATGGATACAATCAAAGCTAGTACCCAGAATAGATATTTTGGACGAAAAGAAGAAAATTTTATTTTTCGACGAATAGTAACTCGTGAATAGTAACTCGTGAATAGTAACCCCGACGTGAAAAGTTCCAAATTTGATAAAAATTTCCAACCAATATTTCGGCATAATGATATTGAAGAAATAATATTATTTTTGAATAAAATAACATCCCTTACCTCGTAAAGACAGTACTTCTGGTCGGAATACCGGTATAAAGCTGAAAGACACTTGCTCTGATTAATAGAAACTCTCAAAGTATCTAAATACTCACAAAATACACTCAATAATCTAGAGAGAGAAAGAGAGAAAACTTGTTTCTGGTGTGATTTTCAATTCTAACTTAGCCCTCTATTTATAGGAAAATGTTAGCACGCCGAAGCAGACTTAACCTGCAACCTGATGGCTTTACCTGCTACTATTCCCACCCACCACATTTGAATAAAAATCTCAGCATATTTTTTCACCAACCAAGAGTGGGGCCCACCAATTCTAGAATTTTCTACCAAAATAATTAACTCCGAAAATTTAACAATTTCTGAACCAGTCATCTCGTAAAATTCATAATAAATCATACGTTCATTTTTAACGGTTCAAAATTTGTGGACATATACTCAACTTATATATGTATAACATATCCAAAAATTACCACGATCCAACGGTCGGATTAAAAATTATAACCCCCGCAAAATATCTCAAAAACCCTGATTTTTAATACCTCCATTCCGACAAAAATACTGATAAAAACCTCAACATTAACTCCTTCATTTTTAACCACAAAAATATATCCCTCATTTATATCCACAAAAATAAATATTTCCTTATCATATGAATCAATAATTAATTATTCACAAATAATATTACAGAATCACATTTATGACAACCAGGCCGTTCCCAGGAAAGAGGGGGCTTTCCAATAAGGATTTCTCCTTACTGGCGCGCAATTAGATGACCAAACCTCTCCTTAGACAGAACTTTCTAGACATTGCCAATAATGTTATCTAATAATATTATTCAAATAATATGAATTATTGATCTGATAATGGGAAATACTGTGTAGTGACAATTATTGAAACAACAGTAATATAAAATATCAACGCAGCAATTATTGAATCAATAAAATAAAATACTGAACAATAATTACTGTAACCATTATTGAGTAGTGCCTTCTTACGTAAGAATCAATAATTGGTGCAATACAGTGTGCTACTGTGTAACAACGCGTATTACTGTGTTTTAACCACCGGGTATTCCAACAGTATTAACGGTAACAACTACGCCGTTATTAATAAAAAACATATACTTGTCGTTTTCTTCATCCAATCGCTTTCCGTTATGGGGCCCACAAAAGACTGCGCCGTCGTACGAATATTCCCCGACAGGAAGAATATTCCACGACCAAACGAATATTCCCCGACAACAATGAATATTTTATAACCACCTGCTTATTTGAAATATTTGCGCATTTTACCCATAACTAACCTCATTAATCAATTTAACACTTACTATTTCAAAATAATAAATAGAGGGAATTTAAATTTCATTTATTAATAATTTGGGGTCTTACAACCTCCCCTCCTTATGAAATTTCGTCCTCGAAATTGACGTACGTACCTGGTGTTTCGAAAAGATGAGGATACCTCGCTTTCATTTCCGTTTCCAACTCCCAGGTCATTTCCTCAATAGCATGGTTTCTCCACAAAACTTTAACTTGTGGTATGACCTTCGTGCGTAGGACATGCTCCTTTCTATCCAAGATCTTGACAGGTACCTCTTCGTACGTTAAGTCTTCAGCTATCTCGTCCGGTTCTAACTCAATAACGTGGTCTGGGTCTTTCACATATTTACGTAACACAGATATATGAAAAACATTATGAACACGAGACATACTTGGAGGTAACGCGAGTCTATAGGCCACATTTCCTACTCGGTCAAGAATCTGAAATGGACCAATAAATCGTGGATTGAGCTTTCCTCTCTTCCCAAATCTTGTAACCCCTTTCCATGGAGCCACACGCAACAATACATGATCCCCAATGTCAAATTCCACGTCCTTTCGATGAAGATCCGCATAACTCTTTTGTCGATCCTGTGCCGTTTGTATACGTTGTCGAATCGTTTGGATCTTCTCTGTAGTCATGCGTACCAACTCTGGTCCCAACAATATTGCTTCACCCACCTCGTCCCAGCATACTGGAGAGCGACACTTTCGTCCATATAATGCTTCAAATGGGGCCACACCTATACTTGCCTGATAACTGTTATTGTAAGAGAATTCCACTAATGGTAGGTACTTATCCCAACTCCCTTTGAAATCTAGGACACAAAGTCTTAATAGATCTTCAAGAGTTTGAATAGTCCTCTCTGATTGTCCGTCCGTTTGAGGATGGTATGCCGAACTAAATCGTAAATCTGTGCCCATAGCTTTTTGCAAGCTAACCCAAAATCTTGAAGTGAATCTTGGGTCACGATCCGAAACTATGGATACTGGCATCCCATGCAGTCTCACAATCTCATCTACGTATATACGAGCAAGACGTTCCAGGGAATAAGTCTCTCGTATCGGCAAGAAATGAGCAGACTTGGTTAATCTATCAACAATAACCCAAATAGCATTTATGCCTTGAGAAACCGTGGGAAGACCCGTAACGAAATCCATGGTAATGTGTTCCCACTTCCATTTCGGAATCTCAAGTGGTTGCAATGGACCCTTTGGTACTTGATGTTCCGCCTTTACACGTTGACAAGTTAAACACCTCGAGATAAACTTTGCAATCTCTCTCTTCATATTATTCCACCAAAATGTTTGTCGTAGATCACGATACATTTTGGTACTTCCAGGATGGATTGCAAATGGTGTATTGTGTGCTTCCATCATGATCTTGTACTTCAAATCAGAATTGTTAGGAACACAGAGTCTAGAGTGGACTCGAAGTATTCCTTCTTCATCGATTCTTGCTTCTGGAATAGAACCTTCTTGCACTTTCTTCTTCATACGCATCAGCTCTATGTCCGTAGCTTGAGCAGCTTTAACTTTATCGATTAAAGTCGGTTCTACTCGTATATTTGATATCATCATGTGGGTACTTGGAGCCTTCATCTCTATCTCCATCCTTTGCAAGTCATACAAAATGGGCCTTTGTGTTAACAACATTGCACTCGTACCCGCATATGATCTTCTACTCAATGCGTCAGCTACTACGTTTGCTTTTCCAGGATGATATTAGATGGTATGATCGTAATCTTTCAACAGCTCGAGCCAACGTCGCTGCCGCATGTTGAGTTCCTTTTGGGTGAAAAAATATTTGAGGCTTTTATGATCTGTATAGATCTCCACTTTCTCCCCATACAGGTAGTGTCTCCAGATCTTCAACGCGAAAACTACTGCTGCCAACTCCAAATCATGAGTAGGATAATTCCTCTCATATTCTTTGAGTTGTCGCGAGGCATAGGCTATGACTTTCCTATGTTGCATGAGAACACATCCTAACCCTTTGCCTGAAGCATCACTGTAGATAACAAATCCATCCGAACAAGATGGTATTGTCAGAACAGGTGCCGAAATGAGTCTCCTCTTAAGCTCTTGAAAACTCTTTTCGCATTCCTCGCTCCATACGAATTTGATATCTTTCTGAGTCAGCTGAGTTAACGGGGTAGCGATTCGAGAAAACCCTTCCACGAATCTTCGATAATAACCAGCTAAGCCTAGAAAGCTACGTACTTCGGTCACCGTCTTTGGTTGCTCCCAACTTTGTATTGCTTCAATCTTCGCCGGGTCAACAGATACTCCATGTTTTGACACCACGTGCCCTAGGAAAGCTACTTCCTCAAGCCAGAACTCACATTTCTTCAACTTAGCATATAACTTGTTTTCACGCAGCCTTTGGAGTACCAGCTTCAAATGATGCTCATTATCTTCACGGCTTTTGGAATATATGAGGATGTCATCAATAAAGACAACAACGAACTGATCCAAATAATCCTTGAATACTCGGTTCATCATATCCATGAAAGCCGCAGGAGCATTAGTCAATCCAAAAGACATGACTAGGAATTCATAATGCCCGTACCGAGTTCTGAAGGCAGTCTTTGGAATATCCTCAGTTTTAACCTTCAGCTGATGATATCCAGAACGAAGATCGATCTTTGAAAAGAATTGTGCTCCTTGTAACTGGTCAAACAGGTCATCAATACGAGGTAGCGGATACCTATTCTTAATAGTGACATGGTTTAATTCCCGGTAATCAATACAAAGTCGCATACTCCCGTCTTTCTTCTTTACAAATAAAATAGGAGCACCCCAAGGAGATGTACTGGGACGAATGAAACCGATGTCCAACAACTCTTGTAGTTGGACCTTTAACTCCTGAAGTTCAATAGGAGCCATTCGATATGGGGTTTTAGAAATGGGCTTTGTACCAGGTTCAAGATCAATAAAGAATTCAATTTCTCGTTCCGGGGGTAGACCGGGAAGTTCTTTAGGAAATACGTCAGGAAAGTCAATAACAACAGGAATATTATTTAAATTTGACGTGTCTTTATTCAAATCCATAACATGGGCTAAGAAAGCTTGACATCTATTTTTTAATAAACCAATGGCTTTATGGCTTGATATAATAGTGATTGATTTTAATGGCTTAGTTGTTTGAATTCGTACAACAGGTTGGTTAGGAATATGAAAACTAACAACCTTACGAAAACAATCAATTTTGGCATGATGAGTAGTTAGCCAATCAATCCCTAAAATCACATCAAAAGCAAGTATCTTTAAAGAGATAATGTCAACAGGTAAGGTGATGGTGCCAACTTGGATCACACAAGAATATTTATAAACAGTGGATGTGATGAAAGTTTCTCCTAACGGAGTCTCCACAGATAAATCAAAGTCTAACTTCTCCGGAGTCAAGTTTAAACGTTGAGCACAAGCAGGAGAGATAAAAGAATGGGTAGAACCGGTATCTAATAAGGTATAAACTTCGCATGAATTTATGATTAGCTTACCCGTGATCACCTCGTTTGGGTTCCTCGCATGTTGACCAGTCACGACAAACGCTCTTCCAGGAACCGTTGACTTTATCTTTTCTGGGACAGCTTTTTGAGTCACCATCCCCGCTGGACTTGGTTTTGCTACAGTGCAATCTCGAGCGATATGTCCTTCCTTTCCACAATTATAACATACCTTAAACTGTTGTGGGCAATTTGGGCTGATATGTCCTTCTTTTCCGCACTTATAGCATATAACCGGTGGTCGTTCTCCTCCCTTGGAACCAGTTGCTGTTGGTGCTGACGTCTTCGTATTGTCATTGTTGAATCTCCTCTTTTTAAAATCTCCTCCCGACTCGCTTCTTCTATTTTCATAGCCACGATTACCACCAGAGTGGTTGCCGTTCTTGTCTGTATTTTTCTTTCTCCGCTGGTTATCATTGTTCTGATGACTGCTGTCACCGATATGATCCTGGTTGTGATCCCTCAGTTGACCGTACTCGTTATCTCGCTCTAATAATTGAGCCCTGTTGACAACATCTGAATAGAGAGAAAATTTATGAGAAATGAGATATTGACGTATGCCGGGTTTCAAACCTCTCAGAAACATCCTCGTCATACGTTCCTCATTCTCCACCAAATGAGGTGCAAACCTGGACAACTCTGCAAACTTTGCCTCGTACTGAGATACCGTCATATTATTCTGCTCTAGTCTAATAAACTCTACCTCCTTCATATGACGAATACTTTCAGGAAAGTACTTGTCATTGAACAGTTTTTGAAATGTCTCCCAAGACATGCTGAGTGCGGTTGGATGGGTACGCTTCACAGACTCCCACCAGTAATCTGCCTCGCCACGGAACATAAAGGTGGCGAATGGAACCTTCTGTTCCTCCGTGCATCCCAAGACATCGAATATCTTGGTAATTTTCTTGACCCACGTTTCCGCCATGATCGGATCCGGCTTTCCCTTAAATTCTGGTGGTCCCAATTCTTTGAACTGTTTGGCTGTGACAAACCGTGAATTGCTATCATTTCCTCCTGTATTTTGAACACGAGTCTCCCTTGTCTGGTTTTGCATGAATTGCAAAAAACTTCTAAACATTCCATCATTCATCATCTGCTCATTGGTGTTGTTCACAGGAGGAACATTGCCAGCCTGTTGCACGTTCTCCTCGTTGGTAAGCACCGGTGTCTCCACGGTCTCATTTACTCCACTGTTAACATTCTCAGTCGACATTCTCAAATACTGCCATAAAATAAGGGTTAATTAAATAAATTAACAAATCACATAATACCCCTATATTATGACTGACCAATAAATAAGCTTAGGTAGGACACACTAGCGAAGGATTTATTCGTCTCTCCCCTCCTAGTTCTATTCTCCGATCTCCGCCAGAGATCATATCCCTAAGCTCTGATACCAACTGTGACGCCCCCAAAATAGGTATACAACACCCATTCTGAGTCGCCAAAATACATGGTACAAAAACAACTACATCTTTATTATTACAACATAAGAACTGTGAGTTTAAATACAAATATTGTCATTTAAACAATATCCACACTCAAATAAGTCCTCATTACAATTATTGATACATTATTTCACAAAAATGGTGAGGACTACTAAAGTAACTTCTAGAACCATCATTCCATTCCTCGACTAGTACTCGCTACATTCTCGCCTCCTGAGAAAAATGGAACAAAAAAGAAAAGGGTGAGCTCAACTAGCCCAGCAAAGAACATTATGACTAAGATAATATAGAACAAATTATCGTTAGTCTTCAACAGGGAAAAATCTAATAGAATACAATAGACAACAAGTTTTAAATCAATAACTGCAGCGGAAACAGCAAACCATTAGAAGAGTCAAGTAGAGAATGAGTTCTACTATCTTCTAAGATTTAAAAGTCCATCATCAATATTTTATCCCTGTAACAACAATTAATAACCATCTTTAATCAAATATTCATCTTTGCACTACAGGCCAAAGATATTCATTTGTATCACCAGTCGGTCATGTTCATCTCAACACCTGTTCATCTTTGCACTACGGGCCAAAGATATTCATCAGTTAATCATTCATCTTTACACTACGGGCCAAAGATATTCAGTAATATCATCATTTAGGACTGAGGATGATGAAAAATATCTTAAAGAAAACGAATCCAGTGAAACAAAATAACAAATATTAAGGATTCGTATTTTGATTTATCCATGTCTAAAAATACCTTATAATTATTCATAGTGAAGTAGAATTCAAGAATGATCAAAACATGGATACAATCAAAGCTAGTACCCAGAATAGATATTTTGGACGAAAAGAAGAAAATTTTATTTTTCGGTGAATAGTAACTCGTGAATAGTAACTCGTGAATAGTAACCCCGACGTGAAAAGTTCCAAATTTGATAAAAATTTCTAACCAATATTTCGGCATAATGATATTGAAGAAATAATATCATTTTTGAATAAAATAACATCCCTTACCTCGTAAAGACAGTACTTCTGGTCGGAATACCGGTATAAAGCTGAAAGACACTTGCTCTGATGAATAGAAACTCTCAAAGTATCTAAATACTCACAAAATACACTCAATAATCTAGAGAGAGAAAGAGAGAAAACTTGTTTCTGGTGTGATTTTCAATTCTAACTTAGCCATCTATTTATAGAAAAATGTTAGCACGCCGAAGCAGACTTAACCTGCAACCTGATGACTTTACCTGCTACTATTCCCACCCACCACATTTGAATAAAAATCTCAGCACATTTCTTCACCAACCAAGAGTGGGGCCCACCAATTTTAGAATTTTCTACCAAAATGATTAACTCCGAAAATTCAACAATTTCTGAACCAGTCATCTCGTAAAATTCATAATAAATCATACGTTCATTTTTAACGGTTCAAAATTTGTGGACATATACTCAACTTATATATGTATAACATATCCAAAAATTACCACGATCCAACGGTCGGATTAAAAATTATAACCCCCGCAAAATATCTCAAAAACCCTGATTTTTAATACCTCCATTCCGACAAAAATACTGATAAAAACCTCAACATTAACTCCTTCATTTTTAACCACAAAAATATATCCCTCATTTATATCCACAAAAATAAATATTTCCTTATCATATGAATCAATAATTAATTATTCACAAATAATATTACAGAATCACATTTATGACAACCAGGCCGTTCCTAGGAAAGAGGGGGATTTCCAATAAGGATTTCTCCTTACTGGCGCGCAATTAGATGACCAAACCTCTCCTTAGACAGAACTTTCTAGACATTGCCAATAATGTTATCTAATAATATTATTCAAATAATATTAATTATTGATCTGATAATGGGAAATACTGTGTAGTGACAATTATTGAAACAACAGTAATATAAAATATCAACGCTGCAATTATTGAATCAATAAAATAAAATACTGAACAGTAATTACTGTAACCATTATTGAGTAGTGCCTTCTTACGTAAGAATCAATAATTGGTGCAATACAGTGTGCTACTGTGTAACAACGCGTATTACTGTGTTTTAACCACCGGGTATTCCAACAGTATTAACGGTAACAACTACGCCGTTATTAATAAAAAACATATACTTGTCGTTTTCTTCATCCAATCGCTTTCCGTTATGGGGTCCACAAAAGACTGCGCCGTCGTACGAATATTCCCCGACAGGAAGAATATTCCACGACCAAACGAATATTCCCCGACAACAATGAATATTTTATAACCACCTGCTTATTTGAAATATTTGCGCATTTTACCCATAACTAACCTCATTAATCAATTTAACACTTACTATTTCAAAATAATAAATAGAGGGAATTTAAATTTCATTTATTAATAATTTGGGGTCTTACACCCAAGTTTATATTGGATTGTTGGTGTAAGACCCCAACTTTTATAAATAAAGATGAATTTTCTATAAATATCATTTTTAAATATTATAGAGTTAATTTGATATAATGTTATAGTTGTGGGTAATATTTATAAATTTTACAAAGTACGCAAGTTGTTATATAATATTCGATTGGTCGGAGAATATTCGTTTTAACAGAGAATATTCGTGCAACGGCACAATCATTGGTGGACCCCACAACGAAATTATTGTCGGATTGAGAAAACCACAAAAATATTTTATTAAAAATAACGGCGGATGTTTTACTATTGATACTGTTGAACTACTCGGTAGTAAAAGTACAGTAATACGCGTGGTTGCATAGTAGCACACGGTATTGATTATTAATGCTTATGTGATAAGTCACTCAGTTTGATTCAATTATTGTCAGTTAATAATATGAATTATTTAGCGATAATGAAGTTTTGTTTTATTCATATTATTAACGTAATAAAATAGAAACATCTTTTTATATAAAACATAATACTTTATTAAAGTTATTCTATAAATAGAATATATTATATTTTATTTAAAAATTTTTTTTAAATATGGACCGTCAGATTAAAGTAATCAATCTAGACCGTTCATAGAATAGTTACTATGCATTCCATTTTTCTATAAATAGCAGCTCATTCCTTCATTATTTCTTACGAATTCACTGAACTCTAGAGAAAGAAACTATAAAGAGAGAGAAGAAAAGTATTCTGCTACTTAACTACTTCCTTATTTCAGTTCTTCTTTAAAACGGTAAGGGGTGTTATTCTTTCTTATTCATGAAGAGAACTGTTGTTATTCCATTTCTTATTATTCTGTTGGAATAACTTGTATACGCGGTCTACCCTATACTTGGTGACATTCTTCTATTATTCTGTTGGAACATCCTGTCTGTGTGTTTTACACCAGACCTGGTTCCGTTTTTATTATTATTCTGTTGGAACATCCTGTCTGTGTGTTTTACACCGGACCTGGTTCCGTCTTGTTATTATTCTGTTGGAACATCCTGTCTGTGTATTTTACACCGGACCTGGTTCCATTATTTATTATTCTGTCGGAATATCCTGTCTGTGCGTTTACGCCGGACCTGGTTCCATTATTTATTATTCTATCGGAATATCCTGTCTGTGCGTTTACGCCGGACCTGGTTCCATTATTTATTATTATGTTAGAATAACCTGTCTGTGCGGTCTATCGCATGTCGGGTGATTTCTTTTGTTATTCCATTCTTTATTATACTCAGTTGGTTAAGTTTTAACTTCTATACCCCATGAAATTAGTGGAATATCCTTGATAATTGCGTTTCATCCAGTATCTTTTCATGAAAATATTATTCTAAGCATTCTTGAATTTTACTCCACAAAGCAGTATCATGTTGACAATTTGGACGTTGTTAATTCTTGGATAAATTAATTCTTGAACTTGTTTTATTAAATTCTTATATCATTGTCATCATCCTCATGTTTATAAAATATTGAAAGTCATCTGTGGCCTGTAGTGCATAGATGGACTTTGTATGATTATGACAAGGGATTATTCGGTATAATCATGACCGTAATGTTACAAATGATGTGGTAAAAGTCCTCATTGGCCCGTAGTGCATTGATTGACAGTTGTTGGCATGATCATGACCATTAATGAATACACGAATATCCTTAGTCGTAGTGCAGTGGTAATTCGATGATGCAGATTATTTTATTAAGCTGAGTCCCAGCGATAACAGTGTTGAAAAACCTTTTAAATCATAGAAGATAGTAGATTTTATTTTCTACTTGACACTTTTAATGGATTACTTGTTCCGCTGCAGTTAAACTTGATGTTCGTTATATTTTATCAGTTTAACACTGTTGAAGGCTAATGATAATTTATTCTGCATTATCTTTGTCATTATATTTCTTACTGGGCTAGTTGAGTTCACCCTTTCTTTCACTGTTTTCTTCAGGAAATGAGAATATAGCTGGGACGAGTCGGGGAACGAAGTGATGGACCAGATAATAGTATTAGCAGTCCTCACTATTCTGTTAAATAGTGTGACAATAATTATAATGAGGACTCCTTTTGAGTTTGTATAGTCTCTAGTAGACAATAATTGTATTCAAACTCACAGTTATGTTTTGTCGTATTGTACACGACAGTTGTATAAGTAAGTTGTATTTGTTGTAAGACCCCAACTTTTATAAATAAAGATGAATTTTCTATAAATATCATTTTTGAATATTATGGAGTTAATTTGATATAATGTTATAGTTGTGGGTAGTATTTATAAATTTTGCAAAGTACGCAAGCTGTTATATAATATTCGATTGGTCGGGGAATATTCGTTTTAACAGGGAATATTCGTACAACGGCACAATCATTGGTGGACCCCACAACGAAATTATTGTCGGATTGAGAAAATGACAAAAATATTTTATTAAAAATAACGGCAGAAGTTTTACCATTGATACTGTTGAACTACTCGGTAGTAAAAGTACAGTAATACGTGTGGTTGCATTGTAGCACACGGTATTGAGACGTGTGGTTGCATGTTATAATTGTGGAAGAGAAGGTCATTTAGCTCGATTTTGTCATTTACCAAAAACAAGTTCAGTCAGGATGGAGACACCAAAGGCCGTACCAAAAAAGTCAAAACCGGTAGTGCAAGGGAGGGCGTTTGTTGTGACGTCCCAGAAAGGAAGGAACACGAATGAGGTCATCACGGGTAAGCTTATCATAAACTCTAACGAAGTCTATACTTTATATGATACCGGTTCTACCCATTCTTTTATTTCTTCTACGTGCGCTCATCGATTAAATTTGACTCCGGAGAAATTAGACTTTGACTTATCTGTTGAAACTCCATTGGGAGAAACCTTCATTACATCCACGGTTTATAAGTCTTGTTTGGTTCAAGTTGGTACCCACACATTACCTATCGATCTTATTTCATTAAAAATACTTGCATTTGACGTGATTCTAGGGATTGATTGGTGAACTACTCATCATGCAAAAATTGATTATTTTCGTAAGGTTGTTAGCTTTCATATTCCTAATCGACCTATTATGCGAATTCAAGCAACCAAACCATTAAAATCAATCGTTGTCATCTCAAGCCATAAAGCTATTCGTTTATTGAAAAACAGATGTCAAGCTTTCTTAGCTCATGTCACGGATCTAAACAAAAATACGTCAGTTTTGAATGATATTTCTATTGTTAATAAATTCCCTAACGTATTCCCTGAAGAACTTCCTGGCCTACCCCCAGAGCGTGAAATTGAATTTTGTATCGACCTTGAACCCGGTACAAAATCTATTTCCAAAGTCCCATATCGAATGGCTCCTATTGAACTTCAGGAGTTAAAGATCCAACTGCAGGAATGGTTAGACATTGGCTTTATTCGTCCTAGTACTTCTCCTTGGGGTGCTCCTGTGCTATTCATGAAGAAGAAAGATGGAAGTTGATTATCGGGAGTTGAATCATGTCACCATCAAAAACAAGTACCCATTGCCACGTATTGATGACCTGTTTGACTAGTTGCAAGGAGCACAATTCTTTTCAAAGATCGATCTTCGTTCTGGATATCATCAGCTGAAGGTTAGAACTGAAGATATTCCAAAGACGGCTTTCAAAACTCGGTACGGGCATTATGAATTCCTAGTCATGTCCTTTGGATTGACTAATGCTCCTACTGCCTTCATGGATATGATGAACCGGGTATTCAAGGAATATTTGGATCACTTTGTGGTCGTCTTTATTGATGATATCCTTATTTATTCCAAAAGTCGTGAAGATCATGAGCAACACTTGAGGCTGGTACTCCAAAAGCTTCGTGAATACAAGCTTTATGCCAAGTTGAAGAAGTGCGAGTTCTGGCTGGAGGAGGTAGCATTCCTTGGGCACGTAGTATCAAGTCGTGGAATATCTGTTGACCCGGCAAAGATTGAAGCTATTCAAAGCTGGGAGCAACCTAAATCAGTGACCGAAGTACGTAACTTTCTTAGTTTAGCTGGTTATTATCGGAGATTCGTGGAAGGATTTTCTCGAATCGCTACTCCATTAACTCAGCTGACTCGGAAAGATACAAAGTTCGGTTGGAGCGAAGAATGTGAGAAGAGTTTTCAAGAACTCAAGAGGAGACTCATTTCAGCACCTATTCTAACAATACCATCTAGCTCGGAGGGATTTGTCATCTATAGTGATGCTTAGAGCAAAGGGTTGGGATGCGTTCTCATGCAACATGGAAAAGTCATAGCCTATGCATCAAGACAACTCAAGGAATATGAGAGGAATTATCCTACTCATGATCTAGAGTTGGCAGTTATTGTCTTTGCACTTAAAATTTGGAGGCATTACTTGTATGGGGAGAAGGTGGAGATCTTTACGGATCATAAAAGCCTCAAATATTTCTTCACTCAAAAGGAACTCAACATGCGACAACGGCGTTGGCTTGAACTGTTGAAAGATTATGATCATACCATTCAATACCATCCTGGAAAAGCAAACGTGGTAGCTGACGCATTGAGTAGAAGATCATATGCAAGTACGAGTGTGATATTGTCAACACAAAGGCCCATTTTGTGTGACTTGCAAAGGATGGAGATAGAGTTAAAGACTCTAGGGACTCATGTGATGATGGCGAATATACGAGTAGAACCAACTTTAATCGATAAAGTTAAAGCTGCTCAGGCTACAGACCTGGAGCTGATGCGTATGAGGAAGAAAATGCAAGAAGGTGCTATGCCGGAAGCAAGAATCAATGAAGAAGGAATACTTCGAGTCAACTCCAGACTTTGTGTTCCTAACAACCCTGATTTAAAGTATGAAATCATGATGGAGGCGCACAACACACCGTTTGCAATCCATCCTGGAAGTACCAAAATGAATCATGATCTTTGTCATACATTTTGGTGGTGCAATATGAAGAGAGAGATAGCGCTGTTTATCTCAAGGTGTCTAACTTGTCAACGAGTCAAAGTGGAGCATCAAGTACCAAAAGGTCCATTGCAACCACTTGAAATTCCAGAATGGAAGTGGGAGCACATTACCATGGATTTCGTTACCGGTCTTCCTAAGGTTTTTCAAGGTATAGATGCGATTTGGGTCATTGTTGATAGATTGACCAAGTCTGCTCATTTCTTACCGATACGAGAAACTTATACACTTGAACGTCTTGCTCGTATGTACATAAACGAGATTGTAAGACTGCATGGTATGCCAGTATCCATAGTTTCTGATCGAGACCCAAGATTCACTTCACGATTTTGGGTTAGTTTACAAAAAGCTATGGGCACGAATTTACGATTTAGTTCGGCATATCATCCTCAGACGGACGGACAATCAGAGAGGACTATTCAAACTCTTGAAGATCTATTAAGACTCTGTGTCCTTGATTTCAAGGGAAGTTGGGACAAGTTCTTACCATTGGTGGAGTTTTCCTACAACAACAGTTATTAAGCAAGTATTGGCATGACTCCATTCGAAGCATTGTATGGAAGAAAATGTCATTCTCCAGTATGCTGGGATGAGGTGGGTGAAGCAACGTTGTTGGGGCCGGAGTTGGTACGTATGACTACAGAAAAGATTCAAACGATCTGACAACGTAAAAAAACCTCACAAGATCAACAAAAGAGTTATGCTGATCTTCATCGAAAGGACGTGGAATTTGATATAGGAGATCATGTGTTCTTACGTGTTGCTCCATGGAAAGGAGTTACGAGATTTGGAAAGAGAGGAAAGCTCAATCCTCGATTCATCGGTCCATTTTTAATCCTCGATCGAGTAGGAACTGTGGCTTATAGACTCACTTTACCGCCAAGTATGTCTCGTGTTCATAACGTTTTTCACACATCCATGTTACGTAAATATGTGGAAGACTCGAACCACATTATTATGTTAGAACCGGACGAAATAACAGAAGATTTGACGTATGAAGAAGTTCCTGTTCAAATCTTGGATAAGAAAGAACATATTCTACGCTCCAAGGTTATACCTCAAGTCAAAGTTTTGTGGAGAAATCACGATGTTGAGGAAATGACTTGGGAGTTGGAATCTGAAATGAAATCAAGGCATCCTTACCTCTTCGACATACTAGGTATGTACCCTAATTTCGAGGGCGAAATTTCATAAGAAGGGGAGGTTGTAAGACCCCAACTTTTATAAATAAAGATGAATTTTCTATAAATATCATTTTTGAATATTATGGAGTTAATTTGATATAATGTTATAGTTGTGGGTAATATTTATAAATTTTGCAAAGTACGCAAGTTGTTATATAATATTCGATTGGTCGGGGAATATTCGTTTTAACAGGGAATATTCGTACAACGGCACAATAATTGGTGGACCCCAGAACGGAATTATTGTCGGATTGAGAAAACGATAAAAATATTTTATTAAAAATAATGACGAAAGTTTTACCATTGATACTGTTGAACTACTCGGTAGTAAAAGTACAGTAATACGTGTGGTTGCATTGTAGCACACAGTATTGATTATTAATGCGTATGTGAGAAGTCACTCAGTTTGATTCAATTATTGTCAGTTAATAATATGAATTATTTAGCGATAATGAAGTTTTGTTTTATTCGTATTATTAACGTAATAAAATAGAAACATCTTTTTATATAAAACAGAATACTTTATTAAAGTTATTCTATAAATAGAATATATTATATTTTATTTAAAAGATTTTTCTTTAAATATGGACCATCAGATTAAAGTAAATCAATCTGGACCGTTCATGGATTAGTTACTATGCAGTCCATTCTTCTATAAATAGCAGCTCATTCCTTCATTATTTCTTACGAATTCACTAAACTCTAGAGAGAGAAACTATAGAGAGAGAGAGAAGAAAAGTATTCTGCTACTTAACTACTTCCTTATTTCAGTTTCTTCTTTAAAACGGTAAGGGGTGTTATTCTTTCTTATTCATGAAGAGAACTGTTGTTATTCCATTTCTTATTATTCTGTTGGAATAACCTGTATACGCGGTCTACTCTATACTTGGTGACATTCTTCTATTATTCTGTTGGAACATCATGTCTGTGTGTTTTACACCGGACCTGGTTCCGTCTTTATTATTATTCTATTGGAACATCATGTCCGTGTGTTTTACACCGGACCTGGTTCCGTCTTTATTATTATTCTGTTGGAACATCCTGTCTGTGTGTTTTACACCGGACCTGGTTCCGTCTTTATTATTATTCTGTTGGAATATCCTGTCTGTGCGTTTTACGCCGGACCTGGTTCCATTATTTATTATTCTGTTGGAATAACCTGTCTGTGCGGTCTATCGCATGCCGGGTGATTTCTTTTGTTATTCCATTCTTTATTATACTCAGTTGGTTAAGTTTTGACTTCTATACTCCATGAAATTAGTGGAATATCCTTGATAATTACGGTTCATCCAGTATCTTTTTATGAAAATATTCTTCTAAGTATTCTTGAATTTTACTCCACAAAGCAATATCATGTTGACAATTTGGACGTTGTTAATTCTTGGATAAATTAATTCTTGAACTTGTTTTATTGAATTCTTATATCATTGTCATCATCCTCATGTTTATAAAATGTTGAAAGTCATCTGTGGCCTGTAGTGCATAGATGGACTTGGTATGGTTATGACCAGGGATTATTCGGTATAATCATGACCGTAATGTTATAAATGATGTGGTAAAAGTCCTCATTGGCCCGTAGTGCATTGATGGACAGTTGTTGGCATGATCATGACCATTAATGAATACACGAATATTCTTGGCCGTAGTGCAGGGGTGATTCGATGATATAGATTATTTTATTAAGCTGAGTCCCAGCGATAACAGTGTTGAAAAACCTTTTAAACCATAGAAGATAGTAGATTTTATTTTCTACTTGGCTCTTTTAATGGATTGCTTGTTCCGCTGCAATTAAACTTGATGTTCGTTATATTTTATCAGTTTAACACTGTTGAAGGCTAATGATAATTTATTCTGCATTATCTTCGTCATAATATTTCTTATTGGGCTAGTTGAGCTCACCCTTTCTTTCACTGTTCTCTTCAGGAAATGAGAATATAGCTGGGACGAGTCGGGGAACGGAGTGATGAACCAGATGATAGTATTAGCAGTCCTCACTATTCTGTTAAATAGTGTGACAATAATTATAATGAGGACTCCTTTTGAGTTTGTATAGTCTCTAGTAGACAATAATTGTATTCAAACTCACAGTTATGTTTTGTCGTATTGTACACGACAGTTGTATTAGTAAGTTGTATTTGCATTCTGTACCATGTATCTGACGACCCAAGATGGGTGATGTACACCTAATTTTTGGGGCGTCACAGTTGGAGATTGAAGCAACTTGAGGATCATTGAAGATTCAAAGCAGGAGCGGAACAGGAGTCTCAAGACTACTGACAATAGATTCTATTCTCTTCTCTTCTCTTACTTTTATCTTTTAATGTTTATTCAGTTGTGGATTCTTGATTTTAATTCGATGATAATAAACTAAATTTCTTTTATTAAGACTACAAATTGAACATTTTATGTCTATAAATTAATTGTCTAATTTATTCTAATTATTTATGTCAAGGTGAATTGTTTATTATGTTTTGTGCGTTTTTGATTAATTATTTGGCCAGTAATTACCGTGTTACTCTAGAAGGATTCAGGAGATGAAATCTAGTATTGGAACTGGACATGATAATATGTATGCTTAATTATTTGCATGAAATGAATAATTAGGGTCGTGAATTGAATAGGAATATCTGTTCGTTGCATGTAACGAATTGGGAATTGGAACTTAACGGATTTGGTTCAATTATTCTGCATAGGAATATCATAGAATTAATTGAATTGAATAAAAGTTATCTGTTCACTTGGGAAAGAGCTTTTAACAACTAGAATTTCTGTTAACAATTCAGGTGGCGTAATAATTGGGATAATTAGATAATTGATTTATGGCTCATAATTGGGGATATTGTAGTCTTGATCTTTATTTATTTGAAATTCATTTATAAAGTAATCTAGTTTATTTAGTTAATTTATTTTTCTTAATTAGAAAAATAACAATTTGCAGTTGTTTAAATAAAATTAATTTGGTTAAGAGTTAGTACTTAGTAATTTTTATTAAATAATTCCTCGTGAGAACGATACTTTTCTTATCACTTTATTACTTGTTGACCGTGTATACTTGCACGTATTCATTGATTGCGAAATCGATCAACAGTAGTAAAAAATTTATAGGCAAAAAAAGTAAAAGAATTAATATGTAAATTATTATCAAAATAAAAACTGTCCATAATTCAACCCACATGCTGAGTTTTATAGCTAAACGATTTCTTTATCACCATGCAACATAATTCCTATAACTATGGTAAGAAACTTTCAATAGAAAACAACTTTCTAATAATCCTCCTATATTTATGGTAACAACTTCTAATAATTAAAATACTATCATAAAAGACGAAACAAATTAAAAATCTAAAAATAAGAATGTTGGTAAAAATTATCCGAACTTCCGAATACATAAAGCCGCCATAAATCTAAAGTAAATAGTCCGAAGCCAGATCCGACGGTAAAAATTATCCAAATTTCCGAAGACATACGAAGTAAATAGTCCGAAGCTAGATCTAACGAGATCAACCGAACTCCCGACTCTTGATCCCGACGACGTCCGACCCTGACGACTTCAGTGATCGCCTTTACCACTTCTCTTGTGTCGATCCTCAAATTCATGGTACTTTAATACCAACAACGTGTTATCTTACATCTCAGCATCATCGATGTGACGCCCCCAAAATAGGTCCACACAACTCATCCTGAGTCGCCAAATACATGGTACAGAAATAACTACAAACTTCATTATTATAATTGTTGTGCAAAATATGACAACACATATGCTGTGAGTTTAAATACAAATATTATCTTCTAGATAATATTCAAACTCAAATAAGTCCTCATTACAATTATTGATACACTATTTTACAAAATAGTAAGGATTTCTAAAACAATTATCTAGACCTATCACTCCACACTCCGACTAGTTCCCGCCATATTCTCGCATCCTGAGAAGAAAAATGAAACAAAAAGGAAAATAGTGAGCTCAACTAGCCCAATAAAGAATATTATGACTAAGATAATGTAGAACAAATTATCGTTAGCCTTCAATACATAAGATAAAATATAATGGATAACAAGTTTTAGATCAATATTCATAGCGAAAATAATAATTCATTAAAAGAATTAAGTAGAGAATGAAGTCTACTATCTTCTATGATTTAAAAGTCCATCATCAATATTTTATCCCTGTAATATCAATCAATATATATCTTGAATCAAATATTCATCTTTGCACTACGGGCCAAAGATATTCATTTGTATCACCAATTGGTCATGTTAATCTCAACACCTGTCCATCTTTGCACTACGAGCCAAAGATATTCATCAGATAATCTTTCATATTTGCACTACAGGCCAACGATATTCATCAAGTAATCATTCATATTTGCACTACAGGCCAAAGATATTCAGTTATATCATCATTTAGGACTGAGTATGATGAAAAATATTTTAAAAAAAATGAATCCAGTGAGATAACAGAACAAAGATTAGGGATTCGTACTTTGGTTTATCCAAATTCAAAAATACTCCATAATAATCAATTATAGAGCAATATTCAAGAATGAAGATCAAAACATGGATACAATCAAAGATAGTTACCATAATAGACAACTTGGACAAAGAAAAGAAATTTTAATTTTTTTGTGAATAGTGTCGTATACGTGAATAGTAACCCCGACACAAAAAGTTATAATTTCATAAGAAAAATCATACTTTATGAATAGTACTCGTGAATAGTATCGCATTTGTGAATAGTGCCGTATACGTGAATAATAACCTCGACATGAAAAGGTCAAAATTTCATAATAAAATTTATACCAATATTTTAGTATAATGATATTGAAAGAAATAACATTCACTACAAGAAAAAGGCCTAACAGCGACCACTACTATCAGCTACCGCATATGCGGTCGCTAATACTACTATCTGCCACCGATATCTACGATCGTGATTTAATCCAGTCGCTATTATATCATGCGGTCGCTGATCGGTCGCTATCATAATTTTGTCTCCCAAAATTTGGCAGGAAATGTTGGCGCCAAGGTTTTGTGCAACCACTTAAAATCAGCGACTGCATGCAGTCGCTGATAAGTCTAAGTCATTATAAAATAGCGACCGCATGAGGTCACAGATGCCGGTCGCTGATCAAACTAAATGTAATTAGTTCCAGGTATTCGCACGACACAGCAGACGGGAGGAAAAGAAAAGAGGGAGCTCAGAGAGAAGAGGGAAAAAGGGGGAGAAGAGGAAGAAAGGGGGAGAAGAGGGAGAAAGGGGGAAAATAGGAGTCTCACTCGCCACCACTACCCACTGTCATCGTCGCCGCCACAGGTAACCCTAATTCTCTGTATTTCTGAATTGGAGCAAGATAGTTTAAATATAAACTGACCCATGTTAAATTTGGATAGCAGGGCAGCAAAAAAAAAAGGGTTCTAACTGAATCATAAGTGTCAATTTCAGCTTATTAAACTGTTAACGCAAGGTCAGATGTTATTCTATTGATGGAATTTTTTCCCCACTGCATTATTCTTCGAGTTTGGGTATTCTACCTTATTGGTAGTATGTAATTTATTTCATATTATGAGTTCTTGAGCCCAAGGTGATAAGTAATTTTACCCATTTTTCAAAATTATTGTATCCATATATAACTTATTGTTATGGTTCAATTCTAGTTTATAAAGCTACCAATCTACATTTCTTTTGTCTGAAGCATTACCTGACAGAAACTCTACAGAAAGTTTCCAAACTATTTCTGATTACAGATCCATTTCTCATAAGTTATACCACCTATGGGCTGAGGTAAAACATAGCTTTAGTGCTTAATGTTAAGTTTCTATCAGTATCAATTGTAATAAATGCACAAGGGGAGTAAAAACATGTAAAAAAATTCTTTGGAAAATAAAATATTAAGTTTCTAAAAATCAGATTCTTATAAGCATAAGTTTGGTGCATTTTCGCTTATATATACCTTGCAAGAGCCCTAGTTTAGTTAAATTACACGTACCCTTTTTTCAAATCTTGTGAAGAAAAAGGAGTTGCATTACTATTTGGGTTTGTTAACAATAGATGTAACCTGCTAGCTGGTTCATCAGTACACATGGCTACCGTTGAGATCTTTATGTATTTTTTGAATGTGAGCATTTAAGTACACATTTAAATAGATTAATTTTTTATGTTTAACTCCTATGGGTATGTAGTTGTAATAAAGAGGTAACATCATTTTGGACTGGAACATGAAAATCATTTTTAGTGGATTCCGGATCTTTTAAAGTGGAGATATCATCTATTTTCAACCATTGTTTGCGTATCATTTCCTTAGTCCGCCACTAGTTTGATAACCTATTTTTTCATAGGAATTGCCAAGTTTCTACAGAGACTTGTTTATGTGTTATTATGCATCCTAGATTATATTATTTGGGTATTTTCCCGAGCAATATGATAAACTTGTACCTGTTCATTCAGGTTCTTTATTGTAAATATTTTTTCCCTGTGGTTTCTGCAATCATTTTTTTATTATAAGTTGTTACGCTGTGCTTTTCCTCCCTATCTTCTTTATGTAAACTAGGACAACTCTAGAAGGGACATGCTCAGAAGTTGGGATGGGTTTTCAGATCAATTTGCAATTAGGAGTCCTTTTCCATCAAAAAAGTTTTGTTGAGGTTTTATTTATATATAAAAAAGCTTTCGTCTTCAATCCATTGGCAGATGAGTAGTTGGTCTAGAGTCAAAGCATGAGTTGACATAATCATTAGTTTCTTAGTTATAAAATAAGACTGCTAAACAAATGGAACCTACCTTTAACCATGAGGAATACAAGATCTTTCATAACTTAATCATAAAATAAGACTGATAAACGAAAATATAATAATATAATAATCATCTTAATTAATCTATGAATAATCCTAAAAGTATTGCAGAGATACAAAACAAAATCCCAATATATAATTGAATATCAAATACTCAAACATCACCTTACTAATCGAGAATAACTAGGCATTAATTGCAAAAATTGAAACATAAAAATATGTTAAAATTATTGAATAACTATTAGAATAATTTAATAACAAAAATAACCTCCAAAATGAGTACTTTGATATTTCAACTTCTTTCGTGATTTGCAAGGAAGTCATTAAGTCAAGTTTGATCTTCT
This sequence comes from Panax notoginseng, assembly GCA_016801055.1. NCBI lineage: Eukaryota > Viridiplantae > Streptophyta > Magnoliopsida > Apiales > Araliaceae > Panax > Panax notoginseng. Next base: position 196,325,370 of record CM029018.1, read on the forward strand.
TGAGCACTACCATATCAAATACTACGCCATGCCTATTATAACCTGTTAAAGGTTTGGTTGCATTTAATGATGTGAGTTGTAAGATAGAAATTAGCAAAGGAGAGCTGTTGAGGCTCGGTTGATATGAATGAATCTTCAAGATACTCAAAAGTATGTTCAAGTATATAACTTTTTAATGCTTTAATTTGCATTCATTCGTTATTGTTTTGGTCTTATTATATTGGAAATTTGTATATTTCTCTTGGTTTGTGTCTTGGGTGCCAAGAAATGACCATATATGCATGCCATCGTGCATGTGGCTAATCCATATTATAGGGGAGACTCTGGTGATTTTTTTTTGGTCGGGTAGTTACGAACATTTATAATATTAACGAGCTAATCATATGCTTAAAGTATGCTTAAATGTTAATCATATGCTTACAAGTATGCTTAAGTCATATGGTTATAAGTATGCTCAAGTCATATGTTAACATTTATAATGTTGTCTGTAGTAGGTACCGTGGAATCATAGACCTCTATTCGGACCGTAGTTGGATGGCACGACAAAAGTCAAGTGCCCAGATAGGTGCTACAGCTGAATTTAGAGCTGGTTGCCAAGTGTTTTTGGAGTATACGTATAGTCACCCGAAATGTATGAATGGTCAGTCGCAGATACGATGTCCATGTTTGAAGTGTAAGAATATAAATTATATGGACAGAGACGTGGTAAACTATCATTTACTTGTTTCTGGGTTCATGAAAAATTATGAAGAATGCTGGTGGGCACATGGGCAGAGAAGAGATGGTGGCATCACAGAAGTACACAACTCGGGCAGTAGTACTCATCGTATGAATAAAATGGTTCATGATATTGCAGGGCCAGATTTTGATTGGGAACAAGGCAGAGAGCAACCTATGAATTCTGATGCCAAAGACTTCTTTAAGTTGTTAGACGAGGGTAGCGAGCCATTGTGGCATGGTTGCACCAAACACACGACATTGTCTGTAGTGGCGATATTACTTAACATCAAGGCTGATAACAACATGAGCCATGAGTGTTTTGAGTTACTCTTGAAGACTATTAAGAGTATGTTGCCTGACGGTGAGAAATTACCTGGTAACTATTACTTTTGTAAGAAAATGGTGAAGAAGTTGGGTCTTGGATACCAAAAGATCGATGCATGTCCCAACGATTGCATGTTGTTTTATAAGGAAAATGAGCAGTTAACAAGGTACACGTTTTGCAGTCATGATCGGTTTAGGCCTAATAAAGAGGGTGTGACTACAAAAAAATCAAGTATACCGTTTAAGATTCTAAGGTAATTTTCAATAACACATCGGCTAAAAAGATTGTACATGTCTTCAAGAACAGCTGAACATATGAGTTGGCATACGAAATCTCCAGCTAAAGATGGAGAACTAAATCATCCCGCAGATGGGCAGGCTTGGAAAGATTTCAACTTAACACATCCTGGGTTTGCATTGGAACCTAGAAATGTGAGGCTTGGATTGTCCACCGATGGTTTCAATCTGTTTGGCCACTCAGCTATTCTGTACTCATGTTGGCCTGTGATTGTTACTCCATACAACTTACCTCCTTGGATGTGTATGAAACAGCCATACTTATTTCTTTCACTCGTGGTTCCTAGTCCTAAGAGTTTTGGAAAAAACTTAGATGTTTACTTGAGACCTCTTATAGACGAGTTGAAGGTATTGTGGTAGGATGGAGTACAGACTTGGGATGTTGTAATGAAAACAAATTTCAACCTTAGGGCATCGATTACGTGGACTATAAGTGACTTTCCAGCTTATGGTATGTTAGCTGGATGGAGTACACACGGGAAGTTGGCTTGTCCGTATTGTATGGAGCATACAAAGTCTTTCAATCTATCAAAAGGTCGAAAGCCTTGCTGGTTTTACTGTCATCGTCGGTTCTTGCCGGTAGATCACCCGTTTCGAAGAAATAGAGAACACTTCAGGAAAGGAAAAGTAGAAAATGATATGCCTGCACCGCGATTGTCGGGAACGGAGATGCGAGATCATGTGATGAGATTGTCGGTTATCCCATTTGGTAAGATAGATGCCACAAACATAATCAATGGGTTTGGAGAATCTCATAACTGGGTACGGCGAAACATCTTTCGGGAACTGCCTTATTGGTCTACAAATTTGATTCGTCATAATCTATATGTGATGCATATTGAGAAGAATGTGTTTGGCAATGTGTTTAACACCGTGATGAATGTTATGGGGAAGACAAAAGATAATGATAAGGCACGTTTGGACATGAAAGATATTTGTAAGCGTCCTAGATTAGAACTTTATGAATCTTCTAAAGGTAAGATTGTCAAACCGCATGCAAGGTACACATTGTCCAAAAAGCAAGTTGAAGATGTGTGCACATGGGTTAAGTCTCTGAAACTACCAGATGGATATGCGTCAAACATTCCAAGGTGTGTTACGGGTGGGAAATTGCAAGGGATGAAGAGTCATGATTGTCATGTATTCATGGAGAGACTCATGCCCATAGCATTTTGGGATTTGCTTGATAAACCAATATGGGATGCTTTGACGGATCTTAGTCGTTTCTTCAAAGACTTATGTTCAAAATCATTAAATGAGAAAGACATGTTTGTACTTGAGAAGAACATCATAGAGATCACGTGTAAACTGAAAAAAAATATTCCTACCTGGTTTTTTTGACTCTATGGAGCATTTGCTAATCCATCTTCCCTATGAAGCTCGTGTTAGGGGTCCAGTTCAATATAGATGGATGTACCCTTTCGAGAGGGTGATGGGAAACCTTAAGAGAAAGGTGAAGAATAGAGCTTATGTCGAGGGGTCGATATGTGAGGCATACAGTTTTGATGAGATATCTACGTTTGTCTCTGACTATTTTCCGGACGAAGTCTTAACAAAGGCCAATCGAGTATCGAGACATGATGATGGGAGAAATGTTGAACTAAATGATCGGCTCTCTATATTTGGTCTATCGGGCCGCACTTATGGAAAAGTGAAGCGCATATTCCTCTCTGAGTAAGAATTACATGCTGCACATACTTACATTCTTCTCAATTGCGAGGAGATTGACGAATTTGTGAGGTACACATGTAAACTTGATAATTTATCTTTTAAGTTGAAAATTTATTCCAATATGTTAATGTTTATAACATTGTATAGATCACTACAATAAAAAGACTTATCAGCGACCGCATATCAGCGATCGCATATGGTCGCAGATGAGTATCCGCGACCGACTGCCGTCGCTGATAGTAGTCGCAGATAATCTGGTCGCTGGATGGGCATTAGCGGCCAACAATAGTGACTGACTTATCAGCGACAACTGTTAGCGACCGAATCCGTCGCTATTATGACTCATGCTGAGTCATTTGTCAGCTGTGACGTGGCACACGTGTCAGCGACCGGCAATAGCGACCGAATCGGTCGCTAGTTTCAAAGTAGATATCAGCAACCGAGTTTCAGTTTTAGCGACCACATGCGGTCGCTGATCTTTTTTTTTTTATAAATATTTTTCATGTTTTATTGATTTCCCAAGAATAACCTGCTTTGTACCTACTTTCTATCCCAACACACAATAGTATATATAAGCATCCATTCATGATAATTACCATATAATAAACATTCATTTATGATAATTACTATATGATAAACATCCATCGTAAACCAACACAATACAATCGTAAACATCCATATAATATAATCGTAAACCAATACAATTGTCCAAAGAATCAATCTAAAAGAGTACAAGTCTTTAAAAATCTAAAAAACAAGTCTAGCGAAGCTTTAAAAATCTAACATATATGACTGGTCTAGCTCTTCATGGATAATCTAAATTAGTACCCTGTAATTAACAAAAGAATGAAACATATATGTTACATGTGTTGATACTACTATGACTTAGGAATTAAAAGCTAAACAATATCGATATATATACCTAGTCGCCACCCTGATGTTGTGATGCTGCTGCTCCTGCCACTACCTCCTCCAACTCATCAGTACTAAGAGAATGCAGATGCCCGCCCAGTATACGAAGAAGATCACGATTTTGGCAGATCGCTCTCACACAGTCAGCAGGAGTATGATAGGCTGGATGACCTGATGACTATGTAGACTAGGTAGCAGAGCTGCCTGTGCCACTGATGGTCGGGTCATTTTTGTCCTTGGCCTTTAACATAGTTTTTCTTCACGACGGATGCCCTCTCCCACAATTCTTGATCAATCGACGGACGCGGGGTGCCTTCAGGATATCGCTCGTTCATTAAGCCCTTATAAGTGTCTTGTCAGAAGGTGAACAATTAAATAGTTAAAAATAAAAAAAAATGCTAAAAAGGTCGTCACAATTTATAAACAACATATTAGTATAAAGTTAACTTATTACCGCTATCTGAACAGCATCAGGCAGACCATCACGGGTGGCCACATACACATCCAACCAATTGATAGGTTGACCTTGAGACTTAGACTTTTACAATTCATGTTCTCATATTAATATGTAAACATATGATATTTTAGCTACAAAACATGACTGTAAACATAAAAACAAATAACTAAGCCAATAAGCTTGCTATACATACGTACCCTAGTAGAAATATGTTGCAGCTGTGATATATTGCCGCCCTTGTACGTGCCTTTTGCCTTTTCGCCTTCAGATACACCTGAGGATCTGTTTGAGGCGGCAGTCTTGCATCTCTTGACCCAGCTCTCTGCTCTCCACTTGTTACACATCTGCACCCATATGGGATGTGCGCACCACCAGGGACTATGCTCATACATAAACTGCTCACCCAGTCCTGGATGGTCAATCTCAGCATTGTGTAGGGCTTTTTGTCGTTCCTTGTTCAGATTATCTTTAGTTCGGACGACGCACTTCTGCCAGAACAGTGTCTGAATAACTGATGCCTGTGCGTCGTCCCATCTATACCGCTTCTGTAAATAAAATAACAATAATAATATTAAAACTGTCATATTATATTACCATAATCCAACATTACTAAATAATATTATTTGATTAACTATGTATTATCTATCAGAGTGATAAAAAAATATACCTGAAATTCAGCCCAAACTGCATCCTTATGGGCGAAAGGTGTGCTCGCTCATGTAATCACTGGCGTAGGCCAGTTCTGTAAGCATAATTGTGAAATGCACTTCACAATTTTACTATCTTGAAAATTACTACAATATATAATAATTTACAGTCATATATATTTATAACAATAGAAATATTAAACCTTTATACATACACGATGTTTAACTTACGTGCTTTCTAGAGGAGGACGGATCTGTATAAGAATGCGATCATCCGGATTAGCCGGGGCCTTCGGCACATGATTAGGGCCCCGACCCAACCCGCACTTTTGTGGTACAGGTTCAGAAGACATCTATAAATAAAAAATTTAGGATGTTAGTATGAGTTATAAATGAAAGATACATAAACGCGTCAAGTATATAGAGAACATGTACATATGTAATTGTATGTAATACAATTAAAACTAAACATACATTTTATATAAAAGGATAATAATGACAATTAATTGTATGAAACAGTTAACTACGACAACTATAAATGAAAGGTACATAAACATGTTAAGGATATAAAGAACATTCCTATATGTAATTCATTGTAATATAATTAAAACTAAACATACATTTTAATGAAAATCGTTGTCTGAGTCAGAATCATTTTGTACATGTGTCAGAGATTCATAACCGACTTCTTCTTCAGATTCTATGTCAGTGTTAGTCAATAACTCTTCCTCAGTATTACTGTCATCTGGCACAATAACTGTCTCGGGATCCAATTCATCAGGTTCATCTCTACCCTCTAACTGGATTACATCATTATTGTCCTCTATATTTATTATAGGAGGTCTATGAAGCATCTTCTCTTGGTAGAAATCCCCGTCTATTACTTAGACACGACTGCGCGCAGGAGTATGAATTACAACTTGTCAATCTGTAGGCGGTCTATTCCTTTTCCTAACAGGACTAGGAGTGTAGTATACTTGTACTGTTTGAGTTGGTAAAACAAACGGTTCGTTGGAGTAAGCCGACCTATGGAGGTCAATATCGACGATTCCATGTCTGTCAACATGTATCCCTTTTTCTGAATCAAACCAACGACACTTGAACAAGTTAATATGACCCCCGTATGTGCCCTTGTACGACAACTCTACGATTTCCTCCAACTCCCCATAAAAGGCACGACCAAGCTCATTGTAACAATCTCCTTGGACACACACTCCATAGTTCGTTGTTCTTTTACCGTGCCCATATGCCTTTGTATGAAATTCACAACCATTTATTTTGTAACCATTGCGGCTGACTTCGTCCCTGTCTGGTCCCATAGCTAGGACTTGTACATTAGCCGGAATCATTGATCCCTCAGTCAAATCCTACAAAAACTCCATCTTATTAAATGAAGTCATAGTTACATGGAGTATATATATATGTCGTGCTGCTTAAGAAATTGAACTTACTTTGTCCTTTAGCCAAAGTGCAAATTTTTTATCACGATTGATTTGAATATCTTTATCAGTTATGCCGGGATGCTTCACTTTTAACTCGTCATTGTACAATCTATACCATGTTATAAACATTAACATATTGGAATAAATTTTCAACTTACAAGATAAATTATCATGTTTACATGTGTACCTCACAAATTCGTCAATCTCCTCGCAATTGAGAAGAATGTAAGTATGTGCAGCATGTAATTCTTGCTCAGAGAGGAATATGCGCTTCCCTTTTCCATAAGCGCGACCCGATAGACCAAATACAGAGAGTCGACCATTTAGTTCAACATTTCCCCCATCATCATGTCTGGATACTCGATTGGCCTTTGTCAAGACTTCGTCCGAAAAATAATCTGAGACAAACGTAGATATCTCATCGAAACTGTATGCCTCACATATCGACCCCTCGACATAAACTTTATTCTTCACCTTCCTCTTAATGTTTCCCATCACCCTCTCGAAAGGGTACATCCATCTATATTGAACTGGACCCCCAACACGAGCTTCATAGGGAATTTGGATTTGCAAATGCTCCATGGAGTCAAAAAAACCAGGTAGAAATATTTTTTTTCAGTTTACACGTGATCTCTATGATGTTCTTCTTAAGTACAAACATATCCTTCTCATTTAATGATTTTGAACATAAGTCTTTGAAGAAACGACTAAGATCCGTCAAAGCATCCCATATTGGTTTATCAAGCTGATCCCGAAATGCTATAGGCATGAGTCTCTCCATGAACACATGACAGTCATGACTCTTTATCCCTTGCAATTTCCCACCAGTAACACACCTTGCAATGTTTAACGCATATCCATCTGGTAGTTTCAGAGACTTAACCCATGTGCACACATCTTCAACTTACTTTTTGGATAATGTGTACCTTGCATGCGGTTTGATAATTTTACCATTAGGAGATTCATAAAGTTCTAATCTAGGACGCTTATAAATATGTTTCATGTCCAAACGTGCCTTATCGTTATCTTTTGTCTTTCCCCGTAACATTCATCACAGTGTTAAACACATTGTCAAACACATTCTTCTCAATATGCATCACATCTAGATTTTGACGAATCAAATTTATATACCAATAAGGCAGTTCCCAAAAGATGTTTCTCCAAAGTCAGTTATGAGATTCGTCAAACCCATTGATTATGTTTGTGGCATCAATCTTACCAAATGGGATAACCGGCAATCTCATCACACGATCTCGCATCTCCGTTCCCGACAATCGCGGTGCAGGCATATCATTTTCTACTTTTCCTTTCCTGAAGTTTTCTCAATTTCTTCGAAACGGGTGATTTACCGGTAAGAACCGACGACGACAGTCAAACCAGCAAGGCTTTCGACCTTTTGATAGATTAAACAACTTTGTATGCTCCATACAATATGGACAAGCCAACTTCGCGTGTGTACTCCATCCAGCTAACATACCATAAACTGAAAAGTCACTTATAGTCTACATAACCGCTACCCTAAGGTTGAAATTAATTTTTGTTGTAACATCCCAAGTCTGTACTCCATCCTCCCACAATACCTTCAACTCGTCTATAAAAGGTCTCAAGTAAACATCTAAGTTCTTTCTAGGACTCTTAGGACCAGGAACCACGAGTGAAAGAAATAAGTATGGTTGTTTCATACACATCCAAGGAGGCAAGTTGTACGAAGTAACAATCACAGGCCAACATGATTATGGAACAGCTTAGTGGCCAAACGGATTGAAACCATCGGTGGATAATCCAAGCCTCACATTTCTAGGTTCCAATGCACACCCAGGATGTGCTAAGTTGAAATCTTTCTAAGCTTGCCCATCTGCGGGATGATTTAGTTCTCCATCTTTAGCTGGAGATTTCGTATGCCAACTCATATGTTCAGCTGTTCTTGAAGACATATACAATCTTTTTAGCCGATATGTTATTGGAAAATACCTTAGAATCTTAAATGGTATACTTGATTTTTTTGTAGTCACACCCTCTTTATTAGGCCTAAACCAATCATGATTGCAAAACGTGCACCTTGTCATCTGTTCATTTTCCTTATAAATAACATGCAATCGTTGGGACATGTATCGATCTTTTGGTATCCAAGACCCAACTTCTTCACCATTTTCTTACAAAAGTAATAGTTACCAGGTAATTTCTCACCGTCAGGCAACATACTCTTAATAGTCTTCAAGAGTAACTCAAAACACTCATGGCTCATGTTGTTATCAGCCTTGATGTTAAGTAATATCGCCACTGCAGACAATGTCGTGTGTTTGGTGCAACCATGCCACAATGGCTCGCTACCCTCGTCTAACAACTTAAAGAAGTCTTTGGCATCAGAATTCATAGGTTGCTCTCTGCCTTGTTCCCAATCAAAATCTGGCCCTGCAATATCATGAACCATTTCATTCATACGATGAGTACTACTGCCCGAGTTGTGTACTTCTGTGATGCCACCATCTCTTCTCTGCCCATGTGCCCACCAGCATTCTTCGTAATTTTTTATGAGCCCAGAAACAAGTAAATGATAGTTTACCATGTCTCTGTCCATATAATTTATATTCTTACACTTCAAACATGGACATCGTATCTGCGACTTACCATTCATACATTCCGGGTGACTATACGCATACTCCAAAAATACTTGGCAACCAGCTCTAAATTCAGCTGTAGCACCTATCTGGGCACTTAACTTTCATCGTGCCATCCAACTACGGTCTGAATAGAGGTCCATGATTCCATGGTACCTACTACAGATAACATTATAAATGTTAACATAAGTATGTGAGCATACTTGTAAGCATATGACTTGAGCATACTTGTAACCATATGACTTGAGCATTCTTGTAATCATATGATAGGTATATAGGAAAATTTTACAATTTAGAGTTTGTTTGGTAGGTATGTAGGAAAATTTAGAGTTCAGATATGCTCTTGGTCCATATCTGAACACAACAAAAACTCTTCTACATAGGACATTTGGGAAAGAAGGAAGTGTGTCATCCATGTTAGAAACTAGTACTCTTTTAGTCGTCTCCATAACCTCTGATTAGACTGTGAGTTGGACTTGTGTTTCATTCAAAGTCAGGCGTCGATTTATGATTATACTGTGAGTTGGACTTGTGTTTCATTCAAAGTGCAGGAAGTTTTTTCTATGTATGTTGCTGCTTGTATTTGAATCTGAAAAGTAAGTAGTTTTGTCGTTTTCTGTTTTACCATCACAGCATCACTGTGGCAGGAAGTAACTATGTTGCTCTATAGAAGAAAGTTGTGTTCTTCCAGTTTGTGTTGATAATACAAATGCAACATGTATGCATGCATACCTGTTCTGTTTGTATGGTCCATTATGAATTACTTTTGTAATTCCTTTCGTTAATCCACACTCAGAGTGTGGTATAGACAGTTCTGGATTTCAGTGTGTGTAGAATCTTTCTTTCTTACTCTGTCTGTCAATATATTGGATTTTATTGCTTTGCAGATTCAAAATGGGAACCATGAGAAGGTTAACTCTATTATGTGTTTCGTCTCTATCTCTATGTTGCTATGGTCTTCCTTTTAATATGATTTTTTTCACTAATTATTCCATCTACAATTTGCAAATGCACCATTTTGCCTATTAATTTACTGGTTTTTTTTTCTATGGTTTAGGAATTAAATGGTGTCACTTCTGCTTGCCAGAATGGTAAGGTTGAAGATGTCGAGTCCAAAGTTCACTTCAAAGTTGCAAGATTCCACATCTGCTACATTTTCACCTAAGCTTTATTTTGATGATGTGGATATTGATGATGAACTGGATCCTGCAATGAAGGAAGAACTTGACAGGTTTGATATTTCAACTAAACACCTGGATTTTATTAAATATGTAGTGCATTGCCTCATATGTAGACATCTAAACAACTTTTAGACATTAAATTTCTAAATTAATGTCTACTGGTCATGTTGTTTCTCTTACATATGAATTTATTTAGCTTCTAGATGTAAGAATTCCTTCTAGTTGGGGTTGGGGTTAGTTGAATTGGGAAGCATTCTGTGAGGCTACTTCTTTTGTTCCATGTGCATGTGAAGTATGTGTCTGAGATGAAAGTAGCTAGAATTGAGTCCTGAGCTGTTGTGTGTGGGCACAGAATTACTTGCACTGGTACTAGAAATATATGATTCTTAGAGTAAGTATGTTGTATTATCAGTAGTGAATACTCTTATATATAGTTAAATCTTTGCCTTATTTTTCTTAGCCCTTCCTGTTTTCAAATTAGAGCTCTATATATCTTGAAAAAAATGCACTAAAAAGGGGAAATCGTCAAACTGCCATTAATAATGATAAACAGATGTTACTTATCGAAGAAAGAATTGTCACTTAAAAGAAAGGAATTCTCTCAATATATAATCCAAATGCAGCTGTAACGGATAAAATAATTAGAACTGTGGTAATATTGAAAAACAACCATTACTTATGGGAAGAAACAAACACAATAATCATGAAAGAAGGTAGGAGTTACATGACAGATAAGAATTCATGTCCATTTTAATGAAATAGCAAAACTAATACTGAACAAATTTAGTCTAGGTACCCAAAATAGTTAAGCTATCAAATAGTTTATTGCATATCAAACACTTCACCGTCGTGAATCAGGTGTGCACATATGATTTTCTTACCTGTGCAGGTAGCGGTGGCGTCGGCGGCGGCTGTGGTGGTGGTGATGGCGGCGGCGGCGGTTTTCCCCTCTTCTCTTCTCCCACTTCTCCCTCTTCTCCCTATTCTTTTCTCCATCTTTTTTTTCTTCTGTCGATCGAGAGTGACGAACTGGAACTGGTTAATTACAATAGATCAGCGACTGCTATCAGCGACCGCATGCGGTCGTTAATTTTAAATGATGTGGAAGTATCAGCGACCGCATGCAGTCGCTGATGATGAGTGGTTGCAAACAACTAAGGCGCCAACATTTCCTGCTAATTTTTTGGAGGTAAAATTGAACCTACGACCGCATAGCGACCGGTTTCGGTCGCTAACATAATCTAGCGACCAAATTCAAGGGCGGTCGCTAATTTCGGTAGCTAATAATCCTATCTGTAAGACCCCGAATTTTATGAAATAAAAGTATTCAATTTTTCTTATAATTACTATTTAGTAAATGGTTAAATTGATAAATATTAAAGTTTAGGGTGATATATAAATTTTTTTCGAAATACACAAGTGGTTATAAAGTATTCATTGTTGTCGGGGAATATTCGTTTAGTCGTGGAATATTCTTCCTGTCGGAGAATATTCATACGACGGCGCAGTCTTTTGTGGGCCTCATAACGGAAAGCGATTAGATGAAGAAACCGACAAGAGTAAGTTGTTTATAAATAACGGCGTAGTTGTTACCGTTAACACTGTTAGAATACCCGGTGGTTAAAACAAAGTAATACGCGTTGTTGCACAGTAGCACACGGTATTGCACCAATTATTAATTTTTACGTAAGAAGGCATTACTCAATAATTTTTACAGTAATTACTGTTCAGTATTTTATTTTATTGATTCAATAATTGTTGCGTTGATATTTTATATTACTGTTGTTTTAATAATTGTCACTACACAGTATTTTCTATTATCGGAGCAATAATTCATATTATCTGAATAATATTATTAGATAACATTATTGGCAATGTCTAGAAAGTTCTGTCTAAGGAGAGGTTTGGTCATCTAATTGCGCGCCAGTAAGGAAGAGATCCTTATTGGAAAGCCCCCTCTTTCCTGGGAACGGCCTAGTTGCCAGTACTGTGATTCTATAATATTATTTGTGTATAATTAATTATTGATTTATATGATGAGGAAAATATTGATTTTATGTGGATATAGATGGAGAAAATTTTTAATGTGACAATTGTTGAAAATTAATATTTTATTAAAATAATTCATTTAAATATATTATTTTAATAATATATTGATGGTGATATTTTTACAATGAATGTGGGATATATGAGTATATAAGGAGGAAAAGTATTTTTGTTGGATTAAATGTTTAACACATGTTTTGTGTGTTGGTGGACACAATTCTTGACCGAAAATTTATTATAGACTGTAAAATCATCCGTTTGTGGATTTCAGTCAATTTCTGTTTGGAATTTAGAAAAACTTTTTTCTGCAAAGTTGTAGAGAATTGAATTTCCTATAAAAATTCGCGAGATTCGAATTTTATGATAAAAGGGCTATTTATTACGAATTATTGAAGTTCCGAATTATTGAGTCTGAATTGATTTTTGTTACAAAAATTGTTTAAAACATGTTTTGCATTTTTGGTGCATTTGTGTGAAAAATATGTTTTTGATGTGGTGGGCTAAGGAAAATTTGGTTATAAATATTTTATTATATTCAATTTTCTACTTTGGTGTTCTAAGCAATTTCCTATAAATAGGTGCTTAGGTTAGAATTGAAAATCACACCAGAAACTGAAGTTTTCTCTCTATTTCTCTCTCTATATATCGAGCGTATTCTTGTGAGTATTTTGATATCTTGAGTGTTGCTATACGGTGTAAGTTCATTCAGCGTTATTCCAGTCAGAAGTACTGCTCTTTTGAGGTAAGGGATAGTAAGGGATAGTAAGGGATATTGTAGTAAGGGATAGTAAGGGATATTATCGTAAGAAATAGTAAGGAATAATAAGGGATGTATTTTTTTTAAAATGATATTATTTCTTTCAATATCATTATACCGGAATATTGGTAAGATTTTTCTTGTGAAATTCTTATCTTTTCATGTCGGGGTTACTATTTATGAGTTACTATTCACGAGTTACTATTCATGAGTTACTATTCACGAGTTACTATTCATGAGTTACTATTCACGAGTTACTATTTATGAGTTACTATTCACGATGGGTTACTATTCATGAGTTACTATTCACGAGTTACTATTCACTACAAAATTGGTTTTTTTTTAACCAAATTATAGTTGATTTATGAATATTACTCTGGAGATTAAAACTATGTATTGATTATATTGATTTTATTATCATATATAACATTTTTATAACCCTGATGTTGAAATTCTCTTTCACTGGAGTGTAAAGATGGGTAGATTATTGGTATGATCATGACTAGGGTTCTCTTTGTCCAGTAGTGAAAAGTTGAATTGTGACTGGTATGATCATGACCATTGAATTTATAATTGAATATCTTTAGCTTAAGTGCAAAGGTGAAATGATCAACATGGTTATAATTATTGGTTATATAAATTCTGAAATGATTATATATTTCTTTGAGATAATAATATATTTGGCTTGTAGTGCAAATATGAGCTGTTGAAGAATATCTTTGGCCTGTAGTGCAAAGATGAGTTGTTGATGAATATCTTTGGCTCGTAGTGCAAAGATGAAATTATTAGTATGATTATGAACTTGAACTGTGATTTGGTATAATCATGATTTTTGATGTTTCAGGTAAAGACAAGTGATAAAAATTATCTTCGTTCTAGATGAGAAGAGGAATTTAGAACTATAATTATGATTATGAGTTATACATGTGATTGTGGACAGGAATTGTTGATTAATGTTATAGGGATAAAACATTGTTGGTGGACTTTTAACATGGAGAAGATAATAGACTTTGTAGTCTATTTGACTCTTCTAATGGATTGCTTGTTCCGCTGCAACTATGGTTGAAAATTTTTATCATCTACCATATGTTCTAAATATCTGATTTAATTCTGTTGAAGGCTATTGATAATTTAATTATCTTTAGTCATGATATTTTTTACTGAGCTAGTTATGCTCACCCTTTTGCTTCACAATTCCTTTCAGGTAATAAGAGTGTAGCTGGGTCGAGCGAGGGTCACGGGGAAATAGAACGGTGGTCTCTAGCTGTGGATGTTCTTCCGAAGCAGTATAGAAAAGTTCATTTAGTAGTTTTATTTGGTGAATCCAATAGGGTAAGGTGTACCCAACGTTGGAAGGGTGATTTACCACTATCATACAAGATGTCTAATGACATACAACCTCGTGTCATCATAAGACAGGATTGTGCTCATCCACTTGCTGAGTATATTTACGAGCACTACCTATATAATCTTGGTGTTTGTTTGAAGTATAATTCTCAATTAGAGACAGTGGAGATAATGATAAGTCAAGAGAAGACTCACTATTGGGAAGAATACGATAGTAACCTTCTTATTTTTCTTTGGGGTCTATTGGGTCAACCAAGGATAATTCTGTGGCCATATGATATCTATCATAACCTAGAAGTATGGCCTCCCATGTACGAGGGTTTCCTTGAGCACTTCCCAAAGATTCTAATTTCTAAAACAGCTTTTGACTATACCTTTATGTAATGTGTCATTGTGACGTGCTATCCAAGGTTGGGACATGAGTCACAGTTGGTATATATTTGTACCCAAACTCATAGCATATGTGTTGTTATATTTTGCACGACAATTGTTGTAATAAAGTTGTAGTTGTTATCTGTACCATGTATTTGGCGACTCAAAATGGGTTGGATGGAATGGACCTATTTTGGGGGCGTTACACTATCTGCGACCAAAAGTGCGGTCGCTGATAGTTTTGGTCACTGTTAGAGCATTTTCTTGTAGTGGATTGTACGATGACGAGTTAAAAGTGAAGCATCCCACCATAACTGATAAAGATATTCAAACCAATCGTGATAAAAAAAATTGCACTTTGGCTAAAGGACAAAGTAAGTTCAATTTCTTAAGCACGACATATATATATATACACTCCATATTAACTATGACTTCATTTAATAAGATGGAGTTTTTGTAGGCTTTGACTGAGGGATCAATGATTCCGGCTAATGTACAAGTCCTAGCTATGGGACCAGACAGGGACCAAGTAAGCCGCAATGGTTACAAAATAAATGGTTGTGAATTTCATACAAAGGCATATGGGCATGGTAAAAGAACAACGAACTCTGGAGTGTGTGTCCAAGGAGATTGTTACAATGAGCTTGGTCGTGCCTTTTATGGGGAGTTGGAGGAAATCGTAGAGTTGTCATACAAGGGCACGAACGGGGGTCATATTCACTTGTTTAAGTGCCGCTGGTTTGATTCAGAAAAAGGGATACGTGTTGACATACATGGAATCGTCGATATTGACCTCCATAGGTCTGCATACTCCAACGAACTGTTTGTTTTACCAACTTAAACAGTACAAGTATACTACACTCCTAGTCCTGTTAGGAAAAGGGATAGACCACCTACAGATTGGCAAGTTGTAATTCATACTCCCGTGCATAGTCGTGTAGAAGTAGTTGATTAGGAGATTTACCAAGAGCAGATGCTTCATAGTTAAACTATAATAAATGTGGAGGACGACAATGAAGTAATCCAGTTAGATGGTGGAGATGAACCACATGAATTAGATCCCGAGTCAATACTTATGTCAGATGACATTGATACCGAGGAGGAAGAGTTATTGACTGAATCTGAAGCAGATGATGGTTATGAATCTGTAACACGTATACAAGATGATTCTGAATCAGACATTGACACTTAAACAAATGAAATGTATGTTTAGCATTACATATTTTTTATATCATTGTCATGTTTATGTACTTAACTATTTAAATACAATTTTTGTTTATTGTCATTTTATATTCTTATATATACATGTTTATATCACTGTCATGTTTATTGTCATTTTATATATTCATATTAATATAACTCATAATAACATCTTGAAATTTATAATATACAGATGGCTTCTGAAGTAGCGCAGAAAAAGCGTGGCTTGGGTATGGGGCCTAATCATGTGCCCAGGGCCCCTACTAATATGGATGATCGGATTCTTATTCAGATTTGCCCTCCTCCGAATAGCACGTACGTCCCGCATCATTTATATATAAGCATTTTAGATTCCATTTATACAAGATATATAGAACTTAGATGTAAATTGCATTAATATATCTACTTATCGTTGATGTAAATTGTTGTATATTATAGTGATTTTTCAGATAATAAGATCATCAAGTGTATATCACAGCTGTGTTTACAGAATTGGCCTACACATGTGATTACGTGGGCGAGCACACCTATCGCCCACAAGAATGTTGTTTGGGCTGAATTTCAGGTATGTTTTTTTAATTATGACAAATAATAAAATATTCAAAGGATAATTGTTTAGAAATGTTATAACTGTTGTTTTATTTGTAGAAACAGTATAGATGGGAGGACGTGCAGGCTTCAGTGATATAGACATTATTCTGGCAAAAGTGTGCGGTCCGCACCAAAGACAATTTGAATAAAAAAATGATAAAAAGCCCTTCACAATGCATCAATCGACCATCCAGGCCAGGATGAGGATTACATGCACGAGCATAGTCCCTGGTGGTGCACCCAATCCATATAGACGAAAGGCTGCCGCCACCAACAGATCCTCGAGTGTACCCAATGGCGAAAAGGCTAAAGGAACATACAAGGGTGGCAGTATTTCACAGTTGCAGCATATCACTGCCAGGGTACGTATTTACAAGTTTTAATATGTTTACAATTATGAATTGTAGAAAATATATCACATTTTTACTTCGTAATATTAGGCTATTTTTTGTATAGGAGTCTCAGTCTCAAGGTCAGTCTATCCATTGGCTAGATGTGTACGTGGCCACCCGTGATGGTCTGCCTGATGCTATCCAGATAGCGGTAATAAGTTTTAACAACTTGATCTTATTTATCAATGCTTAAGTAATTTATTTTTAACTATTTAATTGTTAACATGATGACAGGATACTTATAAGCATTTATTGAATGAGCGCTATCTTGTAGGCACTCCACGTCCACTAATTGATTAAGAGTTGTGGGAGAGGGCGTCTGTTGTGAAGAAGAACTACATTAAAGGTCAAGGACAACGACGACGCCCATCCTTCAGTGGCTCAGGCTGCTCTTCTACCCAGTCTTCACAGTCATCGAGCCATCCAGCTGTTCATACTCCGGCTGACTGTGTGAGAGCTATATGTCGAGATCGAGATCTTCTGAAGATATTGGGCGGACATCTGGGGGCTCTGAGTCCTGAGGAGTTAGCTGAAGCAGTAGCGGCAACAGCAGCATCACAGCATGGGGACGGCGACGAGGTAATCAATTTGTTGTATATATTGTCGTAATATATACCAGTATCAACATAGTTACTATATTTATAACTTGTTTTATTATTTTGTTAAATACAGGGTGATCAAGGAGGCGATGATTCTTGACGAAATTCAGAAAATTCCACAACAACCAAAAGTGGGGCCCACCCGTGTTTTTAATAAAAATATTTATTTCTGAAACTTCAATAATTCATAATAAATAGTCCTTTTATCAGAAAAATACCAATTTTATGTCCATTCCATAGAAAATTTAATTTTCTACAACTTTGTAGAAGAAAGTTTTTCCAAATTCTAAACAGAAAATGACCGAAAGCCACATACGGATGATTTTCAATATCTTCATTCCGACAAAATACTAATAAAATACCTCAACATTAATTCATTCATTTATATCCACATAAAAAAAAATATTTCCTTATTATATAAATTAATAATTAATTATTCACAAATAATATTATAGAATCACAATAATGACTACCAGGTCGTTTCCAAGAAAGTGAGTGCTTTTCGATAAGGATTTCTCCTTACTGGCGCGCAATTAGGTGACCAAAACTCTTTTCTAGACAGAAATTCCTTAGACATTGCTAATAATGCTATCTAATAATATTATTCAAATAATATTAATTATTGATCTGATAATAAAAAATACTGTGTAGTGACAATTAATGAAATAATAATAATATAAAATATAAACGTAGCAATTATTGAATCAATAAAATAAAATATTGAACAGTAATTAGTGTAACAATTATTGGGGTGGTGTCTTCTTACGTAAGAATCAATAATCCAACCATACTGTGCAATACCGTGTGCTACTGTGCAACCACGCGTATTACTGTACTTTAACCACCGAGTATTCTAACAGTGTTAACGGTAACAACTACGCCGTTATTTATAAAAACTCAAACTTGTCATTTTTTTCATCCGACCGTTTCCCATTATGGGGCCCACAAATGGTTGCGCCATCGTACGAATATTCTCCGACAGCAAGAATATTCCACGACCAAACGAATATTCCCCTATAATAATGAATATTTTATAACCACTTGCTTATTTTATAAAACTTGCACATTTCACCCATAACCAAAGTATTATATCAAATTAACACCTTATTATTTAAAATAATAATTACAGCGAGTCTATAGGTCACAGTTCCTACTTGATCGAGGATTTCAGATGGACTAATAAATCGAGGGTTGATATTTTCTCTCTTCATCGACTCTTGCTCCTGGAACAATATATTCATGTACTTTCGTCTTCATATTCATCAGCTCCGGGTCTGTAGCTTGAGCAGTCTTAATTTTATCGATTAAAGTCAGTTCTACACGTATATTTAACATCATCACGTGGGTCCCTAGAGTCTTTAACCCTATTTTCATCATTTGTAAGTTATACGAAATGAGTCTTTGTGTTAACAACGTCGCACTCGTAATCGCATACGATCTTCTACTTAATGCGTCAGCTACTACGTTCGTTTTTTCCAAGATGATATTGAATGATATGGTCATAATCTTTCAACAGCTCGAGCCAACGTCATTGTCGCATGTTGAGTTCTTGGAAGCTTTTCTCACATTCCTCGCTTCATTCGAATTTTTGTATCTTTCTGAGTTAGTCGAGTTAACGAAGTAGTGATTCGAGAAAATCCTTCCACGAATCTCCTATAATAACGGGCTAAGCCTAGAAAGCTACGTACTTCGGTTACTGACTTAGGCACTGTGACTCATATCTCAATGTTGGATAGCACATCACAATGGCACCTATCAGTTTACCACCGCACGAATATGGCGTCCCCTACGGAGAGTCTGGCTTTGATGCATTCCACAAAGGAAGTCACCAGCGAGAGGCTCGGGTATCAACTCCTGAAGTTCAATAGGAGCCATTCGATATGGGGTTTTGAAAATGGGTTTTGTACCGGGTTCAAGATCAATAAAGAATTCAACTTTACGTTCTCAGGGTAGACCAGGAAGTTCTTCAGAAAATATGTCAGGAAATTCACTAACAACAGAAATATTATTCAAATCTGACGTATTTTTGTTCAAGTCCATGACATGGGCTAAGAAAGCTTGGCATCCGTTTTTCAATAAACGAATGACTTTATAGCTTGATATGAGAGTGATTGACTATAGTGGTTTGATTGCTTGATTTCTTATAACAAGTTAGTTAGGAATATGAAAACTAACAACCTTACGAAAATAATTAATTTTAGCATGATTGATGAGTGATTAACCAATCAATCCCTAAAATCACATCAAATACAAGTATTTTCAAAGAAATAAGATCGACAGATAATGTGATGGTCCCAACTTGAATCAAGCAAGATTTATAAATAGTGGATGTAATGAAAGTTTCTCCTAACGGAGTCTCAACAGATAAGTCAAAGTCTTATTTCTCAGGGGTCAAGTTTAAACGTTGAACACACGCAGGAGAAATAAAAGAATGGGTAGAACCGGTATCTAATAAGTTATAAACTTCGCAAGAATTTATGATTAACTAACCCGTGATAACTTCGTTCGGGTTACTCGCTTTTTGAGAAGTCATAAAAAACGCTCTTCTTGAAACCACCTACTTTGTTTTGTCTGTATCCGCCTTTGGTGCCACCGTCCCAGCTGAACTTGATTTCGCTATAGGACAAAATCGATCTATGTGACCATCTTTTCCATAACTAAAACATACCTTGGATGGCTTTTAACAGTTTGGACTTATGTGTCCCTCCTCTCCGCATCTGTAACATCTAACTGGCGGTCCATCTCCTCCCTTAGGAATAGTTGATGCTGGTGCTGACGTCTTCACGTTGTCATTGTTGTACCTTCTCTTTTTGAAATCTCCCCCCGACTCGTTTCTTCTACTATCATGCCCACGATTACCACCAGAGTGGTTACCATTTCTGGCATGATAATTTTCTCCATGATGGTTATCATTGTTCTGATGGTAGTTGCCACCGGTACGATTATTATCGTGTTGTTGGTCGTTATCTTTTAGTTGAGCTAACTCATTATCTCGCGTCAATAATTGAGCCCTATTCACAACATTTGAATACAAATAAAGTTTGTGAGAAATGAGGTATTGACGTATTTCGGGTTTCAAACCTCGCAGAAACATTCGCGTCATTCTCTCCTCATTATCAACCAAATGGGATGTAAACTGGGACAACTCGGCAAACTTAGCTTCGTACTGTGACACAATCATATTTTTTTGCTCCAACTTGATGAACCCTACCTCCTTCATGTGACGAATACTTTCGGGAAAGTACTTGTCGTTGAACAATTCTTGGAACTTCTCCCAAGATATCTTGAGTGCGGCAGGTTAAGTACGCTTTACGGATTTCCACCAGTAATCTAACTCTCCTCGCAACATGAAGGTGGTAAAGGGAACCTTTTGCTCCTCGGAGCATCCCAAGACATCAACAATCTTGGTGATTTGTTTTATCCACGTCTCTGCCGTAAGTGGTTCTGGCTTTCCCAAAAACTCCGGTGGTCCAAGCTCCTTGAACTGTTTGGCTGTGACAAGCTGCGTGTTGCTATTATTTCCACCCGTATTTTGTACACGAGTCTCCCTCGTCTGATTTTGCATGAAATGTAAAAAGCTTCTAAACATCATGTCATTCATCATTTGATCGGTGGTGTTGTTTACAAGAGGAACATTGTCGTCATGTTGCACGTTCTCCTGGTTGGTGATTAAAGGTGTCTCCACGGTCTCATTCACTCCATTGTTAACATTTTTAGCTGTCATTCTCAAATACTGTCATAAAATAAGGGTTAATTAAAGAAATTGACATGCCACATAATACCCCTATATTCTGACCGACCAACAGATAAGCTTAGGTAGGACACACTAGTGAAGGATTTACTCGTCTCTCCCCTCCTAGTTCTATTCCCCGATCTCCGCCAGAGACCATATCCTTAAGCTCTGATACCAAGTATGACGCCCCCCAAATAGGTCCACACAACCCATTCTGAGTCGTCAAATACATGATACAGAAATAACTACAAACTTCATTATTACAATTGTCGTGTAAAATACGACAACACATATGATGTAAGTTTAAATACAAATATTGTATTCTAGACAATATTCAAACTCAAATAAGTCCTCATTACAATTATTGATACACTATTTTACAAAATAACGAGGACTGCTAAAATAATTATCTGGACCCATCACTCCACACCCCGACTAGTTCCCGCTATATTCTCGCCTCCTGAGAAGAAATATGGAAGAAAAAGAAAAATAGTGAGCTCAATTAGCCTAATAAAGAATATTATAACTAAGATAATATAGAACAAATTATCGTTAGCCTTCAATACATCAGATAAAATATATTGGACAACAAGTTTTAGTTCAATATTCGCAGCGAAAATAACAATTCATTAGAAGAGTTAAGTAAAAAATGAAGTCTACTATCTTCTATGATTTAAAAGTCCATCATCAATATTTCATCCCTGTAACATCAATCAATATACATCTTGAACCAAATATTCATCTTTGCACTACGGGCCAAAGATATTCATTTATATCACCAGTTGGTCATGTTTATCACAACACCTGTCCATCTTTGCACTACGGGCCAAAGATATTCATCAGGTAAGCATTCATCTTTGCACTACAGGCCAAAGATATTCATCAAGTAATCATTCATCTTTGCACTACAGACCAAAGATATTCAGTTATATCATCATTTCGGACTGAGGATGATGAAAAATAACTTAAAGAAAATAAATCCAGTGAGATAACAGGGCAAAGATTACGGATTCGTACTTTGGTTTATCCAAGTTTAAAAATACTCCATAATAATCAATTGTGGAGCAAAATTCAAGAATAAAGATCAAAAGATTGTAAGACCCCAACTTATTAATGAATAAAATCAAATTTTCTCTAAATATTATTGTGAATAATAAGGGGTTAATTTGATATAATACTTTGGTTATGGGTGAAATGTGTAAATTTTACAAAATAAGCAAGTGGTTATAAAATATTTATTTTTGGTCGGTGAATATTCGGTTGGTCGTGGAATATTCTTGCTGTCGGGGAATATTCGTACGACGACGCAGCCTTGTGTGGGCCCCATAACTGAAAGCGATTGGATGAAGAAAACGACAAGTATAAGTTGTTTATAAATAACGGCGTAGTTGTTACCGTTAATACTGTTGGAATACCCGGTGGTTAAAATACAGTAGCACACGGTATTGCACCAATTATTGATTCTTACGTAAGAAGGCACTACTCAATAATTGTTACAGTAGTTATTATTCAATATTTTATTTTATTGATTCAATAATTGTTGCGTTGATATTTTATATTATTGTTGTTTCAATAATTGTTGCTGCACAGTATTTTCATTTATCAGATCAATAATTCATATTATTTGAATAATATTATTAGATAACATTATTGGCAATGTCTAGAAAGTTCTGTCTAAGGAGAGGTTTGGTCATCTAATTGCGCGCCAGTAAGGAGAAATCCTTATTGGAAAGCCCCCTCTTTCCTGGGAACGGCCTGGTTGTCATAAATGTGATTCTGTAATATTATTTGTAAATAATTAATTATTGATTCATATGATAAGGAAATATTTATTTTATGTGGATATAAATGAGGGATATATTTTTGTGGTTAAAAATGAAGGAGTTAATGTTGAGGTTTTTGTCAGTATTTTTGTCGGAATGGAGGTATTAAAAATCAGGGTTTTGAGATAGTTTGCGGGGGTTATAATTTTTAATCCGACCGTTGGATCGTGGTAATTTTTGGATATGTTATACATATATAAGTTGAGTATATGTCCACAAATTTTGAACCGTTAAAAATGAACGTATGATTTATTACGAATTTTACAAGATGACTGGTTCAAAAATTGTTGAATTTTCGGAGTTTATCATTTTGGTGGAAAATTCTAGAATTGGTGGGCCCCACTTGTGGTTGGTGAAGAAATGTGCTGAATTATATTTCAAATGTGGTGGGTGGGAATAGTAGCAGGTAAAGCCATCAGGTTGCAGGTCAAACCTACCAAAATTTTCCTATAAATAGAGGGCTAAGTTAGAATTGAAAATCACACCAGAAACAAGTTTTCTCTCTTTCTCTCTCTAGATTATTGAGTGTATTTTGTGAGTATTTAGATACTTTGAGAGTTTCTATTCATCAGAGCAAGTTTCTTTCAGCCTTATACCGGTATTCCGACCAGAAGTACTGATATCTTGAGGTAAGGGGTATTATTTATTTCACATTCTGAAGAGATATTATTTTTCGTATTCGTATGAATATTATTTCTGTTCAATATTCATAAGAAATTTTATTTCTTTCAATATTCGTGAGAAATATTATATTCGTAATGAATATTATTTTCGTTTGATATTTGTAAGGGATATTATTTTCTTCTTAAATGATATTATTTTCTTCAATATCATTATGCTGAAATATTGATATGAGTTTTTATCAAATTTGGAACTTTTTGTGTCGGGGTTACTATTCACGTATACGGCACTATTCACGTATACGGCACTATTCACGAAAACGGCACTATTCACCGAAAAATAAAATTTTTCCTTTTTGTCCGAGATGTCTATTATGGTTACTATCTTTGATTGTATCCATGTTTTGATCTTTATTTTTGAATTCTACTTCACAATTGATTATTATGAAGTACTATTGATCTTGGATAAACTGTTATACGAATCCCTACTATTTGTCCTTCTGTCTCATTGGATTCGTTCTCTTTAAGATATTTTTCATCATCCTCAGTCCTAAATGATGATATTACTGAATATCTTTGGCCTGTAGTGCAAAGATGTATAATTACTTGATGAATATCTTTGGCCTGTAGTGCAAAGATGAACAGGTGTTGAGATGAACATGACCGACTGATGATACAAATGAATATCTTTGGCCTGTAGTGCAAAGATGAATATTTGGTTAAAGATGATTATTAATTGATGTTACAGGGATAAAATATTGATGATGGACTTTTAAATCTTAGAAGATAGTAGAATTCTTTCCCTACTTGACTCTTCTAATGGTTTGCTGTTTCCGCTGCAGTTGTTGATCTAAAACTTGTTGTCGATTATATTTTATCAGATTTTTCCCTGTTGAAGACTAACGATAATTTGTTGTATATTATCTTAGTCATAATATTCTTTACTGGGCTAGTTGAGCTCACCCTTTTCCTTTTTGTTCCATTTTTCTTCTCAGGAGGTGAGAACATAGCAGGATCTAGTCGGGATATGGAGTGATGGTTCTAGAAAGATGTATTAGCAGTCCTCACTATTTCTGTAAAATAGTGTTTGAATAATTGTAATGAGGATTTATTTGGGTGTGGATATTGTCTAGAAGACAATATTTGTATTTAAACTCACAGTATGTGTTGTCGTATTTTGCACGACAATTGTATTATTGAAGTTGTAGTTTGCCTTCTGTACCATGTATTTGGCGACTCAGAATGGGTGTTGTATACCTATTCTGGGGGCGTCACAGTTGGTATCAGAGCTTAGGGATATGATCCCTGGCTGAGATATGAGACAAGAACTAGGAGGGGAGAGACGGGGAATTCCTTCACTAGTATGACTTGACTAAGTTTATTTGGTGTTTATTTGGTCGGTCAGAGTATAGGGATAATATATGACATGACTATTAACCCTTGTTTTATGGCAGTATTTAAGAATGGCAGCTGAGAACGTTAATAATGGAGTAAATCAGACCGTGGAGACACCTTTGATCACCACCCAGGGGAACGTGCAACAGGAAGGCAATATTCCTCCTGTAAACAACGTTACCGAGCAAACGATGAATGATGGAATGTTTAGGAGTTTTTTGCAGTTCATGCAAAATCAGACGAGGGAGACTCGTGTGCAGAATACGGGTGGAAATGATAACGCGCGGTTTGTCACAGCTAAGCAGTTCAAAGAATTGGGACCACCAGAATTTAAGGGAAAGCCGGATCCGATCATGGCGGAAACGTGGGTCAAGCAAATTACCAAGATATTCAATGTCTTGGGATGCACGGAGGAACAAAAGGTTCCATTCGCCACCTTTATGTTCCGCGGTGAGGCAGACTACTGGTGGGAGTCTGTGAAGCGTACCCAGCCTGACGCACTCAACATGTCCTGGGAAACATTTCAAAAACTGTTCAATGACAAGTACTTTCCTGAAAGTATTCGTCATATGAAGGAGGTTGAGTTTATTAGACTGGAACAAAACAACATGACGGTGTCCCAGTACGAGGTGAAGTTTGCAGAGTTATCCAGGTTTGCACCTCATTTGGTCGAAAATGAGGAACGAATGACAAGGATGTTTCTGAGAGGTCTAAAACCCGAGATTCGGCAATATCTTATCTCTCATAAATTTTCTTTATATTCAGATGTTGTAAACAGGGCTCAATTATTAGAGCGAGATAATGAGTATGTGCAACCGAGGGACCACAACCAGGGTCATACCGGTGGCGGCAGTCATCGAAGCAATGAAAACCAGCAGGGAGGAAAACATTCGGACAAAAGCGGTAACCACTCTGGTGGTAATCGTGGTCGTGATAATAGAAGGAGCGAGTCGGGAGGAGATTTCAAGAAGAGAAGGTACAACAATGATAACGTGAAGACGTCAGCACAAACATCAACTGTTTCTAGGGGAGGAGAACGACCACCGGTCGTATGTTACAAATGTGGGAAAGAGGGACATATCAGCCCAAACTGCCCACAACAATCCAAGGTATGTTATAACTGTGGAAAGGAAGGTCATATAGCTCGAGAGTGTTCTGTAGCAAAACCAAGTTCAGCGGGGATGGTGACTCCAAAAGTTGTCCCGGATAAGTCAAAGTCAACGGTTCCTGGAAGAGCGTTTTTCGTGACTGGTCAGAATACAAGGAACCCGAACGAAGTTAGCACGGGTTAGTTAATTATAAATTTTTGAGAAGTCTATACCTTATTAGATACCGATTCTACCCATTCATTTATCTCTCCTACTTGTGCTCAACGTTTAAACTTGACTCCGGAGAAATTAGACTTTGATTTATCTGTGGAAACTCCGTTAGGAGAAACTTTCGTTACATCCACTATTTATAAATCTTGCATGATCCAAGTTGGCACTATCACATTACCTGTTGATCTTATCTCTTTAAAAATACTTGCTTTTGATGTGATTTTAGGAATTGATTGGTTAACCACTCATCATGCCAAAATTGATTGCTTTCGTAAGGTTGTTAGTTTTCATATTCCTAAGCAACCTGTTATTCAAATTCAAGCAACCAAACCATTGAAGTCAAACTCTTTCATATCAAGCCGTAAAGTCATTCGTTTATTGAAAAACGGATGTCAAGCTTTCTTAGCTATGTTATGGACTTGAACAAAAATACGTCAGATTTGAATGATATTTCTATTGTTAGTAAATCCCTGACGTATTTTCTGAAGAATTTCTTGGCCTACGCGTGATATTGAATTTTGTATCATCTTTGAATCTGGTACGAAACTCACTTCTAAAATCTCATATCAAATGGCTCCTATTGAACTTCAGGAGTTAAAAACCTAACTGTAGAAGTTTGTACCCGAGCCTATATCTGGTGACTTCCTTTGCGGAATGCACTGAAGCCAAACTCTCCGTAGGGGACGCCATATTCGTACGATAGTAAACTGATAGGTGTCATTGTGACGTGCTATCCAAGGTTGGGATATGAGTCACAGTTGAGAGCAATCTAAGTCAGTAATCGAAGTACGTAGCTTTCTGGGCTTAGCTGGTTATTATCGGAGATTTGTGAAAGGATTTTCTCGAATCGCTACTTCAATAATTTATAATAAATAGTTATTTTATTAGAAAAATATGAATTTTATATCCATTCCATAGAAAATTTAATTCTCTACAACTTTGTAAAAGAAAATTTTTCCAAATTCTAAACAGAAAATGACCGAAATCCACATTCGGATGATTTTTAATACCTTCATTCTGATAAAATATTGATAAAATACCTCAACATTAATTCCTTCATTTATATCCATATAAAAATAAATATTTTTTTATCATATAAATTAATAATTAATTATTCACAAATAATATTACACAATCACAATAATGACAATCAAGTCATTCTCAGGAAAGAAGGGGCTTTTCGATAAGGATTTCTCCTTACTGGCGCGCAATTAGGTGACCAAATCCTTTTTCTAGACAGAACTTCCTTAGACATTGCCAATAATACTATCTAATAATATTATTTAAATAATATGAATTATTGATCTGATAATGAGAAATACTGTGCAGTGAAAATTATTAAAACAACAATAATATAAAATATCAACGTAGCAATTATTGAATTAATAAAATAAAATATTGAACAGTAATTACTGTAACAATTATTGAGTAGTGTCTTCTTACGTAAGAATAAATAATCCAACCATACTGTGCAATACCGTGTGCTACTGTGCAACCACACGTATTACTGTACTTTAACCACTGGGTATTCCAATAGTGTTAACGATAACAACTACGCCGTTATTTGTAAAAACTCAAACTTGTCATTTTCTTCATCCGACCGTTTTTCGTTATGGGGCCCACAAATGGCTGCGTCATCGTAGGAATATTTCCCGATAAACCAAATGAATATTCCCCGACAACAATGAATATTTTATAACCACTTGCTTATTTTTCAAAATTTGTACATTTCACCCATAACCAAAGCATTATATCAAATTAACACCTTATTATTCAAAATAATAATTAGAGAAAATTCAATTTTATTTATAAAAAGTTGGGGTCTTACAACCTCCCCTCCTTCTGAAATTTTATTCTCGAAATTGACGTACGTACCTGGTGTTTCGAAAAGGTGAGGGTACCTCGCTTTCATTTCCGATTCCAACTCCCAGGTCATTTTCTCAATAGCATGGTTCCTCCACAAAACTTTAACTTGTGGTATAACCTTTGTGCGTAGGGCATGCTCCTTCCTATCCAAGATCTTGACATGTACCTCCTCGTACGTTAAATCTTCGGCTATCTCGTCTTGTTCTAACTCAATAATGTGGTTTGGGTCTTTTACATATTTACGAAGCATAGATATGTGAAAAACGTTATGAACAGGAGACATACTTGGCGGTAAAGCGAGTCTATTTCCTACTCGATCGAGAATTTCAAATGGACTAATAAATCGAGGGTTGAGATTTTCTCTCTTCATCGACTCTTACTTCTAGAATAACACATTCATGAACTTTCGTCTTCATATTCATCAGCTCCGGGTTTGTAGCTTGAGCAACCTTAACTTTATCGATTAAAGTCGGTTCTACGCGTATATTTAACATCATCATGTGGGTCCCTAGAGTCTTTAACCCTATTTCCATCATTTGTAAGTTATACGAAATGGGTCTTTGTGTTAACAACGTCGCACTCGTAAGCGCATACGATCTTCTACTCAATGCGTCAGCTACCATGTTCGTTTTTTCCAAGATGATATTGAATGGTATGGTCGTAATCTTTCAACAGCTCGAACCAACGTCGTTGCCGCATGTTGAGTTCTTGGAAGCTCTTCTCACATTCCTCGATTCATTCAAATTTTTGTATCTTTTCGAGTCAGCTGAGTTAACAGAGTAGCGATTCGAGAAAATCCTTCCATGAATCTCCGAGAATAACCGGCTAAGCCCAGAAAGCTACGTACTTGGGTTACTGACTTAGGCACTGTGACTCATATCCCAATCTTGGATAACACGTCACAATGACACCTATCAGTTTACCACCGCACGAATATGGCGTCCCCTACGGAGAGTCTAGCTTTGATGCATTCCACAAAGGAAGTCAGCAGCGAGAGGCTCGGGTATCAACTCCTGTAGTTGAGTTTTTAACTCCTAAAGTTCAATAGGAGCCATTCGATATGGGATTTTGGAAATGAGTTTTGTATAGGGTTCAAGGTCAATAAAGAATTCAACTTCACGTTCTCAGGGTAGACCGGGAACTTTTTCAGAAAATATGTCAGGAAATTCACTAACAACAGAAATATTATTCAAATCTGACGTATTTTTGTTCAAGTCCATGACATGGGCTAAGAAAGCTTGACATCCGTTTTTCAATAAACGAATGGCTTTATGGCTTGATATGACAGTGATTGACGCTAGTGGTTTGGTTGCTTGAATTTGTATAATAGGTTGGTTAGAAATATGAAAACTAACAACCTTATGAAAATAATCAATTTTAGCATGATGAGTGATTTACCAATAAATCCCAAAAATCATATCAAATGCAAGTATTTTCAAAGAAATAAGATCGACATGTAATGTGATGGTCCCAACTTAAATCAAGCAAGATTTATAAACAGTGGATGTAATGAAAGTTTCTCCTAACGGAGTCTCAACAGATAAGTCAAAGTCTTATTTCTTATGGGTCAAGTTCAAACATTAAGCACGCGCAGGAGAAATAAAAGAATGGGTAGAACCGGTATATAATAAAGTATAGACTTCGCAAGAATTTATGATTAACTAACCCGTGATAATTTTGTTCGGGTTACTCGCTTTTTGAGAAGTCACGAAAAATGCTCTTCCTGAAATCACCATCTTTGTTTTGTCTGTATCCGCCTTTGGTGCCATCGTCCCAGCTGAACTTGATTTCACTATAGGACAAAATCGAGCTATGTGACCATCTTTTCCACAACTAAAACATACCTTGGATGGCGGTCGTTCTCCTCCCCTAGGAACAGTTGATGCTGGTGCTGACGTCTTCACGTTGTCATTGTTGTACCTTCTCTTTTTGAAATCTCCCCTGACTCGCTTCTTCTACTATCATGGCCACGATTACCACCAGAGTGGTTACCATTTCTAGCATGATAATTTCCTCTACGATGGTTATCATTGTTCCGATGGCCGTTGCCACCGGTACGATTATTATCTTGTTGTTGGTCGTTATCTTTTGGTTGGGCTGACACATTATCACGCTCCAATAACTGAGCCCTATTCACAACATTCAGTGGCTCGGTTCATCGACCTGTTGTAGGCAAATTTCGCTTGAGGTAGTGTCAAATCCCACTGCTTCGTCTTAGTACCTACCAAACTCTTTAATAGGTTGCCTAAAGTTTCGTTCACCACCTCGGACCATCTGTCTGGAGATGATAGGCACTACTGAAATGCAACTGTGTTCCGAGCTTTTCCCATAAATTTTTCCAGAAATTGCTCATGAACTTGGTATCACAATCCGAAATAATAGTCTAAGAACGTCATGCAAACACACAATCTCCCAAAAGTAAAGGTAGGCCATCTGATTAGCATCTATTATCTTCCGATAAGCGATAAAATGAGCGATCTTAGAGAAACGATCAACCACTACCATAATAGAATTCGTAGCCCTCTAGGTTTGGGGTAGACCCAACACAAAATTCATACTAATGTCACACCAGGAAACTTCAGGAATAGGTATAGGAGTGTACAATCTTGCATTAATAAGAACTCCCTTGAACCTCTAACAGACATAACATCGCTCCACATAAAGAGCCACATCACTGGATACCTTCGGTCAATAGTAGTTAGCTAAAACCAAGGCCAACGTCTTGTCTCGCCTGAAATGCCCTTCATTGTGAAGTTCACGAACGAGCTGTTGCCAAAGTGAACAATCTGGAATACACAGTTGTAATCCACGAGACAAATATCCATGATGCAAAATAAAATCATGTCGCCGACCTTCAGTTACCTCCTGAACTACAGTCCCGAAGGAAGTGTAAGACCCCAACTTTTATAAATAAAGATGAATTTTCTATAAATATCATTTTTGAATATTATGGAGTGAAATTGATATAATGTTATAGTTGTGGGTAATATTTATAAATTTACAAAGTACGCAAGTTGCTATATAATATTTGATCGGTCGGGCAATATTCGTTTTAACAGGGAATATTCGTACGACGACATAATCATTGGTGGACCCCACAACGGAATTATTGTCAGATTGAGAAAACGACAAAAAATACTTTATGAAAATAATGGCGGAAGTTTTACCATTAATACTATTGAACTACTCGGTAGTAAAAGTACAGTAATACGCATGGTTGCACGGTAGCACACGGTATTGATTATTGATGCTTACGTGATAAGTCACTCAATTTTGTTTTATTGGTATTATTAATGTAATAAAACAGAAAAACTTTTTATATAAAACAGAATACTTTTATAAAGTTATTCGTTTTATTAGGCTAATAGTAAAATCTTTTTATATAAAACATAATATTTTTATAAAGTTATCTGTTTTATTAGACAATAATTAGAATATATTATATTTTATTATGCATAGTATTTGTATAGTGCCTGCATAGTATTTGCATAGTAAAATCTTTTATAAAGTTATTCGTTTTATTAGATTATAAATATAATATATTATATTTTATTTAAAAAAAATTGCTTTAAATATGAACCGTCATATTAAAGTAAATCAATCTAGACCTTTCATGAGTTAGTTACTATGCAGTCCATTTTTCTATAAATAGAAGTTCATTCCTTCATTATTTTCTTACGAATTCACTGAAACTCTAGAGAGAAAAACTATAGATAGAAAGAAGAAAAGTATCCTGCTACTTCACTACTCCGATATCAAGTTTCTTTTACGGTGTTGGATCTCCTCATCTGGAATCTACCCACGACGACCGACCATTAAAACCGATAAAATCTATTCCAAAAAAGATGTTTAGCTTTGATACCAACTGACGCCGAACATAATAGTGATCGATTATCCTGCGGGCCAGGGTAACAATAAACTCATAGGTAAATAAACAAAACAAAATTATCAGCACAAGCCGGATTATGTGTAAAATTTTATTATCAAAACAAAAAAGTTGTCCATAATTCAACCCACAAGCCAGATTTTATAGCTAAAAGATTTCTTTATCAATACTTAACAGAATTTCTATAACTATGGTAAGAAACTTCCAATAGAAAACAACTTCCTAATAATCCTCCTATATTTATGGTAAAAACTTCTAATGAATAAAAACCTTCTAATAATTAAAATACTATCATAAAAGATGAAACAAATAAAAAATTTAAAAATAAGAATGATAAAAATTATCCGAACTTCCGAAGACAAAAAGCCGCCATAAATCTGAAGTAGATAGTCCGAATCCAAATCCGATGATAAAAAGTATTCGAACTTCAGACGGCATAAAGCCGCCATAAATTTGAAGTAAATAGTTCGAAGCCAGATTCGACGAGATTACCGAAGTCGAACTCCTGACTGTAAGACCCCAAATTATTAATAAATGAAATTTAAATTCCCTCTATTTATTATTTTGAAATAGTAAGTGTTAAATTGATTAATGAGGTTAGTTATGGGTAAAATACGCAAATATTTCAAATAAGCAGGTGGTTATAAAATATTCATTGTTGTCGGGGAATATTCGTTTGGTCGTGGAATATTCTTCCTGTCGGGGAATATTTGTACGACGGCGCAGTCTTTTGTGGGCCCCATAATAGAAAGCGATTGGATGAAGAAAACGACAAGTATATATTTTTTATTAATAATGGCGTAGTTGTTACCGTTAATACTGTTGGAATACCCGGTGGTTAAAACACAGTAATACGCGTTGTTACACAGTAGCACACTGTATTGCACCAATTATTGATTCTTACGTAAGAAAGCACTACTCAATAATGGTTACAGTAATTACTGTTCAGTATTTTATTTTATTGATTCAATAATTACTGCGTTGATATTTTATATTACTGTTGTTTCAATAATTGTCACTACACAGTATTTCCCATTATCAGATCAATAATTAATATTATTTGAATAATATTATTAGATAACATTATTGGCAATGTCTAGAAAGTTCTGTCTAAGGAGAGGTTTGGTCATCTAATTGCGCGCCAGTAAGGAGAAATCCTTATTGGAAAGCCCCCTCTTTCCTGGGAACGGCCTGGTTGTCATAAATGTGATTCTGTAATATTATTTGTGAATAATTAATTATTGATTCATATGATAAGGAAATATTTATTTTTGTGGATATAAATGAGGGATATATTTTTGTGGTTAAAAATGAAGGAGTTAATGTTGAGGTTTTTATCAGTATTTTTGTCGGAATGGAGGTATTAAAAATCAGGGTTTTTGAGATATTTTGCGGGGGTTATAATTTTTAATCCGACCGTTGGATCGTGGTAATTTTTGGATATGTTATACATATATAAGTTGAGTATATGTCCACAAATTTTGAACCGTTAAAAATGAACGTATGATTTATTATGAATTTTACGAGATGACTGGTTCAGAAATTGTTGAATTTTCGGAGTTAATCATTTTGGTAGAAAATTCTAGAATTGGTGGGCCCCACTCTTGGTTGGTGAAGAAATGTGCTGAGATTTTTATTCAAATGTGGTGGGTGGGAATAGTAGCAGGTAAAGCCATCAGGTTGTAGGTTAAGTCTGTTTCGGCGTGCTAATATTTTTCTATAAATAGAGGGCTAAGTTAGAATTGAAAATCACACCAGAAACAAGTTTTCTCTCTTTCTCTCTCTAGATTATTGAGTGTATTTTGTGAGTATTTAGATACTTTGAGAGTTTCTATTCATCAGAGCAAGTGTCTTTCAGCTTTATACCGGTATTTCGACCAGAAGTACTGTCTTTACGAGGTAAGGGATGTTATTTTATTCAAAAATGATATTATTTCTTCAATATCATTATGCCGAAATATTGGTTGGAAATTTTTATCAAATTTAGAACTTTTCACGTCGGGGTTACTATTCACGAGTTACTATTCACCGAAAAATAAAATTTTCTTCTTTTCGTCCAAAATATCTATTCTGGGTACTAGCTTTGATTGTATCCATGTTTTGATCATTCTTGAATTCTACTTCACTATGAATAATTATAAGGTATTTTTGGACATGGATAAATCCAAATACGAATCCTTAATATTTGTTATTTTGGTTCACTGGATTCGTTTTCTTTAAGATATTTTTCATCATCCTCAGTCCTAAATGATGATATTACTGAATATCTTTGGCCCGTAGTGCAAAGATGAATGATTAACTAATGAATATCTTTGGCCCGTAGTGCAAAGATGAACAGGTGTTGAGATGAACATGACCGACTGGTGATACAAATGAATATCTTTGGCCTGTAGTGCAAAGATGAATATTTGATTAAAGATGGTTATTAATTGTTGTTACAGGGATAAAATATTGATGATGGACTTTTAAATCTTAGAAGATAGTAGAACTCATTCTCTACTTGACTCTTCTAATGGTTTGCTGTTTTCGCTGCAGTTATTGATTTAAAACTTGTTGTCTATTGTATTCTATTAGATTTTTCCCTGTTGAAGACTAACGATAATTTGTTCTGTATTATCTTAGTCATAATGTTCTTTACTGGGCTAGTTGAGCTCACCCTTTTCCTTTTTGTTCCATTTTTCTCAGGAGGCGAGAATGTAGCGAGTACTAGTCGGGGTATGGAATGATGGTTCTAGAAGTTACTTTAGTAGTCCTCACCATTTTTGTGAAATAATGTATCAATAATTGTAATGAGGACTTATTTGAGTGTGGATATTGTCTAAATGACAATATTTGTATTTAAACTCACAGTTCTTGTGTTGTAATAATAAAGATGTAGTTGTTTCTGTACCATGTATTTTGGCGACTCAGAATGGGTGTTGTATACCTATTTTGGGGGCGTCACAGTTGGTATCAGAGCTTAGGGATATGATCTCTGGCGGAGATCGGGGAATAGAACTAGGAGGGGAGAGACGAATCCTTCGCTAGTGTGTCCTACCTAAGCTTATTTATTGGTCAGTCATAATATAGGGGTATTATGTGATTTGTTAATTTATTTAATTAACCCTTGTTTTATGGCAGTATTTGAGAATGTCGACTGAGAATGTTAACAGTGGAGTAAATGAGACCGTGGAGACACCGGTGCTTACCAACGAGGAGAACGTGCAACAAGCTGGCAATGTTCCTCCTGTGAACAACACCAATGAGCAGATGATGAATGATGGAATGTTTAGAAGTTTTTTGTAATTCATGCAAAACCAGACAAGGGAGACTCGTGTTCAAAATACAGGAGGAAATGATAGCAATTCACGGTTTGTCACAGCCAAACAGTTCAAAGAATTGGGACCACCAGAATTTAAGGAAAAGCCGGATCCGATCATGGCGGAAACGTGGGTCAACCAAATTACCAAGATATTCGATGTCTTGGGATGCACGGAGGAACAGAAGGTTCCATTCGCCACCTTTATGTTCCGTGGCGAGTCAGATTACTGGTGGGAGTCTGTGAAGCGTACCCATCCAACCGCACTCAGCATGTCTTGGGAGACATTTCAAAAACTGTTCAATGACAAGTACTTTCCTGAAAGTATTCGTCATATGAAGGAGGTAGAGTTTATTAGACTAGAGCAGAATAATATGACGGTATCTCAGTACGAGGCAAAGTTTGCAGAGTTGTCCAGGTTTGCACCTCATTTGGTGGAGAATGAGGAACGTATGACGAGGATGTTTCTGAGAGGTTTGAAACCCGGCATACGTCAATATCTCATTTCTCATAAATTTTCTCTCTATTCAGATGTTGTCAACAGGGCTCAATTATTAGAGCGAGATAACGAGTACGGTCAACTGAGGGATCACAACCAGGATCATATCGGTGACAGCAGTCATCAGAACAATGATAAACAGCGGAGAAAGAAAAATACAGACAAGAACGGCAACCACTCTGGTGGTAATCGTGGCTATGAAAATAGAAGAAGCGAGTCGGGAGGAGATTTTAAAAAGAGGAGATTCAACAATGACAATACGAAGACGTCAGCACCAACAGCAACT
Source organism: Panax notoginseng (assembly GCA_016801055.1). NCBI lineage: Eukaryota > Viridiplantae > Streptophyta > Magnoliopsida > Apiales > Araliaceae > Panax > Panax notoginseng. The sequence continues at coordinate 196,361,668 of CM029018.1, forward strand.
GGTTCCAAGGGAGGAGAACGACCACCGGTTATATGCTATAAGTGCGGAAAAGAAGGACATATCAGCCCAAACTGCCCACAACAGTTTAAGGTATGTTATAATTGTGGAAAGGAAGGACATATCGCTCGAGATTGCACTGTAGCAAAACCAAGTTCAGCGGGGATGGTGACTCAAAAAGCTGTCCCAGAAAAGATAAAGTCAACGGTTCCTGGAAGAGCGTTTGTCGTGACTGGTCAACATGCGAGGAACCCAAACGAGGTGATCACGGGTAAGCTAATCATAAATTCATGCAAAGTTTATACCTTATTAGATACCGGTTCTACCCATTCTTTTATCTCTCCTGCTTGTGCTCAACGTTTAAACTTGACTCCGGAGAAGTTAGACTTTGATTTATCTGTGGAGACTCCGTTAGGAGAAACTTTCATCACATCCACTATTTATAAATCTTGTGTGATCCAAGTTGGCACCATCACCTTACCTGTTGACCTTATCTCTTTAAAGATACTTGCTTTTGATGTGATTTTAGGGATTGATTGGCTAACTACTCATCATGCCAAAATTGATTATTTTCGTAAGGTTGTTAGTTTTCATATTCCTAACCAACCTGTTGTACGAATTCAAACAACTAAGCCATTAAAATCAATCACTGTTATATCAAGCCATAAAGCCATTCGTTTATTAAAAAACGGATGTCAAACTTTCTTAGCCCATGTTATGGATTTGAATAAAGACACGTCAAATTTGAATAATATTCCTGTTGTTATTGACTTTCCTGACGTATTTCCTGAAGAACTTCCCGGTCTACCCCCGGAATGAGAAATTGAATTCTTTATTGATCTTGAACCTGGTACAAAGCCCATTTTTAAAACCCCATATCGAATGGCTCCTATTGAACTTCAGGAGTTAAAGGTCCAACTACAAGAGTTGTTGGACATCGGTTTCATTCGTCCTAGTACATCTCCTTGGGGTGCTCCTGTTTTATTTGTAAAGAAGAAAGACGGGAGTATGCGACTTTGTATTGATTACCGGGAATTAAACCATGTCACTATTAAGAATAGGTATCCGCTACCTCGTATTGATGACCTGTTTGACCAGTTACAAGGAGCACAATTCTTTTCAAAGATCGATCTTCGTTCTGGATATCATCAGCTGAAGGTTAAAACTGAGGATATTCCAAAGACTGCCTTCAGAACTCGGTACGGCATTATGAATTCCTAGTCTGTCTTTTGGATTGACTAATGCTCCTGCGGCTTTCATGGATATGATGAACCGAGTATTCAAGGATTATTTGGATCAGTTCGTTGTTGTCTTTATTGATGACATCCTCATATATTCCAAAAGCCGTGAAGATCATGAGCATCATTTGAAGCTGGTACTCCAAAGGCTGCGTGAAAACAAGTTATATGCTAAGTTGAAGAAATGCGAGTTCTGGCTTGAGAAAGTAGCTTTCCTAGGGCACGTGGTGTCAAAACATGGAGTATCTGTTGACTCGGCGAAGATTGAAGCAATACAAAGTTGGGAGCAACCAAAGACGGTGACCGAAGTACGTAGCTTTCTAGGCTTAGCTGGTTATTATCGAAGATTCGTGGAAGGGTTTTCTCGAATCGCTACCCCGTTAACTCAGCTGACTCGAAAAGATATCAAATTCGTATGGAGCGAGGAATGCGAGAAGAGTTTTCAAGAGCTTAAGAAGAGACTCATTTCGGCACCTGTTCTGACAATACCATCTGGTTCGGATGGATTTGTTATCTACAGTGATGCTTCAGGCAAAGGGTTAGGATGTGTTCTCATGCAACATGGGAAAGTCATAACCTATGCCTCGCGATAACTCAAAGAATATGAGAGGAATTATCCTACTCATGATTTGGAGTTGGCAGCAGTAGTTTTCGCGTTGAAGATCTGGAGACACTACCTGTATGGGGAGAAAGTGGAGATCTATACAGATCATAAAAGCCTCAAATATTTTTTCACCCAAAAGGAACTCAACATGCGGCAGCGACGTTGGCTCGAGATGTTGAAAGATTACGATCATACCATCCAATATCATCCTGGAAAAGCAAACGTAGTAGCTGACGCATTGAGTAGAAGATCATATGCGGGTACGAGTGCAATGTTGTTAACACAAAGGCCCATTTTGTATGACTTGCAAAGGATGGAGATAGAGATGAAGGCTCCAAGTACCCACATGATGATATCAAATATACGAGTAGAACCGACTTTAATCGATAAAGTTAAAGCTGCTCAAGCTACGGACATAGAGCTGATGCGTATGAAGAAGAAAGTGCAAGAAGGTTCTATTCCAGAAGCAAGAATCGATGAAGAAGGAATACTTTGAGTCCACTCTAGACTCTGTGTTCCTAACAATTCTGATTTGAAGTACAAGATCATGATGGAAGCACACAATACACCATTTGCAATCCATCTTGGAAGTACCAAAATGTATCGTGATCTACGACATACATTTTGGTGGAATAATAAGAAGAGAGAGATTGCAAAGTTTATCTCGAGGTGTTTAACTTGTCAACGTGTAAAGGCGGAACATCAAGTACCAAAGGGTCCATTGCAACCACTTGAGATTCCGAAATGGAAGTGGGAACACATTACCATGGATTTCGTTACGGGTCTTCCCACGGTTTCTCAAGGCATAAATGCTATTTGGGTTATTGTTGATAGATTAACCAAGTCTGCTCATTTCTTACCGATACGGGAGACTTATTCCCTGGAGCGTCTTGCTCGTATATACGTAGATGAGATTGTGAGACTGCATGGGATGCCAGTATCCATAGTTTCGGATCGTGACCCAAGATTCACTTCAAGATTTTAGGTTAGCTTGCAAAAAGCTATTGGCACAGATTTACGATTTAGTTCGGCATACCATCCTCAAACGGACGGACAATCAGAGAGGACTATTCAAACTCTTGAAGATCTATTAAGACTTTGTGTCCTAGATTTCAAAGGGAGTTGGGATAAGTACCTACCATTGGTGGAATTCTCTTACAATAACAGTTATCAGGCAAGTATAGGTGTGGCCCCATTTGAAGCATTATATGGACGAAAGTGTCGCTCTCCAGTATGCTGGGACGAGGTGGGTGAAGCAACATTGTTGGGACCAGAGTTGGTACGCATGACTACAGAGAAGATCCAAACGATTCGACAACGTATACAAACGGCACATGATCGACAAAAGAGTTATGCGGATCTTCATCGAAAGGACGTGGAATTTGACATTGAGGATCATGTATTGTTGCGTGTGGCTCCATGGAAAGGGGTTACAAGATTTGGGAAGAGAGGAAAGCTCAATCCACGATTTATTGGTCCATTTCAGATTCTTGACCGAGTAGGAAATGTGGCCTATAGACTCGCGTTACCTCCAAGTATGTCTCGTGTTCATAATATTTTTTATATATCTGTGTTACGTAAATATGTGAAAGACCCAGACCACGTTATTGAGTTAGAACCGGACGAGATAGCTGAAGACTTAACGTACGAAGAGGTACCTGTCAAGATCTTGGATAGAAAGGAGCATGTCCTACGCACGAAGGTCATACCACAAGTTAAAGTTTTGTGGAGAAACCATGCTATTGAGGAAATGACCTGGGAGTTGAAAACGGAAATGAAAGCGAGGTATCCTCATCTTTTCGAAACATCAGGTACGTACGTCAATTTCGAGGACGAAATTTCATAAGGAGGGGAGGTTGTAAGACCCCAAATTATTAATAAATGAAATTTAAATTCCCTCTATTTATTATTTTGAAATAGTAAGTGTTAAATTGATTAATGAGGTTAGTTATGGGTAAAATGCGCAAATATTTCAAATAAGCAGGTGGTTATAAAATATTCATTGTTGTCGGGGAATATTCGTTTGGTCGTGGAATATTCTTCCTGTCGGGGAATATTCGTACGACGGCGCAGTCTTTTGTGGGCCCCATAACAGAAAGCGATTGGATGAAGAAAACGACAAGTATATGTTTTTTATTAATAACGGCGTAGTTGTTACCGTTAATACTGTTAGAATACCCGGTGGTTAAAACACAGTAATACGCGTTGTTACACAGTAGCACACTGTATTGCACTAATTATTGATTCTTACGTAAGAAGGCACTACTCAATAATGGTTACAGTAATTACTGTTCAGTATTTTATTTTATTGATTCAATAATTGCTGCGTTGATATTTTATATTACTGTTGTTTCAATAATTGTCACTACACAGTATTTCCCATTATCAGATCAATAATTCATATTATTTGAATAATATTATTAGATAACATTATTGGCAATGTCTAGAAAGTTCTGTCTAAGGAGAGGTTTGGTCATCTAATTGCGCGCCAGTAAGGAGAAATCCTTATTGGAAAGCCCCCTCTTTCCTGGGAACGGCCTGGTTGTCATAAATGTGATTCTGTAATATTATTTGTAAATAATTAATTATTGATTCATATGATAAGGAAATATTTATTTTTATGGATATAATTGAGGGATATATTTTTGTGGTTAAAAATGAAGGAGTTAATGTTGAGGTTTTTATCAGTATTTTTGTCGGAATGGAGGTATTAAAAATCAGGGTTTTTGAGATATTTTGCGGGGGTTATAATTTTAATCCGACCGTTGGATCGTGATAATTTTTGGATATGTTATACATATATAAGTTGAGTATATGTCCACAAATTTTGAACCGTTAAAAATGAACGTATGATTTATTATGAATTTTACGAGATGACTGGTTCAGAAATTGTTGAATTTTTGGAGTTAATCATTTTGGTAGAAAATTCTAGAATTGGTGGGCCCCACTCTTGGTTGGTGAAGAAATGTGCTGATATTTTTATTCAAATGTGGTGAGTGGGAATAGTAGCAGGTAAAGCCATCAGGTTGCAGGTTAAGTCTGCTTCGGCGTGCTAACATTTTCCTATAAATAGAGGGCTAAGTTAGAATTGAAAATCACACTAGAAATAAGTTTTCTCTCTTTCTCTCTCTAGATTATTGAGTGTATTTTGTGAGTATTTAGATACTTTGAGAGTTCCTATTCATCAGAGCAAGTGTCTTTCAGCTTTATACCGGTATTCCGACCAGAAGTACTGTCTTTACGAGGTAAGGGATGTTATTTTGTTCAAAAATGATATTATTTCTTCAATATCATTATGTCGAAATATTGGTTGGAAATTTTTATCAAATTTGGAACTTTTCACGTCGGGGTTACTATTCATGAGTTACTATTCACGAGTTACTATTCACAAGTTACTATTCACCGAAAAATAAAATTTTCTTCTTTTCGTCCAAAATATCTATTCTGGGTACTAGCTTTGATTGTATCCATGTTTTGATCATTCTTGAATTCTACTTCACTATGAATAATTATAAGGTATTTTTGGACATGGATAAATCGAAATACGAATCCTTAATATTTGTTGTTTTGTTTCACTGGATTCGTTTTCTTTAAGATATTTTTCATCATCCTCAGTCCTAAATGATGATATTACTGAATATCTTTGGCCCGTAGTGCAAATATGAATGATTAACTGATGAATATCTTTGGCCCGTAGTGCAAAGATGAACAGGTGTTGAGATGAACATGACCGACTGGTGATACAAATGAATATCTTTGGCCTGTAGTGCAAAGATGAATATTTGATTAAAGATGGTTATTAATTGTTGTTACAGGGATAAAATATTGATGATGGACTTTTAAATCTTAGAAGATAGTAGAACTCATTCTCTACTTGACTCTTCTAATGGTTTGCTGTTTTCGCTGCAGTTATTGATTTAAAACTTGTTGTCTATTGTATTCTATTAGATTTTTCCCTGTTAAAGACTAACGATAATTTATTCTGTATTATCTTAGTCATAATGTTCTTTACTTGGCTAGTTGAGCTCACCCTTTTCCTTTTTGTTCCATTTTTCTCAGGAAGCGAGAATGTAGCGAGTACTAGTCGGGGTATGGAATGATGGTTCTAGAAGTTACTTTAGTAGTCCTCACCATTTTTGTGAAATAATGTATCAATAATTGTAATGAGGACTTATTTGAGTGTGGATATTGTCTAAATGACAATATTTGTATTTAAACTCACAGTTCTTGTGTTGTAATAATAAAGATGTAGTTGTTTCTGTACCATGTATTTTGGCGACTCAGAATGGGTGTTGTATACCTATTTTGGGGGCGTCACACCGACTCTTAATCCCGAAGACATCCTTCGTCGATAGCGTCCGACCCCGAAGACATCAATGACCGTTTTTATTCCTTTTTTTGTATCGATCCTCCAATTCATAATACTTTAATGCCAACAACGTGTTATTCGACATTTCAACACCATCGAACTCAGATACTCCTGCATCAAAAAAACAAGATATATCAACTATCCATTCGAAAAAAACCGTGGCCGTCATACTTGAAACAGGATCCGACTACGGTGAAATTGAAAATCAACTTCACCATAGTGAGTTATATAGTTTTACAAGTTCAAATATTATTTAATTTGAATGTACGTACTGATGTAGTGATATTCCATATATGTCTCATTATAAGTTACCAAAATATTATCCATAATCATTAGCAATTTATATTTCATTGTGCACGCATTCTAATGCCACAAATTGATTAATTAAATCAACTTGGCATTTGTTATTGTTTAGATTTCTAATATTAGCGAGGCAGAAGCAACTTGGTTATATTTAATGGGGTTAAAAAACAAAACAACTACTAGTAGACTAGTAGTATGTATTTCTATAATTAGAAGGAACTTTGTAGCTTGTCTGTTATGATCATTGCCATGCATTAGTGTGTATATATATATATATATATATATATATATATATATATATAATTAATATTAATGGACCTACGCTAGATTGTAGAATTATTTAAGATTATCATGATGCTAAATTGTATAACTAGGCAAAGATTGTTTAGTAAACAAAAATCTTGACGACAATTGCATAGATAATCATTCTAAAGATTTTATAAATTTTAAACAATGAAGAGTCTCTTTCAACTAGGTGTCTAGTTCTAGACCTTACTTTTAGAGAGTTATATATATAGATGGACGGTGAAAGATTGTTATATATTTTTGTTCTACATTATAAAATTAATATTAATTTTTAAAAAAATTATTTTAAACAAATTTTAATTTAAAATTAATATGAATTCATATATATAATTTATGTCAATAAAATTATAAATAATATAAATTACCTAAAAAGTACTACTAGTTATAAGATTTGTTGTTTTCAAAATATAAATAAATCGTGTCAATTTTAAATTTAAAAATATCTTAAATTTACTTTTCAAAAATTAATAATATATAATAGATAGATGAAATCATGAAAGGTAAAATATGTATAATATTTTTTTATGAATTTGTGAGTACTTAGCATTTCATACAAGAAAAATAATTAAAACCTATTTTACATAATTGTATTTTGTATAAATAATTATGTTTTATATATTTATATTCTTATGAATATACTACCATATTTGTAAATCATACAATTGTATCCATTCATAGCGAAAGTCGATATATTCTTGTATAAGATAGCAGAACTTTAAAATAACAAGTACTTCTTTTGTTTAACAAAAAAAAAAAATCCGATTTATATTTTAAAAACAGGAGTCTATCTTTTTATTCAATTAATATAAAATAATATAATATCTTTCATTTTGTCATCATAAATAAATAAATAAAAATAAAAATATAGGAGTAGTATATATATATATATATATATATATATATATATATATATATATATATATATATATATATATATATACACACGGTCCAGATTTTAATCTTATCCCTTATCTAATACACCTTACATACTCTTTTTAGCGACGTACCGGTCGACGATTCGGATATGCAAAAGTAATTTCTTTTTTTTGTTTATTAATTTGTTGGAATGCCACGTGTAATGAAGTGAGAGTGCCGACAGTCATTATCAAGGCGTCGCTTCCCAATTACTTTCCCGACCAAGTAGCTAGGACGACGACGACGACGACAACTACACGCATTTTCTAATTGGCTAAGTTTACTCCAACAGTGCGCTTATGCCACCACTACTTTTTTTATATTATTATTATTATTATTACACTTTTGCCACCCTCAAAAAGCCATTCTTTTTTGAAAATGTTGAAACCTACGGACTGGTTGTTCAAGCACGTTTCCAATTTGTCTACAAAAATGATACGTCCATGAAACCAAATCAGTTTTGAAACACCAAATTTTTTTTTATTTTTTTCTACTTATTTATTGTCAATTGAGAAATATTTTAAAAATGATTTTCACATTTAAAATTCTTAAAGGAATAATTACGATAAATATTAAAATTTTTACTTAATTAATTATTTGTACTAAAATAAATTCAATCCAATTTTAATAATAAGATTTCGTCTAATTTCAAAGTAAAATGTATCTCTAATTTTTAAACGAAAAGAGTTATTAATTGAAAATTGACAGAAACTCGAGGGAAACCTTAACCGCGCGACTAAAGGAGGAAAACTCAATTTACCTTATACTTCGAAATAATCTAAAGGCAGATAAGTGTAATTACCTCAGACCATGAACCTAATAGAATTAATACGCATGTTATATATTCTCTATATATTTTTTTAATAAAATAAAATATTGATAATTGTCGGAGTAAAATAGATGTTGACAGAGTAATAATGTCACATAAATTTTAAAATAAATATAAAAAATATCGTTAAATATGTATTTTTTTAAATAAAATTATTTTTATTATGACCGTATGAACAATTAAAAAATAATGAAAGAGATATATAAATTTTATTGCACTGAAGGGTCACATCACTTTGTCAATTTGGAGCTTTGAAATCTAAAATTTCACTACATGGGCAATTGTTTACTTTTATTATATTTACCAGCTTAATTTTTTACCCTTCTCTTTTACTTTATCCATTTTACGGTCCTATAGTAACAACTTGATGAGGAACTAAATTACGTTAGTATCCTCCTCAATTACATTTACAGGTAATGTCTTCAGTAGTGGGGTTTAATTCGTATGGGCATATAGAAGCTATACCTTCTTCTCCGATGTTTTTCCCCCTTGAATTGGAATAAAAATAATAATTCAGAAATATTTTAAATTTTCTCTATTTAATTTCAAGCAAGTTGCAAGCATAAAATTAAACTTTGTATTCCATTTTTCGTACTAAGTTTATGAATAAGAATTGACCCTAGTGAGAAATGACTATTTGTTTTTATTTTTTTATGTTTCCTTTGTACGGTTAATTTGATTAAGACATGGATATGATAACTTCAACAAAAATAGATTCCAACTTAATTTCTTTTCAAAAAAGGTAACATGCTTTTAAATATTATAAGTTGACTATATATAAGGGATTGATCCATAACAAACGTTAAATAGGAAAATCTAGCCTTTCAACGCACATCTAGACATCTACTCTATTATCCAAAAGCAGAAAATATACTTGTCTGCATAACTGCTATTAGGACGAACTCAAACAATTGTGCGCACGACATCCCACTTCACAAATGACAAAAATGCCTCTCCAATACAAAAATGGACAGTCTGCATAACAATTATGCGAACGAGAGTTCTTTCCCCATAGTGTGCATTAGAATTGTCCGCACAATAGTTATGCATTAGAAGTGTGTACGTACTAGAACCCTAATTAGACAACCTAGGTGTGCGCGGGAATTGAAGGCTAAACCCTCTTATCCAACATTTCTACGGATCAATTCACATACACATAAATAATGTATACTATATATATAGTAGTATATTATATGTATGTGTTCATAAGTAAAAATAATTTAATTGTGGATCAGTTGTATTGTGGAGTTCCATTGTGAAACACACGCGACCTGAATTGACAACATGGTTTAGCTTTACCAACTAGTAATAATTATTATTTGTTTTGTCCTTTATACTAATATGGAAAGGTTTATATATTGCTGTTCAGTCATTAATCAATCCATATCAGATTATCCATAATAATTAGGGTTAAGGATTGCAACTTTCTCTAATCAGGAATAAGCCACCTAACACATAAATGTTGTCTGTGTATGTGTACGTGTGTGTGTGTGTGTGTGTGTGTGTGTATATATATATATATATATATATATATATATATATATATATATATATATGATTATTATTTGCTAATTTGAGATATATGGTTTGATTATGACATTCATATAAGGACCTCAACATTAGAATATTCCAACATTCTATAATTAAAGTGTCAGCTAAAATAGATATGGATAATTAATTAAGAGCAAATTTTGTGGCTGAGAACAGAATTGACAGCATATTAATTAGGAAGAATGGTTGGTAATCAAGTTATTTTGGATATACTAATATGAAGAGATTTATTATGTGGCAGACATTGGTTTTGTGCAGCTAGGAAGATTTAAACCCAAGACCTTGCACACTCAGAGCTCTGATACCATGTTAAGTAACCAACTCATCTAAAAGTTTAAGCCGTTAGACGGAGGGTCCAACAATGTATATCATGTTAAAAGTTATCAATATTTTCTAGCCCAGGGAAATTAAAGGAGCCATTTTGCATGCTAGCTATCTTTGCCTATGTTTGTGACGAAAAACTGCAATTGTTTCTTGACGATCTTCTAATTTTTTTTTTGTAATTAATTAAGACCTAATTCGATTTATGCAAAGTAGATGCTTTCAAATATTCTTTTAGTTTTAAATTTGGTATTGGTATGGACCGAGGGTAATAATGCTATATATAATATGAGTATGGCTTTCTTTTCCTTTTGGTTGGTGATTACTCGAATTGCATCATAGACTAAAGGCAAAAGACAAATAAATGATGATAGCCAATTCTTTAAAAGTTGTAATGCAAAGAACATGGATGCAGACTAAGTTAAATCTTGAAAGTGGAATTTTATATATATATATATTCGCCTGAAAAATACTTGTTCCACCATAAAAAGATCTTTAAAAAAGTACATAAAAACAATACAAAAACATAAATAAAGTAAGATGTATGACTATATGTACAAGTAAAATTGCCATGGCCCAAACTTGCAAGATTTGACGCCACCATATGTAGAACTGCTTAAAAGTCGTTATGATCCTGAAATTGAATTTAAAAGGCAAACAAATTTGCAAAGTTTTTGGGGATTAAACTTTTAGGGTATCAATTGATTTGATTACTTATAAAGTTTCCAACACTTAATAGGGAAAGAAACATCATATATAGATAGGTGGCCAAATTTCTTCCCATTCATGTATAGGAGAAGACTAGTTTTGATGCTTTAATTGGCACTAATTTCTTCTTATAGTGGGGACTGGTTTATTCTCTCTGCTGGATATTGAGAGTGATGTTTCTCCATAAATCGTTGTCTCCCTTCGTACCAATCTTAATAGCATAACTGATTGATATATATATATATATATATATATATATATATATATATATATATATATATATATATATATTGCTAGGTACTACGGCACCTATATATCACATGATATGGATAATTATGCATACTAAAGTATCAACATGATCTTGAAAAATTAGCTTAATGCATACTATACTATCAATGTGATCTTGAAAAATAAGCTCTTATGATCAAGCAGTGCTGCTTCTTGTTGAAAGAGCAAAGGAAAGTAAGCCTTAAGAGGATAATTTATTCAAAGTTCAAATTTAGATATGATGTTGTGGTCATTAATTGTAATAGTATATATATATATAGGTTCTGAAGGAAAACAAAAAGAAAGTTGAAGAGACGTTATATATATATATATATATATATATATATATATATATATATATATATATCTAATAACTTAAGATCGAGTTGAGCTAATTGAAAAGAAAATAAGGGTGTAAAAAATTAGTACCAGATTAAAGTCAAAGGAAATGGTCATAATATGAAAAGATCAATCAAAGTAAACAATTACTTGTGTTAGAAATTCTAAACTGCGTGTAGTCAATCAAAAAAAATATCAATAAAATATACAAGCCGTAAGATATCAATCCGACCCGTTACATCATTAGGGCAGGAAACTCATTATCTTGGATCGAGCTCTCTTCATACTAGTACTGGATAGAAACCCACAATGTTACAAAGCCGAAAGGCACGCATCTTGTTTAGTTAATTAGAATATAATTTATCACCAAATAAACAAAACCCTGTCCCCATTTGATATCTATTAGTCTTAAAATATAAAATCACAAAACTATAATAATTTAAATACTCTATTCGTCTTAGAATATAAAATCACTTGCCTTTATATTAATGAAACACTTTTATATCCGTTTCTCTATATATTTCGTCAATATATAATCTACAGTTATAATATTGTAATCTCTAAATTAAATGTATTATCCTAAATGTTTAAGTTCGTACCAAAATCATGACTTTTAAAGTGACAAACAGATTGGGATGGATGGTGTAATTAAAGCATTTTCGATATTACATTTCATGCCATTGCCATTATATATTTCTCTTAATCTTAATTTTTTTTCTTGTGCTTTTGATCAACTAGTAGTATGTGTTTTGTGTTATGTTTAGCTAGCTAGATAGGGTACACAGCTAGGAACCCTAGCTATCAACCTAAAAGTTAGAACAATATTAACATTAATGCTACGTTTGGATTGAAGTAATGAAGGCGATAATAAAATGACTCATTCATATGTAATGAAAAAAAATGTGTTTTGTTGCTATTGAAATGAAAATTTTGTTTGTTTGTTTTCTTGGGTGAGCGCAAACATATGAAATAACTTATTACAACTAGAATGAAATACAATGAATTATCATTACATTCTTTATTCAATTCATTCAATCCAAACTTAACATAAGATTTCCATATATTATCATTGGGGACCATTCAAGTCTAGTTCATGGGGTTGTTTCCTTTATAAAGTTTAGTGAGCTAGCCGGGTTCATTCATCCATTAATTCATAACCTCTGCATTATTAGTAGAAAACCTAAATGGAGGCTGATGGTTTTCTGCCAACTTTATGATATAATAAAGTTAAACTCCACATATTGCTATCCACGTGTGATATAAAATTTCACTATCATCATTCCCCTAAAAGTTTTGCCCACAAGTACACATCTATATGTATAAATGCACATAACAAACACATTGATTCTTAACGTGTGCATGGTCATGTAGCTAGATAAATAGACTCCCCCGCCCCCACTCCCACGCCACGCCACGCCACGCCACGCCACGCCACCCCACCCTTCTCCCTGCCCAATTGATCTTACTTGTTGTGTGCATTGTATGTGTGAGAAAGAGTTGAGATATAATTAAGGGGAAATTATGATACGAAAAGTCAATATATAATTTTGATGTGCTACTTCATTTATTATAATTTAATTTTTGAATTGGACGTTTCGTAATAGTGTAAGTTGACATTCATTCATTAGCAAGCACAACAGTTTATATATTATATATTCCACGTCACACAACTATATTATATAACACGTACATAGCGTTGGCTGATTTTGAGTTGAATGCTGGGGGGGGGGGGGGGGGTCTGTTTGCGAAGGTATTGAAGGAAAGGGGGGGATGACTGTTTGGGAAGGTATTGAAGGGAATGAGAATGGTGGCAGGCTAGGAGGTCTATATTTGATATGCCATACCTGCCCATATCATCACCTTCTTAATTTGTCTGTTGCACCACAAGCAATGAGGTCCATATAAATTTATACAGCCATGATCCATGCATTTTTACATATTTGTCTTCTTACGTATATAAACATATAAATATAAATATACCCCCAGAGGTCATTGTGCACATTCCATACATTAGGGTTTGATCATGCGCCATCAAATCAACCAACCACCAAGCCTTGGCATATCTCGAGGGCTCAAAATTAACAAAATAATTATGTTGCTTTAGCGACCAATTACTGCTAATTTTCTTGCAATAGTTTCCACAAGTGTACTTAATTTGGAATTGCATCTGTGTGTGTGCATGTGTGTTATAGCTGTCTGTTGTTTTGTGATTCTCCTCTAATTGAAAGAATTAAGAATTATGTAAGAAGATATATAAAAAATGAACGAATATTAGAAAATGAAAAGAAATAAAATTTTCAGGCCTCTACCTATACTATACAGTAGTACTTAAAGAGTAGAATAAATCCTTAAAGCACGAAATCAGTTTGCTGATGTCAGAGAATTGAGATGAAATGTATGGGGGCTATCTTTATTAATTGTGTATATATTCTATCCTATATACTTATTTTAGTGAATAATTAATGTAATATATTAATAATTCAACAACTTTAGCCTGCCGACCTCTTAATATTTAATAAGAGGAACAGTAGTCACCATTCTTTAACATTGTAGTTCAATCAAAACCAATCTTTGTTTTAATCAATAAATAAATAAAAAGAAGTACGTACCCAACTATGCTTTTAAAACAATTTAAAAAAAATTCAATTAATTACTAATTGGATATATCATATACTAGTAGGTAGATATGGATTAGTCAATGTGGCTACTCAAAAAACAATATATATTTATTTCCTGTTTTTATAGCGGTTGTAGCGGTTAAGAATCAAACCATTTTTCATTATGTATGATTTAATCAATTAATTATTACTAAATTATTGAACATTCTACAATTTTATCTCTATTTTTCTTCCTATCACCCGACATATCTTGTCATGTTCCCAAGGTAATTTGCTTTTGCATTAGATTATATTAAGGCTAAATACACTTTTGTTGCATCAAGTATTACCATATACATAATTTGATCCCTAAAAAATTTGGGCTTACAATTTACTATATAAAGTACTAATTTAATACAATGTCGACCCCAATTTCATAATCCGGCCAAAATTCGATGGAATACCCAACTTGTTCAAGAATTCGATCGGGTCTTAAGTATTTAATAGGGCTAAATAAATACAGTTCTGTTACACTAAGTACCATCAAATTCATAATTTGACTCCCAAAATATTCATATTGACTTTTAAAATAAGGATTCACCGTATTTATAATATATACGGGTTGACTTCATTAAAAAAATTAAAATAGTTCTAAATGTAATTGTGACGCCTCCAAAATAGGTATACAACACCCATTCTGAGTTGTCAATAACATGGTACAGAAACAACTACAACTTTATTAATACAACATAAAAATTGTGAGTTTAAAATACAAATATTGTCATCTAAACAATATCCATACTCAAATAAGTTCTCATTATAATTATTGATACACTATTTTACAAAATAGTGAGGACTACTAAAATAACTTTTAGAACCATCATTCCACACCCCGACTAGTACTTGCTACATTCTCGCCTCCTGAGAAGAAAAATGGAACAAAAAAGAAAAAGGTGAGCTCAACTAGCACAGTAAAGAACATTATGACTAAGATAATATAAAACAAATTATCGTTAGTCTTCAACAGGAAAAAATCTAATAGAATACAATAGACAACGAGTTTTAATTCAATATTCGCAACGAAAATAATAATTCATTAGAAGAGTTAAACAGAGAATGAAGTATACTATCTTCTATATATGAATTTAAAAGTCCATCGTCAACATTTTATCCCTGTAACATCAATCAACATATATCTGGAATCAAATATTCATCTTTGCACTACAGGCTAAAGATATTCATCAGTTGGTCATGTTCATCTAAACACATGTTCATCTTTGCACTACGGGCCAAAGATATTCATCAGAAATCATTAATCATTGCACTACAGGCCAAAGATATTCATCAGAAATCATTAATTTTTGCACTACAGGCCAAAGATATTCAATTATATCATCATTTAGGACTGAGGATGATAAAAAATATTTTAAAAGAAACGAATCCAGTGAAACAAAATAACAAATATTAAGGATTCGTATTTCAGTTTATCCATGTCCAAAAATACCTCATAAATAATCAGAGTGGAGTAAAATTTAAGAATGATCAAAACATGGATACAATCAAAGCTAGTATCCATAATAGATATTTTGGATAAAAAGAAGAAAATTTTATTTTTCGGTGAATATTGCCGTATTCGTGAATAGTGCCGTATACGTGAATAGTGTCGTATACGTGAATAGTAATCCCGACACAAAAAATTTTAAATTTGATAAAAAGTTCAGATCAATACTTCGGCATAATGATATTGAAAAAAATAATATCATTTAAGAAGAAATAACATCCCTTACCTTGTAAAGACAGTACTTCTAGTTGAAACACCAGATATAGGCTATGGCTTGAACTTGCACTGTATAGCAACACTCAAAGTATTAAAATACTCACAAGAATATGCTCAATATATCGAGAGAGAAAGAGAGAGAAAACTTCAGTTTTTGGTCTGATTTTCAATTCTAACCTAAGCACCCTATTTATAGGAAAATGTTTAGAACACTAAAACAGAAAATTTAATATAATATAATTATATTTACAAAATTATCAAGCCCACCTCTTGAATATGAATCCAGCCACCTTGCACATGTTTAATGCAGCCACCAAGCAAAAAAAACGATTTTGTAATTAAAAATTTCAAAAATCAATTATTTCAGAACTACGGAACTTCAATAATTCATAATAAATAGCCCTTTTATCAGAAAATTCGAATCTCGAGTTTTTTTATAGAAAATTTCATTCTCTACAACTTTGCAGAAGAAAGTTTTTTCAAATTCCTAACAGAAATTGACCGAAAGTAATAAACGGGCGATTTTACAGGCTATAATCAAATTTCGGTCAAGAATTGGGGTCTACCGACACACAAAACATGTGTTAATCATTTAATACCATAAAAATATTCTTACTCTTCATATACTCATATATCCCACATTCATTGTAAAAATATCACAATCAATATATTATTAAAATAATATATTTAAATGAATTATTTTATCAGAAAAAGATAAAATATTAATTTTCAACAATTGTCACATTAAAAATTTTCTCCATCTATATCCACATAAAACTAATATTTTTCTCATCACATAAATCAATAATTAATTATTCACAAATAATATTACGGAATCACATTACTGACAACCTGGCAATTCCCAGGAAAGATGGGACTTTCCAATAAAGATTTTTCCTTACTGACGCACAATTAGATGACCAAACCTCTCCTTAGACAGAACTTTCTAGACATTGCCAATAATGTTATCTAATAATATTATTCAGATAATATGAATTATTACTCCGATAATGGAAAATACTGTGTAGTGACAATTATTGAAACAACAGTAATATAAAATATCAGCGTAGCAATTATTGAATCAATAAAATAAAATATTAAACAGTAATTACTATAACAATTATTGAGTAGTGCCTTCTTACGTAAGAATCAATAATTGGTGCAATATCGTGTGCTACTGTGCAACAACACGTATTACTGTGTTTTAACCATCGGGTATTCCAACAGTATTAACGGTAACAACTACGCCGTTATTTATAAACAACTTATTTTTGTCATTTTCTTCATCCAATCGCTTTCCATTATGGGGCCCACAAAAGACTGCGTCGTCGTACGAATATTCCCCGACAGGAAGAATATTCCACGACCAAACGAATATTTTCCGATGAATATTTTATAACCACTTGCTTATTTGAAATATTTGCACATTTTACCCATAACTAACCACATTAATCAAATCAACCCTTACTATTTCAAAATAATAAATAGAAGAAATTAAATTTTATTTATTAATAATTTGGGGTCTTACAACCTCCCCTCCTTATGAAATTTCGTCCTCGAAATTGACGTACATACCTGGTATTTCAAAAAGATGAGGATATCTCGCTTTCATTTCTGTTTCCAACTCCCAGGTTATTTCCTCAATAGCATGGTTCCTCCACAAAACTTTAACTTATGGTATGACCTTCGTGCGTAGGACATGCTTTTTTCTATCCAAGATCTTGACAGGTACCTCCTCGTACGTTAAGTCTTCGGCTATCTCGTCCGGTTCTAACTCAATAACGTGGTTCGGGTATTTCACATATTTACGAAGCACAGATATATGAAAAACATTATGAACACGAGACATACTTGGAGGTAACGCGAGTCTATAGGCCACATTTTCTACTCGGTCAAGAATCTGAAATGGACCAATAAATCGTGGATTGAGCTTTCCTCTCTTCCCGAATCTTGTAACTCCTTTCTATGGAGCCACACGCAACAATACATGATCCCCAATGTCAAATTCCACGTTCTTTCGATGAAGATCCGCATAACTCTTTTGTCGATCCTGTGCCGTTTGTATACGTTGGCGAATCGTTTGGATCTTCTCTGTAGTCATACGTACCAACTCTGGTCCCAACAACGTTGATTCTCCCACCTTATCCCAACATACTGGAGAGCGACACTTTCGTCCATACAATGCTTCAAATAGAGCCACACCTATACTTGCCTGATAACTATTGTTGTAGGAGAATTCCACCAATGGTAGGTACTTATTCATACTTCCTTTGAAATCTAGGACACAAAGTCTTAATAGATCTTCAAGAGTTTGAATAGTCCTCTTTGATTGCCCGTCCGTTTGAGGATAGTATGCCGAACTGAACCATAAATCCGTGCCCATAGCTTTTTGTAAGCTAACCCAAAATCTTGAAGTGAATCTTGGGTCACGATCCGAAACTATGGATACTGGCATGTTATGCAACCTCACAATCTCATTCACGTACATACTAGCAAGACGTTCAAGGGAATAAGTCTCCCGTATCGGCAAGAAATGAGCAAACTTGGTTAATCTATAAACAATAACCCAAATAACATTTATGCCTTGAGAAACCGTGGGAAGACCCGTAACGAAATCCATGGTAATGTGTTCCCACTTCTATTTTGGAATCTCAAGTGGTTGCAATGGACCCTTTGGCACTTAATGCTCCGCCTTTAAACGTTGACAAGTTAAACACCTCGAGATAAACTTTGCAATCTCTCTCTTCATATTGTTCTACCAAAATGTATGTCGAAGATCATGATACATTTTGGTACTTCCAGGATGGATTGCAAATGGTGTATTGTGTTCCTCCATCATGATCTTGTACTTCAAATCAGAATCGTTAGGAACACAAAGTCTGGAGTGGACTCGAAGTATTCCTTCTTCATCGATTCTTGCTTCTGGAATAGCACCTTCTTGCACTTTCTTCTTCATACGTATCAACTCCGGGTCTGTGGCTTGAGCAACTTTAACTTTATCGATTAAAGTTAGTTCTATGCGTATACTTGTCATCATCGCACTCGTTCCTGCATATGATCTTCTACTCAACGCGTCAGCTACCACGTTTGCTTTTCCAAGATGGTATTGAATAGTGTGGTCGTAATCTTTCAACAGCTCGAGCCAACGTTGTTGCCGCATGTTGAGTTCTTTTTGAGGGAAGAAATATTTGAGGCTTTTATAGTCTGAATATATCTCCACTTTCGCCCCATATAGATAGTGCCTCCAAATCTTTAGTGCGAAAACGGCTGCTGCCAACTCTAGATCATGAGTAGGATAATTCCTCTCATATTCTTTAAGTTGTCGCGAGGCATAGGCTATGAGTTTCCCACGTTGTATGAGAACACTTCCTAACCCTTTGCCTGAAGCATCATTGTAGATAACAAATCCATCCGAACCAGATGGTATTGTCAAAACAGGTGCCGAAATGAGTCTCCTCTTAAGCTCTTGGAAACTCTTCTCGCATTCTTCACTCCATATGAATTTTGTATCCTTTCGAGTCAGCTGAGTTAACGGGGTAGCGATTCGAGAAAACCCTTCCACGAATCTCCGATAATAACCAGCTAAGCCCAAAAAGCTACGTACTTCGGTCACCGATTTCGGTTGCTCCCAACTTTGTATTGCTTCAATCTTCGCCGGGTCAACATGTAAGACCCCAAATTATTAATAAATAAAATTTAATTTCCTCTATTTATTATTCTGAAATAGTAAGGGTTGATTTGATTAATGTGGTTAGTTATGGGTAAAATGCGCAAATATTTTAAATAAGCAAGTGGTTATAAAATATTCATTGTTGTCGGGGAATATTCGCTTGGTCGTGGAATATTCTTACTGTCGGAGAATATTCGTACGACGGCGCAGTCTTTTGTAGGCCCCATAACGAAAAGCGATTGGATGAAGAAAACGACAAAAATAAGTTGTTTATAAATAACGGCGTAGTTGTTACCATTAATACTGTTGGAATACTCGGTGGTTAAAGCACGGTAATACGCGTTGTTGCACAGTAGCACACGGTATTGCACCAATTATTGATTCTTACGTAAGAAGGCACTACTCAATAATGGTTACAGTAATTACTGTTCAATATTTTATTTTATTGATTAAATAATTGCTACGTTGATATTTTATAATTGTCACTACGCAGTATTTTCTATTATCGGAACAATAATTCATATTATCTGAATAATATTATTAGATAACATTATTGGCAATGTCTAGAAAGTTCTGTCTAAGGAGAAGTTTGGTCATCTAATTGCGCGCCAGTAAGGAGAAATCCTTATTGGAAAGCCCCCTCTTTCCTGGGAACGGCCTGGTTGCCAGTACTGTGATTCTGTAATATTATTTGTGTATAATTAATTATTGATTTATATGATGAGAAAAATATTGATTTTATGTGGATATAGATGGAGAAAATTTTTAATGTGACAATTGTTGAAAATTAATATTTTATTTTTTTCTGATAAAATAATTCATATATATTGATGGTGATATTTTTACAATGAATGTGAGATATATGAGTATATGAGGAGGAAGAGTATATTTGTGGCATTAAATGATTAACACATATTTTGTGTGTTGGTGGACACAATTCTTGACCGAAAATTTATTATTGACTGTAAAATCGCCCGTTTGTGGATTTCGGTCAATTTCTGTTTGAAATTTGGAAAAACTTTCTTCTACAAAGTTGTAGAGAATTGAATTTCCTATAAAAACTTGCGAAATTCAAATTTTCTGATAAAAGGGCTATTTATTATGAATTATTAAAGTTCTGAAGTTCCGAAATAATTGATTTTTGGAAGTTTTATTTATTATTTTGAAGAAAAACATTTTTTGTCATTTAAGTGGGCTAACATGTGATATAAATGGGCTGAGATCAGATGCCTAGAGGTGGGCTAAGGAAAATTTGATAAATATATTAATATTATATTAAATTTTCTGCTTTGGTGTTCTAAGCATTTTCCTATAAATAGGGTGCTTAGGTTAGAATTGAAAATCACACCGGAAACACAAGTTTCTCTCTATTTCTCTCTCTATATCGAGCGTATTCTTGTGAGTATTTGATACTTTGAGTGTTTCTATACGGTGCAAGTTTCCTTCAGCACTATATCTAGTATTCCAGTCAGAAATACCGTTTTTCCGAGGTAAGGGATGTTATTTCTTCTTAAATGATATTATTTTCTTCAATATCATTATGCCGAAGTATTGATCTGAACTTTTTATCAAATTTAAAACTTTTCATGTCGGGGTTACTATTCACGAGTTACTATTCACGAGTTACTATTCACCGAAAAATGAAATTTTCTTCTTTTTGTACAAAATATCTATTCTGGATACTAGCTTTGATTGTATCCATGTTTTGATCATTCTTGAATTTTACTATACTATGATTATTTATGAGGTATTTTTGGACATGTAATAGCTGAAATACGAATCCTTAATATTTATTATTTTGTTTCACTGGATTCGTTTCCTTTAAAATATTTTTCATCATCCTCAGTCCTAAATGATGATATAATTGAATATCTTTGGCCTGTAGTACAAAGATTAATGATTTCTGATGAATATCTTTGGCCTGTAGTGCAAAGATGAACAGGTGTTGAGATGAACATGACCAACTGATGAATATCTTTGGCTTGTAGTGCAAAGATGAATATTGATTGATGTTACAGGGATAAAATATTGATGATGGACTTTTAAATTCATAGATAATAGTAGATTTCATTCTCTACGTAACTCTTCTATGAATTATTATTTCCCGCTGCGAATATTGATTTAAAACTTGTTGTCTATTGTATTCTATTATATTTTTTCCCTGTTGAAGACTAAAGATAATTTGTTCTATGTTATCTTAGTCATAATATTCTTTACTGGGCTAGTTGAGCTCACCTTTTTTTTTTGTTCCATTTTTCTCAGGAGGCGAGAATGTAGCGAGTACTAGTCGGGGTATGGAATGAAGGTTCTAGGAAGTTATTTTAGTAATCCTCACCATTTTTTTTATAAAATATTGTACCAATAATTGTAATGAGAACTTATTTGAGTGTGGATATTGTCTAGATGATAATATTTGTATTTACATTCACAGTTTTTATGTTGTATTAATAAAGTAGTAGTTATTTCTGTACCATGTTATTGACGACTCAGAATGGGTGTTGTATACCTGTTTTGGGGTCGTCACAGTTGGTATCAGAGCTTAGGGATATGATCTCTGGCGGAGATCGGGGAATAGAACTAGGAGAGGAGAGACGAGTAAATCCTTCGCTAGTGTGTCCTACCTAAGCTTATTTGTTGGTTGGTCATAATATAGGGATATTATGTAATATGTTAATTTGTTAAATTAACCTTTGTTTTATGGCAGTATTTGAGAATGCCGACTGAGAATGTTAACAGTGGAGTAAATGAGACGGTGGAGATGCTTATACTCACCAACGAAGAGAACGTGCAACAGGCTGGCAATGTTACTCCTGTGAACAACACCACTGAGCAGACGGTGAACGATGAGATGTTTAGAAGCTTTTTGCGATTCATGCAAAACTAGACGAAGGAGATTCCTGTTCAAAATATAGGAAGAAACAATGGCAACGCACAGCTGGTCACAGCTAAGCAGTTCAAAGAGTTGGGACCACCAGAATTCTGGGGAAAGCCGGATCCGATTAAGGCGGAGACATGGGTCAAGCAAATTACCAAGATATTTGATGTCTTGGGATGCACGGAGGAACAGAAGGTTCCATTCGCCACCTTTATGTTCCGTGGCGAGGCAGACTACTGGTGAGAATCTGTGAAACGTACCCATCCAGCCGCACTCAGCATGTCTTGGGAGACATTTCAGAAACTGTTCAATGACAAATACTTTCCTGAAAGTGTTTGTCATATAAAGGAAGTGGAGTTTATTATACTGGAGCAGAACAACATAACGGTGTCCCAGTACGAGGCGAAGTTTGCAGAGTTGTCCAGGTTTGCACCTCATTTGGTGGAGAATGAGGAACGTATGACGCGGATGTTTCTAAGAGGTTTGAAACCCGGCATACGTCAATATCTCATTTCTCATAAATTTTCTCTCTATTCAGATGTTGTCAACAGGGCTCAATTATTAGAGCGAGATAACGAGTATGGTCAACCAAGGGACCACAACCAGGATCATACCGGTGACAACAGTCATCAGAACAATGATAACCAGCGGAGAAAGAAAAATACAGACAAGAACGGCAACTACTCTGGTGGTAATCGTGGCCATTAAAATAGAAGAAGCGAGTCGGGAGGAGATTTTAAAAAGAGTATATTCAACAATGATAATACAAAGACGTCAGCACCAGCAGCAACTGGTTCCAAGGGAGGAGAATGACCACCGGTCATATGCTATAAATATGGAAAAGAGGGACATATCAGCCCAAACTGTCCACAAAAGTTCAAGGTATGCTATAATTATGGAAAGGAAGGACATATCGCTCGAGATTGTACGGTAGCGAAACCAAGTTCAGCAGGGACGGTGACTCAAAAGGCTGCCCCAGAAAAGTCAAAGTCAACGGTTCCTGGAAGAGCATTTGTCGTGACTGGTCAACATGCGAGGAACCCAAACGAGGTGATCACGGGTAAGCTAATCATAAATTCATGTGAAGTTTATACCTTACTAGATACCGGTGCTACCCATTCATTTATTTCTCCTGCTTGTGCTCAACGTTTAAACTTGACTCCGGAGAAATTAGACTTTGATTTATCTGTGGAGACTCCGTTAGGGGAAACTTTCATCACATCCACTGTTTATAAATCTTGTTTGATCCAAGTTGGCACCATCACCTTGCCTATTGACCTTATCTCTTTAAAGATACTTACATTTGACGTGATTTTAGGAATTGATTTGTTAACTACTCATCATGCCAAAATTGATTATTTTCGTAAGGTGGTTAGTTTTCATATTCCTAATCAACCTATTGTTAGAATTCAAGCAACAAAGCCATTAAAATCAATCACTATCATATCAAGTCATAAAGCCATTCGTTTATTGAAAAACGGATGTCAAGCTTTCTTAGCCCATGTTATGGATTTGAATAAAGACACGTCAAATTTGAATAATATTCCTGTTGTTAGTAACTTTCCTGACGTATTTCCTGAAGAACTTCCCGGTCTACCCCCAGAACGTGATGTTGAATTCTTTATTGATCTTGAACCTGGTACAAAGCCCATTTCTAAAACCCCATATCGAATGGCTCCTATTGAACTTCAGGAGTTAAAAGTCCAACTACAAGAGTTGTTGGACATCGGTTTCATTCGTTCTAGTACATCTCCTTGGGGTGCTCCTGTTTTATTTGTAAAGAAGAAAGACGGGAGTATGCGACTTTGTATCGATTACCGGGAATTGAACCATGTCACCATCAAGAATAGGTATCCGCTACCTCGTATTGATGATTTGTTTGACCAGTTACAAGGAGCACAATTCTTTTCAAAAATCGATCTTCGTTTTGGATATCATCAGCTGAAGGTTAAAACTGAGGATATTCCGAAAACTGCCTTTAGAACTCGGTACGGGCATTATGAATTCTTAGTCATGTGTTTTGGATTGACTAATGCTCATGCGGCTTTCATGGATATGATGAACCGAGTATTCAAGGATTATTTGGATCAGTTCGTTGTTGTCTTTATTGATGACATCCTCATATATTCCAAAAGCCATGAAGATCATGAGCACCATTTAAAGCTGGTACTCCAAAGGCTGCGTGAAAACAAGTTATATGCTAAGTTTAAGAAATGCGAGTTCTGGCTTGAGGAAGTAGCATTCCTAGGGCACGTGGTGTCAAAATATGGAGTATCTGTGGACCCGACGAAGATTGAAGCAATACAAAGCTGGGAGCAACCGAAGACGGTGACCGATGTACGTAGCTTTCTTGGCTTAGCTGGTTATTATCGAAGATTCGTAGAAGGGTTTTCTCGAATCGCTACCCCGTTAACTCAGCTGACTCGGAAGGATATCAAATTCATATGGAGCGAAGAATGCGAGAAGAGTTTCCAAGAGCTTAAGAGGAGACTCATTTCGGCACCTGTTCTGACAATACCATCTGGTTCGGATGGATTTGTTATCTACATTGATGCTTCAGGCAAAGGGTTAAGATGTGTTCTCATGCAACGTAGGAAAGTCATAGCCTATGCCTCGTGACAACTTAAAGAATATGAGAGGAATTATCCTACTCATGATTTAGAGTTGGCAGCAGTCGTTTTCGCGCTAAAGATCTGGAGGCACTATCTATATGGGGAGAAAGTGGAGATATATTCAGACCATAAAAGTCTCAAATATTTCTTCACTCAAAAAGAACTCAACATGCGGCAACGACGTTGGCTCGAGCTGTTGAAAGATTACGACCACACTATTCAATACCATCCTGGAAAAGAAAACGTGGTAGCTGACGCGTTGAGTAGAAGATCATATGCAGGAACGAGTGCGATGATGTCAAGTATACGCGTAGAATCAACTTTAATCGATAAAGTTAAAGTTGCTCAAGCTACAGACCCGGAGCTGATGCGTATGAAGAAGAAAGTGCAAGAAGGTGCTATTCCAGAAGCAAGAATCGATGAAGAAGGAATACTTCGAGTCCACTCCAGACTTTGTGTTCCTAACAATTCTGATTTGAAGTACAAGATCATGATGGAGGCACACAATACACCATTTGCAATCCATCCTGGAAGTACTAAAATGTATCGTGATCTTCGACATACATTTTGGTGGAACAATACGAACAGAGAGATTGCAAAATTTATCTCGAGGTGTTTAACTTGTCAACGTGTAAAGGCGGAGCATCAAGTACCAAAGGGTCCATTGCAACCACTTGAGATTCTGAAATGGAAGTGGGAACACATTACCATAGATTTCGTTACGGGTCTTCCCACGGTTTCTCAAGGCATAAATGCTATTTGGGTTTTAGTTGATAGATTAACCAAGTCTGCTCATTTCTTGCCGATACGGAAGACTTATTCCCTTGAACGTCTTGCTAGTATGTACGTGAATGAAATTATAAGGTTGCATGGAATGCCAGTATCCATAGTTTCAGATCGTAACCCAAGATTCACTTCAAGATTTTGGGTTAGTTTGCAAAAAGCTATGGGCACAGATTTACGGTTCAGTTCGGCATACCATCCTCAAATGGACGGGCAATCAGAGAGGACTATTCAAACTCTTGAAGATCTATTAAGACTTTGTGTCCTAGATTTCAAAGGAAGTTGGGATAAGTACCTACCATTGGTGGAATTCTCCTACAACAACAGTTATCAAGCAAGTATAGGTGTGGCTCCCTTTGAAGCATTGTATGGACGAAAGTGTCGCTCTCCAGTATATTGGGATGAGGTGGGAGAAGCAACGTTGTTGGGACCAGAGTTGGTACGAATGACTACAGAGAAGATCCAAACGATTCGACAACGTATACAAACGGAACAGGATCGACAAAAGAGTTATGTGGATCTTCATCGAAAGGACATGGAATTTGACATTGGGGATCATGTATTATTACGTGTAGCTCCATGGAAATGAGTTACAAGATTTAGGAAGAGAGGAAAGCTCAATCCACGATTTATTGGTCCATTTCAGATTCTTGAGCGAGTAGGAAATGTGGCCTATAGACTCGCGTTACCTCCAAGTATGTCTCGTGTTCATAATGTTTTTCATATATCTGTGCTTCGTAAATATGTGAAAGACCTGAACCACGTTATTGAGTTAGAACCGGACGAGAAAGCCAAAGACTTAACGTACGAGGAGGTACCTATCAAGATCTTGGATAGGAAGGAGCATGTCCTACGCACGAAGGTCATACCACAAGTTAAAGTTTTGTGGAGAAATCATGCTATTGAGGAAATGACCTGGGAGTTAGAAACGGAAATGAAAGCGAGGTATCCTCATCTTTTCGAAACACCAGGTACGTATGTCAATTTTGAGGACGAAATTTCATAAGGAGGGGAGGTTGTAAGACCCCAAATTATTAATAAATAAAATTTATTTTCCTCTATTTATTATTCTGAAATAGTAAGGGTTGATTTGATTAATGTGGTTAGTTATGGGTAAAATGCGCAAATATTTTAAATAAGTAAGTGGTTATAAAATATTCATTGTTGTCAGGGAATATTCGCTTGGTCGTGGAATATTCTTACTGTCGGAGAATATTCGTATGACGGCGCAGTCTTTTGTAGGCCCCATAACGGAAAGCGATTGGATGAAGAAAACGACAAAAATAAGTTGTTTATAAATAACGGCGTAGTTGTTACCGTTAATACTGTTGGAATACCCGGTGGTTAAAGCACGGTAATACGCGTTATTGCACAGTAGCACACGGTATTGTACCAATTATTGATTCTTACGTAAGAAGGCACTACTCAATAATGGTTACAGTAATTACTGTTCAATATTTTATTTTATTGATTAAATAATTGCTACGTTGATATTTTATAATTGTCACTAAGCAGTATTTTCCATTATCGGAGAAATAATTCATATTATCTGAATAATATTATTAGATAACATTATTGGTAATGTCTAAAAAGTTCTGTCTAAAGAGAAGTTTGGTCATCTAATTGCGCGCCAGTAATGAGAAATCCTTATTGGAAAGCCCCCTCTTTCCTGGGAACGGCCTGGTTGCCAGTACTGTGATTCTGTAATATTATTTGTGTATAATTAATTATTGATTTATATGATGAGAAAAATATTGATTTTATGTGGATATAGATGGAGAAAATTTTTAATGTGACAATTGTTGAAAATTAATATTTTATTTTTTTCTGATAAAATAATTCATATATATTGATGGTGATATTTTTACAATGAATGTGGGATATATGAGTATATGAGGAGGAAGAGTATTTTTGCGGCATCAAATGATTAACACATGTTTTGTGTGTTGGTGGACACAATTCTTGATCGAAAATTTATTATTGACTGTAAAATCGCCCGTTTATGGATTTCGGTCAATTTCTGTTTAGAATTTGGAAAAACTTTCTTCTGCAAAGTTGTAGAGAATTGAATTTCCTATAAAAACTCGAGAAATTCAAATTTTCTGATAAAATGGCTATTTATTATGAATTATTGAAGTTCTGAAGTTCCGAAATAATTGATTTTTGGAAGTTTTATTTATTATTTTGAAGAAAAATATTTTTTGGCATTTAAGTGGGCTAACATGTGATATAAATGGGCTGAGATCAGATGTCTAGAGGTGGGCTAAGGAAAATTTGATAAATATATTAATATTATATTAAATTTTCTGCTTTGGTGTTCTATGCATTTTCCTATAAATAGGGTGCTTAGGTTAGAATTGAAAATCACACCAGAAACACAAGTTTCTCTCTATTTCTCTCTCTATATCGAGCGTATTCTTGTGAGTATTTGATACTTTGAGTGTTGCTATACGGTGCAAGATTCCTTCAGCACTACATCTAGTATTCCAGTCAGAAGTACCGTCTTTCCGAGGTAAGGGATGTTATTTCTTCTTAAATGATATTATTTTCTTCAATATCATTATGCCGAAGTATTGATCTAAACTTTTTATCAAATTTGGAACTTTTCATGTCGGGCTTACTATTCACGAGTTACTATTCACGAGTTATTATTCACCGAAAAATAAAATTTTCTTCTTTTTGTACAAAATATCTATTCTGGATACTAGCTTTGATTGTATCCATATTTTGATCATTCTTGAATTTTACTCTACTATGATTATTTATGAGGGATTTTTGGACATGGAATAGCTGAAATACGAATCCTTAATATTTATTATTTTGTTTCACTAGATTCGTTTCCTTTAAAATATTTTTCATCATCCTCAGTCCTAAATGATGATATAATTGAATATCTTTGGCCTGTAGTGCAAAGATTAATGATTTCTGATGAATATCTTTGGCCTGTAGTGCAAAGATGAACAGGTGTTGAGATGAACATGACCAACTGATGAATATCTTTGGCTTGTAGTGCAAAGATAAATATTGATTGATGTTACAGGGATAAAATATTGATGATGGACTTTTAAATTCATAGATAATAGTAGATTTCATTCTCTACGTAACTCTTCTATGAATTATTATTTTTCGCTGCGAATATTGATTTAAAACTTGTTGTCTATTGTATTCTATTATATTTTTTCCCTGTTGAAGACTAACGATAATTTGTTCTATGTTATCTTAGTCATAATGTTCTTTACTGGGCTAGTTGAGCTCACCCTTTTCTTTTTTGTTCTATTTTTCTCAGGAGGCGAGAATGTAGCGAGTACTAGTCGGGGTATGGAATAAAGGTTCTAGGAAGTTGTTTTAGTAATCCTCACCATTTTTTTTGTAAAATATTGTACCAATAATTGTAATGAGGACTTATTTGAGTGTGGATATTGTCTAGATGACAATATTTGTATTTACACTCACAGTTTTTATGTTGTATTAATAAAGTTGTAGTTGTTTATGTACCATGTTATTGACGACTCAGAATGGGTGTTGTATACCTTTTTTGGGGTCGTCACACAACAGATACTCCATGTTTTGACACCACGTGCCCTAGGAATGCTACTTCCTCAAGCCAGAACTCGCATTTCTTCAACTTAGCATATAGCTTATTTTCACGCAGCCTTTGAAGTACCAGCTTCAAATGGTGCTCATGATCTTCACGACTTTTGGAATATATGAGGATGTCATCAATAAAGACAACAACGAACTGATCCAAATAATCCTTGAATGCTCGGTTCATTATATCCATGAAAGCCGCAGGAGCATTAGTCAATCCAAAAGACATGACTAAAAATTCATAATGCCCGTACCGAGTTCTGAAGGCAGTCTTCGGAATATCCTCAGTTTTAACCTTCAGCTGATGATATCCAGAACGAAGATCGATTTTTGAAAAAAATTGTGCTCCTTGTAATTGGTCAAACAGGTCATCAATGCGGGGTAACGAATACCTATTCTTGATAGTGACATGGTTTAATTCCCGGTAATCGATACAAAGTTGCATACTTCCGTCTTTCTTCTTTACAAATAAAATAGGAGCACCCCAAGGAGATGTACTAGGACGAATGAAACCGATGTCCAACAACTCCTGTAGTTGGACCTTTAACTCCTGAAGTTCAATAGGAGCCATTCGATATGAGGTTTTAGAAATGAGCTTTGTACCAGGTTCAAGATCAATAAAGAATTCAACTTCACGTTCCGGGGGTAGACCGGGAAGTTCTTTAGGAAATACGTCAGAAAAGTCAATAACAACAGGAATATTATTCAAATCTGACGTATCTTTATTCAAATCCATAACATGGGCTAAGAAAGCTTGACATCCATTTTTCAATAAACGAATAGCTTTATGACTTGATATGATAGCGATTGATTTTAGTGGCTTATTTGCTTGAATTCGTACAACAGGTTGGTTACGAATATGAAAACTAACAACCTTACGAAAACAATCAATTTTGGCATGATGAGTAGTTAACCAATCAATCCCTAAAATCACATCAAAAGCAAGTATCTTTAAAGAGATAAGGTCAACAGGTAAGGTGATGGTGCCAACTTGGATCAAACAAGATTTATAAATAGTGGATGTGATGAAAGTTTCTCCTAACGGAGTCTCCACAAATAAATCAAAGTCTAATTTCTCCGGAGTCAAGTTTAAACGTTGAGCACAAGCAGGAGAAATAAATGAATGGGTAGCACCGGTATCTAGTAAGGTATAAACTTTGCATGAATTTATGATTAGCTTACCCGTGATCACCTTGTTTGGGTTCCTCGCATGTTGACCAGTCACGACAAACGCTCTTCCAGGAACCGTTAACTTTGATTTTTCTGGGACAGCCTTTTGAGTCACCGTCCCCGCTGAACTTGGTTTCGCTACCGTACAATCTCGAGCAATATGTCCTTCCTTTCCATAATTATAGCATACCTTGAACTGTTGTGGGCAGTTTGGGCAGATATGTCCCTCTTTTCCACATTTATAGCATACGACTGGTGGTCGTTCTCCTCCCTTAGAACCAGTTGCTGCTGGTGTTGACGTCTTCACATTATCATTGTTGAATCTCCTCTTTTTAAAATCTCCCCCCAACTCGCTTCTTCTATTCTCATGGCCATGATTACCACAGAGTGGTTGCCGCTCTTGTCCGTATTCTTCTTTCTTCGCTGATTATTGTTGTTCTGATGACTGCTGTCACCGGTATGGTCCTGGTTGTGGTCCCTCGGTTGACCGTACTCATTATCTCGCTCTAATAATTGAGTCATGTTGACAACATCTGAATAGAGAGAAAATTTATGAGAAATAAGATATTGACGTATGTCGGGTTTCAAACCTCTCAGAAACATCCACGTCATACGTTCCTCATTCTCCACCAAATGAGGTGCAAACCTGGATAACTCTGCAAACTTCGCCTCGTACTGGGACACCGTCATATTATTTTGTTCCAATCTAATAAACTCTACCTCCTTCATATGACGAACACTTTCAGGAAAGTATTTGTCATTGAACATCTGAATAGAGAGAAAATTTATGAGAAATAAGATATTGACGTATCCCGGGTTTCAAACCTCTCAGAAACATCTACGTCATACGTTCCTCATTCTCCACCAAATGAGGTGCAAACCTGGATAACTCTGCAAACTTCGCCTCGTACTGGGACACCGTCATGTTGTTTTGTTCCAATCTAATAAACTCTACCTCCTTCATATGACGAACACTTTCAGGAAAGTATTTGTCATTGAACAGTTTCTGAAATGTCTCCCAATACATGCTGAGTACGGCTAGATGGGTACGCTTCACAGATTCCCACCAGTAATCTGTCTCATTACGGAACATAAAAGTGGCGAATGGAACTTTCTGTTCCTCCGTGCATCCCAAGACATCGAATATCTTGGTAATTTGCTTGACCCACGTCTCCGCCTTAATCGGATTCGGCTTTCCCCAGAATTCTGGTGGTCCCAACTCTTTGAACTGTTTGGCTGTGACCAGCTGTGCGTTGCCATTATTTCTTCCTATATTTTGAACAGGAATCTCCTTCGTCTGGTTTTGTATGAACCGCAAAAAGCTTCTAAACATCTCATCGTTCATCGTCTGCTCAGTGGTGTTGTTCACAGGAGGAATATTGCCAGCTTGTTGCACGTTCTCCTCGTTAGTGAGTACAAGTGTCTCCACGATTTCATTTACTTCACTGTTAACATTCTCAGTCGACATTCTCAAATACTGCCATAAAACAAGGGTTAATTTAACAAATTAACAAATCACATAATATCCCTATATTATGACCGACCAACAAATAAGCTTAGGTAGGACACACTAGCAAAGGATTTACTCATCTCTTCCCTCCTAGTTCTATTCCCCGATCTCCGCCAGAGATCATATCCCTAAGCTCTGATACCAACCGTGACGCCCCCAAAATAGGTATACAACACCCATTCTGAGTCGTCAATAACATGGTACAGAAAGAACTACAACTTTATTAATACAACATAAAAACTGTGAGTTTAAAATATAAATATTGTCATCTAGACAATATCCACACTCAAATAAGTCCTCATTACAATTATTGATACACTATTTTACAAAATAGTGAGGACTACTAAAACAACTTTTAGAACCATCATTCCACACCCCGACTAGTACTCGCTACATTCTCGCCTCCTGAGAAGAAAAATAGAACAAAAAGGAAAAGGGTGAGCTCAACTAGCCCAGTAAAGAACATTATGACTAAGATAATATAAAACAAATTATTGTTAGTCTTTAACAGGAAAAAATCTAATAGAATACAATAGACAACGAGTTTTAATTCAATATTCGCAGCGGAAATAATAATTCATTAGAAGAGTTAAATAGAGAATGAAGTCTACTATCTTCTATATATGAATTTAAAAGTCCATCGTCAACATTTTATCCCTGTAACATCAATCAACATATATGTGGAATCAAATATTCATCTTTGCACTACAGGCCAAAGATATTCATCAGTTGGTCATGTTCATCTAAACACCTGCTCATCTTTGCACTACGGGCCAAAGATATTCATCAGAAATCATTAATCTTTGCACTACAGGCCAAAGATATTCATCAGAAATCATTAATCTTTGCACTACAGGCCAAAGATATTCAATTATATCATCATTTAGGACTGAGGATGATGAAAAATATTTTAAAGGAAAGGAATCCAGTGAAACAAAATAACAAATATTAAGGATTCGTATTTCAGTTTATCCATGTCCAAAAATACCTCATAAATAATCATAGTGGAGTAAAATTTAAGAATGATCAAAACATGGATACAATCAAAGCTAGTATCCATAATAGATATTTTGGACAAAAAGAAGAAAATTTTATTTTTCGGTAAATAGTACCGTATTTGTGAATAGTGTCGTATACGTGAATAGTGCCGTATACGTGAATAGTAATCTCGATACAAAAAGTTCTAAATTTGATAAAAAAATTCAGATCAATACATCGGCATAATGATATTAAAAAAAATAATATCATTTAAGAAGAAATAACATCCCTTACCTTGTAAAGAAAGTACTTCTAGTTGAAACACCGGATATAGGCTATGACTTGAACTTGCACCGTATAGCAACACTCAAAGTATTAAAATACTCACAAGAATACGCTCAATATATCGAGAGAGAAAGAGAGAAAACTTCAGTTTTTGGTGTGATTTTCAATTCTAACCTAAGCACCCTATTTATAGGAAAATGTTTAGAACGCCAAAACAGAAAATTTAATATAATATAATTATATTTACAAAATTGTCAAGCCCACCTCTTGAATCTGAATTCAGCCACCTTGCACATGTTTAATGCAGCCCACCAAGCAAAAAAAACGATTTTGTAATTAAAAATAATTAAAACTTTCAAAAATTAATTATTTCGGAACTACGGAACTTCAATAATTTATAATAAATAGTCCTTTTATCAGAAAATTCGAATCTTGTAAATTATTATAGGAAATTTCATTCTCTACAACTTTGCAGAAGAAAAGTTTTCTAAATTCCAAACAGAAATTGACCGAAATCCATAAACGGACAATTTTACAGGCTATAATCAAATTTCGGTCAAGAATTGGGGTCTACCGACACATAAAGCATGTGTCAATCATTTAATGTCACAAAAATACGCTTACTCCTCATATACTCATATATCCCACATTTATTGTAAAAATATCACCATCAATATATTATTAAAATAATATATTTAAATGAATTATTTTATCAGAAAAAGATAAAATATTAATTTTCAACAATTGTCACATTAAAAATTTTCTCCATCTATATCCACATAAAATTAATATTTTTCTCATCACATAAATCAATAATTAATTATTCACAAATAATATTACGGAATCACATTACTGACAACCAGGCAGTTCCTAGGAAAGAGGGGGCTTTTCAATAAGGATTTTTCCTTACTGGCGCGCAATTAGATGACCAAACCTCTCCTTAGACAGAACTTTTTAGATATTGCCAATAATGTTATCTAATAATATTATTCAGATAATATGAATTATTTCTCCGATAATGGAAAATACTGTGTAGTGATAATTATTGAAACAACAGTAATATAAAATATCAGCGTAGCAATTATTGAATCAATAAAATAAAATATTGAATAGTAATTATGGTAACAATGATTGAGTAGTGCCTTCTTACGTAAGAATCAATAATTTGTGCAATACTGTGCTCTACTGTGTAACAATGCGTATTACTGTGTTTTAACCATCGGGTATTCAAACAGTATTAACGGTAACAATTACGCCGTTATTTATAAACAACTTATTTTTGTCGTTTTCTTCATCCAATCGCTTTTCGTTTTGGGGCCCACAAAAGACTGCGCCGTCGTACAAATATTCCCCGACAGGAAGAATATTCAACGACCAAATGAATATTTTATAACCACTTGCTTATTTGAAATATTTACACATTTTACCCATAACTAACCACATTAATCAAATCAACCCTTACTATTTCAAAATAATAAATAGAGGAAATTAAATTTCATTTATTAATAATTTAGAGTCTTACAGTAATCAACTCCAAATTAAAATATTCTAATTACAATTAGCCCCAAATTAAAATACTTCTAAATATTTTCCACTACCATAACTTCTTTCCTTTAGCACAACAACCTCGTGACATTAAGTTGGGGGAAAAAACAATCATCTAACTGAGTTGCTTCAAATCAGACAATTGGTACCCAATTGTGGTGTATTGGGAGAAAAGCTCCACAAAAGATTGTCATCAGAGTTGCGCACTACAAGGAAACCGACTAATCCCGACGGAACTAAGTTCGACGGACTGTATTCAGTCGAAATTAATATAATTTCGACGAAATATTAGGTCAAAAATAATTCCGTCCAAAATAGTTTATTTCCGAGGAAATTCCGTCGGGAATATAAGACCTCATATGGCGCCAAATTTCCCGCCAGCGCGAAACTTAAATTCGACGAAATTATGGTTATTTTCGAGGGGCTGTACGTCGAAGATAAGTTAATTCCGAGGGACATAGGTCCGACGGATATTCCGTCAAAAATATCTTATAAAACCTATTCGACTGACTCAGGCCAACGTCTCCCCATATTTTCTTAGTTTTATATCTCTCATCTCTCACTCTCTCATCTCAGTCTCTCCTCTCTCACTCTCATCTCTCTCTCATCTCCGGCGCCCACCTGCCACCAACACCTCCACCGCCGACCAGCCGCGCGCCCCCTTCTCGCGATCGATCAGTTCTCCCTCACCACCAGGCTGAAAGTAGCATCCACACAAGCCAATCATGTTTGATGATAAAGCATATACTTTGTAACAATCTAATTTATTTATTAATAAGAAGTATTAATTTATTAAAGGCTTTTAATTATCTACATGATGCTGCTTTATAAAATGTGATAAACCCATAGTTTTAAGCAATGCTTTTAGAATAATGATGATGATCATTCTAATGAGATCTAAATTCTTAGAAAGCTTAAAACTAAAATAGTTCCCAATCGTTGGATTACTAAATTGGGGATTAGTGAATCTGGATAGATTGGTACATACGTTGCTTGCTCATTGGATGGGGATGATTGATCTCATGATCATTTGTATGGAGACACTAAAGCAAGTATGTAGGTGCTTATTAGAGAATAAGTTCACTGAACATGGCTCGCTAAGGAATACCTAATGAAGTTTTACTTGCCTGTCAATATGAATTCCTGTAGTGATAGTAGTACAAGTGATCCTTGGACTTGAAATCATCATAGTATCTTGTGTATGATGAGTTATACTTTGACTTATTCCTTAAGACCCTTGGGGTATATCAAAGGGTATGCTTGGGTATAATAAGGTGTACATGGAGATAATGTATGATCAATAAAGAATCTACCACCTCTAGTAAAAGAAGAGAAATGTCCTATATGATTCGATAAATGACAACCCAGTAGTCCTTGGCCAAGGCAGAATAAAATTAGAAAAGAGTTTCTAATTTGTATTATTTGGAGTTGTACATTTAAGGATCGAAATACATATAATTAAATAAAATAAGACTTGACAATAATTCTATGTCTTATATTTAATTGGGACATTGTATGGTGGAAGGATTGAATTGTACGGTAACTATTTACTCAAAGGTTTTTTTATGATTAATGTTGAAATCTATATTATCTGGAAAGTCGTTGATCGTTAGGGAGGCTTATCCCTATTGTAGAATAAATATTATTTATTTAAATAAATTAATAGTTTAATTTATTTATTTAAAGAAGATTAGAATTGTTCTAATTGATTTATTCATAACCGGTTTAATATGGAGAACCTAAAGGGTCACACCATAAAAAGAAGAATAATTATTTAAGAAGTTAATGGCATAATCATAATAATATGTTCAGTGTATTTAATTTAATCTATGGTTATAGAATAAATTAAATAACTTAATATTTATTATTTAATATTTTGAAAATATTAAATAAATAAATTAATAAGAGGAGTCTTATTAATATTATTACAATTATTATTATTTTAATTTCTAAAGAGTTGGAAATTAATATAATATTAGTACTCTCATTTATTCCTAATAAGATTAGGAGGTTAATTAATTAAAAGAGTTTAATTAATTATTTCTAATAAGATTGGGAGCCTAATTAATTAGAGAAATTTAATTAACTAAAATAAAACACAATTCCTTAATTGTTAAGGAGGGTTTGTGACGCCCCCAAAATAGGTATACAACACCCATTCTGAGTCGCCAAATACACGGTACAAAAAGTAAACTACAACTTCAATAATACAATTGTCGTGCAAAATACGACAACACATACTGTGAGTTTAAATACAAATATTGTCTTCTAGACAATATTTACACTCAAATAAGTCCTCATTACAATTATTCAAACACTATTTTACAGAAATAGTGAGGACTGATAAAACATCTTTCTAGAACCATCACTCCATACCCCGACTAGATCTTGCTATGTTCTCACTTACTGAGAAGAAAAATGGAACAAAAAGGAAAAGGGTGAGCTCAACTAGCCCAGTAAAGAATATTATGACTAAGATAATATACAAAAAATTATCATTAGTATTCAACAGAGAAAAATCTGATAGAATATAATCGACAACAAGTTTTAGATCAACAACTGCAGCGGAAACAACAAACCATTAGAAGAGTTAAGTAGATAATGAATTCTACTATCTTCTAAGATTTAAAAGTCCATCATCAATATTTTATCCCTGTAACATCAATTAATAATCATCTTTAACCAAATATTCATCTTTGCACTACAGGCCAAAGATATTCATTTGTATCACCAGTCGGTCATGTTCATCTCAACACCTGTTCATCTTTGCACTACAGGCCAAAGATATTCATCAGGTAATCATACATCTTTGCAATACAGGCCAAAGATATTCAATAATATCATCATTTAGGACTGAGGATGATGAAAAATATCATAAAGAAAATGAATCCAGTGAGACAGGATGACAAATAGTAGGAATTCGTATAACAGTTTATCCAAGATCAATAATACTTCATAATAATCAATTGTGAAGCAGAATTCAAAAATAAAGATCAAAACATGGATACAATCAAAGATAGTAACCATAATAGATATCTTGGACAAAAAGAAGAAAATTTTATTTTTCGGTGAATAGTGCCGTATTCGTGAATAATGTCGTATACGTGAATAGTAACGTATACGTGAATAGTAACCCCGACACAAAAAATTTCAAATTTGATAAAAAATTCATATCAATATTTTGGCATAATGATATTGAAGAAAATATCATTTAAGAAGAAGATAATATCCCTTACCTCAAAATATCAATACTTCTGGTCGAAATACCGGTATAAGGCTGAAAGAAACTTGCTCTGATGAATAAAAACTCTCAAAGTATCTAAATACTCACAAAATACACTCAATAATCTAGAGAGAGAAAGAGAGAAAACTTGTTTCTGGTGTGATTTTTAATTCTAACTTAGCCCTCTATTTATAGGAAAATGTTAGCACGCCGAAGCAGACTTAACCTGCAACCTGATGGCTTTACCTGCTACTATTCAAGCCTACCATATTTGAATAAAAATCTCAGCACATTTTTTCACCAACCAAGAGTGGGCCCCACCAATTCTAGAATTCTCCACCAAAATGATAAACTCCGAAAATTCAACAATTTCTGAACCAGTCATCTCGTAAAATTCATAATAAATCATACGTTCATTTTTAACGGTTCAAAATTTGTGGACATATATTCAACTTATATATGTATAACATATCCAAAAATTATCACGATCCAACGGTCGGATTAAAAATTATAACCCCCACAAAATATATCAAAAATCCTGATTTTTAATACCTCCATTCCGACAAAAATACTGATAAAAACCTCAACATTAACTCCTTCATTTTTAACCACAAAAATATATCCCTCATTTATATCCAAATAAAATAAATATTTCCTTATCATATGAATCAATAATTAATTATTCACAAATAATATTATATAATCACATTTATGACAACCAGGCCATTCCCAGGAAAGAGGGGGCTTTCCAATAAGAATTTCTCCTTACTGGCGCGCAATTAGATGACCAAACCTCTCCTTAGACAGAACTTTTATTGCCAATAATGTTATCTAATAATATTATTCAAATAATATGAATTAGTGTTCAAGTAATGGGAAATACTTTGCAATGACAATTATTGAAATAACAATAATATAAAATATCAATGCAGCAATTATTGAATCAATAAAATAAAATATTGAAATTGACTACTGTAACAATTATTGAGTAGTGCCTTCCTTCGTAAGAATCAATAATTGGTGCAATACCGTGTGCTATTGTATTTTAACCACCAGGTATTCCAACAGTATTAACGGTAACAACTACGCCGTTAATTATAAACAACTTATACTTATCGTTTTCTTCATCCAATCGCTTTCCGTTATGGGGCCCACATAAGGCTACGCCGTCGTACGAATATTCACCGACCAAAAATGAATATTTTATAACCACTTGCTTATTTGAAATATTTGCGCATTTTACCTATAACTAACCACATTAATCAAATCAACCCTTTCTATTTCAAAATAATAAATAGAGAAAATTTAATTTCATTTATTAATAAGTTGGGGTCTTACAACCTCCACTCCTTATGAAATTTCGTCCTCGAAATTGACGTACGTACCTGGTGTTTCGAAAAGGTGAGGATACCTCGCTTTCATTTCTGATTCTAACTCCCAGGTCATTTCTTCAATAGCATGGTTTCTCCATAAACCTTAACTTGTGGTATAACCTTCGTGCGTAGAACATGCTCTTTCCTATCCAAGATCTTAACAGGTACCTCCTCGTATGTTAAATCTTCGGCTAACTCGTCTGGTTCTAACTCAATTATGTGGTTCGGGCCTTTCACATATTTACGAAGCACATATATGTGAAAAACATTATGAACATGAGACATGCTTGGAGGTAATGCGAGTCTATAGGCCACATTTCCTATTCGGTCAAGAATCTCAAATGGACCTACAAATCGTGGATTGAACTTTCCTCTCTTCCCAAATCTTGTAACTCCTTTCCATGGTGCAACACGTAACAATACATGTTCCCCAATATTGAATTCTACATCCTTTCGATGAAGATCCGCATAACTCTTTTGTCGATCCTGTGCCGTTTGTATACGTTGTCGAATTGTTTGGATCTTCTCTGTAGTTATGCGTACCAATTCTGGTCCCAACAATATTGCTTCACCCACCTCGTCCCAGCATACTGGAGAATAACACTTTCGTCCATATAAGGCTTTAAATGGAGCCATACCTATACTTTCCTGATAACTGTTGTTGTAGGAGAATTCCACCAGTGGCAAGTACTTATCCCAACTTCCTTTGAAAGCTAGAACACAGAGTCTTAATAGATCTTCAAGGGTTTGAATAGCCCCCTCTGATTGCCCGTCCGTTTGAGGATGGTATGCTGAACTAAATCGTAAATCCGTGCCCATAGCTTTCTGCAAGTTAACCCAAAATCGTGAAGTAAATCTTGGGTCACGATCCGAAACTATGGATACTGGCATGCCATGCAATCTCACAATCTCATTCACGTACATACTAGCAAGACGTTCAAGGGAATAAGTCTCACGTATAAGCAAGAAATGGGCAGACTTGGTTAATCTATCAACAATGACCCAAATCGCATCTATGCCTTGAGAAACCTTGGGAAGACCTGTAACGAAATCCATGGTAATATGTTCCCACTTCCATTTCGAGATCTCAAGTGGTTGCAATGGACCCTTTGGCACTTGATGCTCCGCCTTTACACGTTGCCAAGTTAAACACCTCGAGATAAACTCCGCGATCTCTCTTTTTATATTGCTCCACCAAAATGTATGTCGAAGATCGTGATACATTTTAGTACTCCCAAGATGGATTGCAAACGGTGTGTTGTGTGCCTCCATCATTATTCTATGCTTCAAGTCAAAATCGTTAGGAACACAAAGTCTGGAGTTGACTCAAAGTATTCCTTCTTCATCGATTCTTGCTTCTGGAATAGCACCTTCTTGCACTTTCTTCTTCATACGCATCAGCTCTATGTCCGTAGCTTGAGCGGCTTTAACTTTATCAATTAAAGTCGGTTCTACTCGTATATTTGATATCATCATGTGGGTACTTAGAGCCTTCATCTCTATCTCCATCCTTTGCAAATCATACCAAATGGGCCTTTGTGTTAAGACCATTGCACTCGTACCCGCGTATGATCTTCTACTCAATGCGTCAGCTACTACGTTCGCTTTTCCAGGATGATATTGGATGGTATGATCGTAATCTTTCAACAGTGAGGCCAACATCGTTGCCGCATGTTAAGTTCCTTTTGGGTGAAGAAATATTTGTGGCTTTTATGATCCGTATAGATCTCCACTTTCTCCCCATACAGGTAGTGTCTCTAAATCTTCAACGCAAAAACGACTGCTGCCAACTCTAAATCATGAGTAGGATAATTCCTCTCATATTCTTTGAGTTGTCGCGAGGCATAGGCTATGACTTTCCCATATTGCATGAGAACACATCCTAACCCTTTGCCTGAAGCATCACTGTAGATAACAAATCCATCCGAACCAGATGGTATTGTCAGAACAGGTGCCGAAATGAGTCTCCTCTTGAGTTCTTGAAAACTCTTCTCACAATCCTCGCTCCAACTGAATTTTGTATCCTTCCGAGTTAGCTGAGTTAACGGAGTAGAGATTCTAGAAAATCCTTCAACGAATCTTCGATAATACCCAGCTAAGCCCAGAAAGCAACGTACTTCGGTCACCGACTTCGGTTGCTCCCAACTTTGTATGGCTTCAATCTTCGCCGGGTCGACAGATACTCCATGTTTTGACACCACGTGCCCAAGGAATGCTACTTCCTTAAGCCAGAACTCGCATTTCTTCAATTTGGCATACAGCTTTTTTTCACAAAGCCTTTGAAGTACCAGCTTCAAATGGCGCTCATGATCTTCACGGCTTTTGGAATAGATGAGGATGTCATCAATAAAGACAACAACGAACTGATCTAAATATTCTTTGAATACACGGTTCATCATATCCATGAAAGCAGCAGGAGCATTAGTCAATCCAAAAGACATGGCTAAGAATTCATAATGCCCGTACCGAGTTCTGAAGGCAGTCTTTGGAATATCCTCAGTTTTAATCTTCAGCTGATGATATCCAGAATGAAGATCGATCTTTAAAAAGGATTGTGCTCCTTACAACTGGTCAAACAGGTCATCAATGTGAGGTAGCGGATACCTATTCTTGATGGTGACATGGTTCATTTCCCTATAGTCGATACAAAGTCGCATACTCCCGTCTTTCTTCTTTACGAATAAAACAGGAGCACCCCAAGGAGATGTACTAGGACGAATAAAACCGATGTCTAATAACTCCTGTAATTGGACTTTTAACTCCTGAAGTTCAATAGGAGCTATTCGATATGGGGTTTTAGAAATGGGCTTTGTACCGGGTTCAAGGTCAATAAAGAATTTAACTTCACGTTCTGGGGGTAGACCAGGAAGTTCTTCGGGAAATACATCGGGAAATTCTCTAACAATAGAAATATTATTCAAATCTGACTTGTCTTTGTTCAAATCCATAACATGGGCTAAGAAAGCTTGACATCCATTTTTCAATAAACGAATAGCTTTGTGGCTTGATATGACAGTGACTGATTTTAGTGGTTTAGTAGTTTGAATTCTTATGACAGGTTGGTTAGGAATATGAAAACTAACAACCTTACGAAAACAATCAATTTTAGCATGATGAGTGGTTAACCAATCAATTCCTAAAATCATATCAAAAGCAAGTATCTTTAAAGAGATAAGATCAACATGTAATGTGATAGTGTCAACTTGGATCATGTAAGATTTATAAATTGTAGATGTAACGAAAGTTTCACCCAATGGAGTTTCAACAGATAAGTCAAAGTCCAATTTCTCCGGAGTCAAGTTTAAACGTTGAGCACAAGCAGGAGAGATAAAAGAATGGGTAGAACCGGTATCTAATAAGGTATAAACTTCGCAAGAGTTTATGATTAGCTTACCCGTGATCACCTCGTTCGGGTTCCTCACGTTTTGGCCAGTCACGACAAACGCTCTTCCAGGAACCGCTGATTTCGACTTATCCGGGATAGCCCTTGGAGTCACCATCCCTGTTGAACTTGGTTTTGCTACAGAACAATCCCGAGCTATGTGGCCTTCCTTTCCACAGTTGTAACATACCATGGATTGTTGTGGACAGTTTGGGCTGATATGTCCCTCTTTCCCGCATTTGTAACATCTAACTGGCGGTCGTTCTCCTCCCCTAGAATTTGTTGTTGGTGCTGGGGCAGCTGCTGATGTCTTCCCGTCATTGTTGAATCTCCTCTTTCTAAAATTTCCACTTGACTCACCTCACCTATTATCATGGCCACGATGACCACCCAAGTGGTTACCGCCTTTATTCGTATTTTTCCCTCCACGTTGGTTATCATCGCTCTGATGACTGCTGTCACCGGTGTGACCCTGATTGTGGTCCCTCGGTTGCACATACTCATTATCTCGCTCTAATAATTGAGCCATGTTTACAACATCTGAATATAAAGAAAATTTATGAGAGATAAGATATTACCGAATCTCTGGTTTTAGACCTCTTAGAAACATTCTTGTCATTCGTTCCTCATTTTCGACCAAATGAGGTGCAAACCTGAATAACTCTGCAAACTTCGCCTCGTACTGGGACACCGTCATGTTGTTTTGTTCCAGTCTGATAAACTCCACTTCCTTCATATGACGAATACTTTCAGGAAAGTACTTGTCATTGAACAGTTTCTGAAATGTTTCCCAGGACATGTTGAGTGCGTCAGGCTGGGTACGCTTCACAGACTCCCACCAGTAGTCTGCCTCACCGCGGAACATAAAGGTGGCGAATGGAACCTTTTGTTCCTCCGTGCATCCCAAGACATCGAATATCTTGGTAATTTGCTTGACCCAAGTTTCTGCCATGATCGGATTCGGCTTTCCCTTAAATTATGGTGGTCCCAATTCTTTGAACTGCTTAGCTGTGACAAACCGCGCATTGTTATCATTTCCACCCGTATTCTGTACACGAGTCTCCCTCGTCTGATTTTGCATGAATTGCAAAAAATCTCCTAAACATTCCATCATGCATAGTTTGCTCGGTAACGTTGTTTATAGGAGGAATGTTGTCTTCCTGTTGCACGTTCCCCTGGGTGGTGATCAAAGGTGTCTCCACGGTCTGATTTACTCCATTATTAACGTTCTCAGCTGCCATTCTTAAATACTGCCATAAAAGAAGGGTTAATAGTCATGTCATATATTATCCCTATACTCTGACTGACCAAATAAACACCAAATAAACTTAGTCAGGTCATACTAGCGAAGGAATTCTCCGTCTCTTCCCTCCTAGTTCTTGTCTCACATCTCAGCCAGGGATCATATCCCTAAGCTCTGATACCAACTGTGACGCCCCCAAAATAGGTATACAACACCCATTCTGAGTCGCCAAATACACGATACAAAAAGCAAACTACAACTTCAATAATACAATTGTCGTGCAAAATACGACAACACATACT
Source organism: Panax notoginseng (assembly GCA_016801055.1). Classification (NCBI taxonomy): domain Eukaryota; kingdom Viridiplantae; phylum Streptophyta; class Magnoliopsida; order Apiales; family Araliaceae; genus Panax; species Panax notoginseng. The sequence continues at coordinate 196,406,328 of CM029018.1, forward strand.
GTGAGTTTAAATACAAATATTGTCTTCTAGACAATATTTACACTCAAATAAGTCCCCATTACAATTATTCAAACACTATTTTACAGAAATAGTGAGGACTGATAAAACATCTTTCTAGAACCATCACTCCATACCCCTACTAGATCTTGCTATGTTCTCACCTACTGAGAAGAAAAATGGAACAAAAAGGAAAAGGGTGAGCTCAACTAGCCCAGTAAAGAATATTATGACTAAGATAATATACAAAAAATTATCATTAGTATTCAACAGAGAAAAATCTGATAGAATATAATCGACAACAAGTTTTAGATCAACAACTGCAGCGGAAACAACAAACCATTAGAAGAGTTAAGTAGATAATGAATTCTACTATCTTCTAAGATTTAAAAGTCCATCATCAATATTTTATCCCTGTAACATCAATTAATAATCATCTTTAACCAAATATTCATCTTTGCACTACAGGCCAAAGATATTCATTTGTATCACCAGTCGGTCATGTTCATCTCAACACCTGTTCATCTTTGCACTACAGGCCAAAGATATTCATCAGGTAATCATACATCTTTGCAATACAGGCCAAAGATATTCAATAATATCATCATTTAGGACTGAGGATGATGAAAAATATCTTAAAGAAAACGAATCCAGCGAGACAGGAGGATAAATAGTAGGGATTCGTTTAACAGTTTATCCAAGGTCAATAATACTTCATAATAATCAATTGTGAAGCAAAATTCAAAAATAAAGATCAAAACATGGATACAATCAAAGATAGTAACCATAATAGATATCTTGGACAAAAAGAAGAAAATTTTATTTTTCGGTGAATAGTGTCGTATTCGTGAATAATGTCGTATACGTGAATAGTAACGTATACGTGAATAGTAACCCCGACACAAAAAGTTCCAAATTTGATAAAAAATTCATATCAATATTTCGTCATAATGATATTGAAGAAAATATCATTTAAGAAGAAGATAATATCCCTTACCTCAAAATATCAGTACTTCTGGTCGAAATACCGGTATAAGGCTGAAAGAAACTTGCTCTGATGAATAGAAACTCTCAAAGTATCTAAATACTCACAAAATACACTCAATAATCTAGAGAGAGAAAGAGACAAAACTTGTTTCTGGTGTGATTTTCAATTCTAACTTAGCGCTCTATTTATAGGAAAATGTTAGCACGCCGAAGCAGACTTAACCTACAACCTGATGGCTTTACCTGCTACTATTCAAGCCTACCACATTTGAATAAAAATTTCAGCACATTTCTTCACCAACCAAGAGTGGAGCCCACTAATTCTAGAATTTTTTACCAAAATGATAAACTCCGAAAATTCAACAATTTCTGAACCAGTCATCTCGTAAAATTCATAATAAATCATACGTTCATTTTTAACGGTTCAAAATTTGTGGACATATACTCAACTTATATATGTATAACATATCCAAAAATTACCACGATCCAACTGTCGGATTAAAAATTATAACCCCCGCAAAATATCTCAAAAATCCTGATTTTTAATACCTTCATTCCGAAAAAAATACTGATAAAAACCTCAACATTAACTCCTTCATTTTTAACCACAAAAATATATCCCTCATTTATATCCACATAAAATAAATATTTCCTTATCATATGAATCAATAGTTAATTATTCACAAATAATATTACAGAATCACATTTATGACAATCAGGCCGTTCCCAGGAAAGAGGGGGCTTTCCAATAAGAATTTATCCTTACTAGCGCGCAATTAGATGACCAAACCTCTCCTTAGACAGAACTTTTATTGCCAATAATGTTATCTAATAATATTATTCAAATAACATGAATTATTGATCTGATAATGGGAAATACTGTGCAGTGACAATTATTGAAACAACAATAATATAAAATATCAATGCAGCAATTATTGAATCAATAAAATAAAATATTAAACAGTAACTACTGTAACAATTATTGAACAGTGCCTTCCTTCGTAAGAATCAATAATTAGTACAATACCGTGTGCTACTGTATTTTAACCACCAGGTATTCCAACAGTATTAACGGTAACAACTACGCCGTTAATTATAAACAACTTATACTTGTCGTTTTCTTCATCCAATCGCTTTCCGTTATGGGGCTCACACAAGGCTGCGTCGTCGTACGAATATTCCCTGACAGTAAGAATATTCCACGACCAAACGAATATGCACTGACCAAAAATAAATATTTTATAACCACTTGCTTATTTAAAATATTTGCGCATTTTACCTATAACTAACCACATTAATCAAATCAACCCTTTCTATTTCAAAATAATAAATAGAGGAAATTAAATTTCATTTATTAATAAGTTGGGGTCTTACAGGGTTGCCCACATCTATAAATAAAAGGAGTCTTATTATGGGTGGAGAGTTATTGTTGATTTTTTCATAACATACATGATTCTAATTGTTGGAGAGTACGCTCCTTTTCTATAGAGATAGAAAACTAGGGTTTAGCCAACCACCATTCCTCTTGAATATTTCTTCTTTCTTGGTGGATCACCTCTAGAGGCTAAACACTTGGGTGGCTAACGTTGATCAAAGGAAGGAACCAAACCCGGTGGATTCAAGTTGAACGCGAAAGGATTTGGAGGTGAACTTGTACCTGAGGAAGCTCAAATCTTCAAGGGTATGATTCTTGTTCTTCATATCTTTTTGTTTAATTAATAATTGTGCATAAAGGATGATCCGGGTATATGGTTTGTAAAATTTTAAACTCTAATTCTTACACGTTTCTGTTTATTTTGTGCAATTTGATTGCGTTCATAAATATTACAAACCTAACACAGGCACCCCTCTAGCCGCCGACCACTACCACCACCATCTTAGTTCTCTGCCTTCTTCTTCCAGCCGCCGACCACCACCACCACCACCACCACCACTACCACCACCACCACCTCCACCACCAAGAGCCACCTCCAGCTGCCACCCATTTCTGATTTCAGCCGCCGACCACCACCACCACCACCACTAAGAGCCACCTCCAGCTGCCATCTATTTCCGATTCCAACCGCCGACCACCACCACCACACGCCGGACAGTTTATTAGCTCCAAAAGGTATGAGTTCAAATATTGTTTCATTTTGATGATGATGTACAAAATCAGTAGATTGAATAATTTTTATATTGTATGTATATATTGATTTGAGTCTGAAAATTGGTAAATTCCTTAATTGGTTACTGTATGTGCATCAATGTGGCTTTGACAATTGGATTTGAGGCTGAAAATTGGTATAAGGTTAAAAATTTGTTATATATTTGGCTGAAATTTGGATTTGAGGCTGAAATTTGCGGCTAAAATTTGGTATATATTTTGATTGAGAATGGATAATTATGCAGTATATATTGTTTGCATTGTTTATGTAATTTAATTAGTTTTTAATCTTGAATTTAACTGATTTTAGGATTGCTTTTAATTTTGATATATTTGTAATTTTCGACTGAATTTGTGACAGAAATTCTGTCAGATGTATGCATTTGCAAGATTTTGTCAGAATTATTTTGATAATATTAGTAATTAGTCCCAATATTAAAATATAAACTAATTTGAAGTAAATTAAATAAAATCAAACAAATCTTATTTAATTTAATAAATAAATTAAATTTAATAAAAAATATTTACAAATATATAATATAATACAAATAGAATTCAATTCAATAAACAATAAAATAAAACATAATCAAATAATTTCAATTTAATTTAATTTAATTAAATTAAATTAAATTAAATTAAATTAAATTAAATTAAATTAAGGCTAAATTAAATTTAATTTAAATAAATTAAATTACATTTGAACTTATATAATATAATACAATATAAAATAAATAATAATAATAAATTTAATATGATTTAAATAAATAAACCAATTATATACTATAATATAATATACAACAAATTAAAATAAAAGAAAATATAATAATAAACTAAGTAGGAGTGAATGTCGAACAGTAGTCTTTATAGATTCTAAATAACAATTCTCATAAACTAAGTACCACTTACTTAGTTTATCATTGGCAAAATAAAATAAGTATGAGTGAATGTCGAACAGTAGTCTCTATAAATTCTAAATAATAATTCTCATAAACTAAGTACCACTTACTTAGTTTATCATTGGCAAAATAAACTAAGTAAGAGTGAATGTCAAACAGTAGTCTCTATAGATTCCAAATAACAATTCCCATAAACTAAGTACCACTTACTTAGTTTATTATCATTGGCAAAATAAACTAAGTAGCATTTGCTTAGTTTGCTACAATTTTCAATATATAAATGCAATAATACTCTCCCTACATATATGTACTCTTTCTTGTATGCAGGTTTCGACATAGCAGTTGCAGCTAATAGTACTCCAACCGGTTCCTCGGCAACAATTAAAAAAAAAGGGGTCGTAGTTCCTGTTTGTGTCCTATACTCGAATAATAAAGGTAAATAAATTACTGCAGGCATTCCTCACTGTTCCATCATAATAGATGGCAACATCCGGAAGGAGTGCCAGTAAGTTGTTGAACAAAGTTATAGGTTAAACAACCCTCTAAATGAGCGAACGATCACTTCTCTCATAGGATTGAATCATCTCCCCATATAGGTCCAATCCATGATATAAACAGCTTCTCACCACTCTGAATTTCTCAGATGGGTAGTTCTCACAGAACGTCTAACCTCTTGTATGAGAACTATCCATTTGAGGAATTCAGAGTGGTGAAAAGCTGTCTATATCATGGATTGGACCCATATGGGGAGATGATTCATTCCTAGCAGAAAAGTGATCGTTCGTTCATCTAGAGGGTTGCTTAAGCTGAAACTTTGTTCAATAGCTTAATGGAACTCCTTCGGGATGTTGTCATTTGTTATGATGGAACAATGAGGAATGTTTGCAGTAATTGAATTAACTTTATTATTCGAGTATAGGACACAACAGGAACTACGACCCTTTTTTTTCTCCCGGTTGCCGACTCAAGTAGAGATTCCACATAACAATTCTCATAAATTAAGTAGCATTTGTGTAGTTTGCTACAATTTTTAATAAACTAAGTAGCATTTTTAATTATATATGAACTATACTTTGAAACTTAGAAACCCGTTTGACATACACTAAATAGAGTAATTCCACAAAACCCTACACGTGATCTGTTTGACGCATCTCCCGAGGGGTTACATGCGGTTCAGTTAGTATGCGCGGTACGTTGCCACCTTTATGCAGACCATCTTGCGGGAGTTCCACATAAGTTAAGCATATTATCACTACATAGTTGTATTGGGATGACGAAATCAATTGTTCTTAAATTTAAATAATCTTTTGTTATAGGTTTATTATCGATTTAACCCGAGCATCTCTCAGTCAGCTGGCGATGATGTGATTGAGCATCATGTCGCTACGAATTACTTTGGATGGCTATATGAGATGCGACAGAAGGCAGTACGGGAAGTTGTGGACCAGCCCGGGACCACCATCAGTGATCATCAGCCCCGCATAGTCTCCGATTTAGCCTGGGAGGCTATGTGTGTGCAGTGGGAGGCTGATGACTTCAAGAAAAAGTCTGAGCAAGCGAAGAAGAACTACGGTCAGCTCCGAATAGTACACAACACTGGTTCTCAATCGTTCGAGGAGGCGAAGACGGTAAGTGCGTTGTATTTAGTTATTTATGTGTCAAGTCCTCACACAAATACTTAAGACATGTTTTATGAATATTTTTATTAGGCATTGGGGAGGACCTTGGGCCGAGATCCTACCATTCTAGAGTTTTGGGATCGAGCCCACACGCCTAAGGACAGGCGTGCTTTGTCTCAGGCAGCTTTAGCTATACGGGTAAAACTCATCTTACTATTTAGCTTTTAATAATATTCAATCATAAATAAAATGATATAATTAACATACGTATACAGAATACATTACAGGACCGATTTCAGAGGCTTCAGGACGAGCGTATAGCTGAGCTGGAGACTATTAGGAGGGGTTCTGAGCCGTTAGATTCTGCCACCCCTCTTCTCGATATTATATTAGATCGGGATGAGGAGCTGAGACTATGGGTCGCGTCTCAGGATCCCCCTACTAGCAGTACCGACAGATATCGAGTGTTGGGTCTGCCGAGGATACCCGTATATACACTTCCTGGAGGTAATATTTTTTTTATGTTTCATGAAATTATCCAAATTTATCACATTATATAAATTATTATTAGTAATCGAATTTGTATCTCTTTATAGGCTCCAGCCAGCGCCAGCGTTCGAGAGCACATGTCAGACCATCTCATACGGGCGCTGGCTTGGATGACAATATCTTTCGACGGCTGATAGGGGCCGTGTCGGATAGGATCCGTGCCGATCCGGTCTTTCGGCGTCAACAGTTGCCTTCCAGTTCTTGTCTTCACCAGATTGCTCAGGATATTATAGCAGGGGCCTCTGCAGAGAGTACGGGATTACCACGGGAGCAGTTCGACCTTGGAGCGCCGAGATGCTCCGAATGGTGATTACCCTCTTAGAGGAGGCTTTTCGTCCGCCCCCACCTACTCAGGTATTCTTATTGTTTATATTTTTCAATTAAGGCTAGTTTGTTAATTCTCACATATATATATATATACGGACTAATGATTTATATTTTTGATTCTATCAACAGGGTGGCGATGGCGAGTAGGCTGGCGATGAGGAGCACGACACTGATTTCTAGACACCAGAGCAGCGTCGTTCACCTCCGCCCGATGATGATACTTTTACTAATTTATAGTTCATTTGTATATATTCATGTTATTGTAGAATTTTGTATATATTGTATTGTCTAATTGCGCCTGTACAATTATTGTAAATTATATTGTTTAACATTTATGGAACATTAGCTTATATTTGTAATTGGTTAGATTATAATACGTTTTGGTGGATATTTAAATGTGAATGATAATGAGTTGAAGATTACGTTTTAGTGCTACGTTTTATATTTGAATGTGAGATACATATTTATATTACTGTGTATTGGGTTGTGACAGGTTACTGGTACATTAATGGGTTTAAACACCTGGAAACTGAACTTTTAAAATCTGCATTTAAAAAAAAATTAGTTACTTCCGACGGAATAGGGTATGCTCGACGGAACTTCCCTCAGAGTTAACAAAAAAACAATTTTTAATAAATGCCAAAATGTCCTAATTTTCAGTCGAACATACGTTAACTTCGACGGAATATATTCGTCGTAACAACTATATCTCCGACGCAAAGTTCGTTGAAGATAATAATTAGGCAATTTTAATAAATATCTAATTATTTTAGTTTTCAGTCGAAAATAGTATAAGTTCGAGGGAATAAGTTCGTCGAACATAGGTACTATTATATTCGACGAAAAGTTTCGTCCTATATATTCTGTCGAAGATAGTTCATGTTCGACGAACATCCGTCGGAGATACGTTCGTCGAAGATAATGAATATCTGACGGATTTTTTGACGGATCATATTTTCGACGCGAATATTTACGACCGAATATCTGACGGATATTTCCGTCGGGAATAATATATTTTCGATTGAATATGCTTATGTCCGACGGATTATTCCGTCGGACTTAAGGTTTTTTCTTGTAGTGGTGGTGATAGTGAGCATATCTAGATCATAATTGGTGGAGTATATAATCGATGATGGAGATCAATGAGTGTTGAAATTTATTTGTTTCAATTTTAGATATATGTTTAAATTTTACTTTTGATTTTCTATTTTAATAATATATATATATATATATATATATATATATATATATATATATATATATATATTGTGTTGTGATTGTGAAGTTTGAGATAAGTTTGGAGTTTAGGGAAGAAAATTGTGACGCACCCAAAATAGGTATACAAAACACATCCTGAGTCGCCAAATACATGGTACAGAATTCAAATACAAACTTAATTATATAACTGTCGTGTAAAATACGATAAAACATAGCTAAGAGTTTTAACACAAATATTGTCTCGTAAACAATATCCAAACTCAAATGGAATCCTCATTATAATTATTATCACACTATTTTATAAAATAGTGAGGACTACTATAGCCACCATCTCGGACCATCACTCCGTTCCCCGACTAGTCCCAACTATATTCTCATTTCTTGAAAAGAACAATGAAAGCAAATGGTGAGCTCAACTAGCCCAGTAAAAAATATTATGACTAAGATAATGCATAATAAATTATCGTTAGCATTCAACAGTGTTAAACTGATAGAATGCAATAAACAACAAGTTTAACTGCAGCGAAACAAACAATCCATTAAAAGAGTCAAGTAGAGCATAATATCTACTATCTTTTATGATTTAAAAGTTCATCATCAATATTTTATCATTGTAATACAGCTCAATAAATAATCTACATCATCGAATTATCCATACACTACGGAGCAAGGATATTCGTTAGTATCACATCCATGAATTATCCATGCACTACGGGCCAATGATATTCATTATTATCACATCCACGAATTATCCATGTACTACGGGCCAAAGATGACGTTCATCACAATATAAGCATGAGGATGATGACAATGATATAAAAATTTAATTAAGTAATAACAAGGATAAATTTTAAATATTTATAAATTAATTTATCCAGAGTTCAAGAATATCTAAATTGTCAAAATGATAACTGCTTTGTAGAGTAAAATTCAAGAATAATATTGTATCCAAAATAATTTAGACAAAAAAGAAATTAATTTTTGTCATGAATAGTACCCCGGGTGAATAATTGTAAGACCCCAACTTTTTATAAATAAAGATTTATTTTTTTTTATTATTATTTTGATTAATAAGGTGTTGATTTGATTAATGTGGTTAGTTATGGGTAAAATGCGTAAATATTTTAAATAAGCAAGTGGTTATAAAATATTCATTATTGTCGAAAAATATTCGTTTGGTCGTGAAATATTCTTGTTATCAGGGAATATTCATACGACGGCGCAACCATTTGTGGGCCCCATAACGGAAAACTGTCGGATGAAGAAAACGACACGAATGAATTTTTTAATTATAACGGCGTAACGGTTATCGTTAAAACTGCTGGAATACCCGTGAATAAAGTAAAATAATACACGTTGTTGCACAATAGCACACAGTATTGTACAATATTTTTATATTATTGTTAATTCAATAATTATCACTGCACAATATTTTCCATTATCAGATCAATAATTCATATTATTTGAATAATATTATTAGATAGCATTATTGACAATGTCTAAGGAAGTTCTGTTTAGAAAAGGGGTTTGGTCACCAAATTGCGCGCCAATAAGTAGAAATTTTTATCGGAAAGTCCCCTATTTCCTGGGAATGACCTGGTTGTTAATATTATACTTCTGTAATATTATTTGTGTATAATTAATTATTGATTTATATGATAAGAAAATATTTATTCAATATGAATATAAATGAAGGAATTAGTACTGATGTTTTTATTAATATTTTGGTGTGAAAAATCATCCGTATGTGGATTTTGGTGATTTTTAGTTCGGAATTTGGAAAAACTTTCTTCTACAAAGTTGTAAAGAATTAAATTTCCTAAGAAATGGATATAAGATTTAAATTTTTCTGATAAAAAGGCTATTTATTATGAATTATTAAAGTTCCAAAATAATTGATTTTTGGGGTTATAAATATTTTTTTCACAAAAAACATTTTTAATGTGGGTGGGACCCACTTGTGTGTGCTGATGAGAGTGATGTGGTGTGCGTATTGATTTTTTTTTAAATATTAATATCTTATTAAATTTTCTGCTTTGGTATTCTAAGTATTTTCCTATAAATAGGGTGCTTAGCTTAGAATTGAAAAGCACACTAAAATCAGAAGTTTCTCTCTCTATAATATCGAGCGTATTTTTGTGAGTATTTAGATATCTTGAGTGTTGCTATACAGTGCAAGTTTTCTTCAGTATTATATCCAATATTCCAGTCAGAAGAACTATTCTTTTGAGATAAAGGATATTAATTTTTTGCAATACTCGTAAAAATATTATTTTCTTCCATACTCCATATTATGAAAGAGATATTATTTTATTTCGTATTCCTAAATTTAAACTTATTATGGTAAGTATTGCTTCTATAATTCCTGAAATGATTAGAATTTTCTTAAGTTTTGCGCTTCATCTAATATCATTCCACGAAAATATTGATATGAACTTTCTTGATAAATTTCCATATTTTCATGTCGGGTTACTATTCACGAAGTACTATTCACTCGGGGTACGATTCATGACAAAAATTGATTTTTTTTCTATCTAAATTATTTTTGATACATGAATATTACTGTTGAATTTTACTCCACAAAGCAGTTATCATGTTGACAATTTGGATATTTTTGAACTCTAGATAAATTAAATTATAATTCTCTAATATTTATCCTTTATCTCACTTGATTGAATCTTTATATCATTATCATCAGCCTCATGCTTATAATGTACCGGAAGTTATCTTTAGCCCGTAGTGCAAAGATGGACTGTTGATTGGTATGATTATGACCAAGAATTGTGTATTGTATAATCATAACCTTTAATGTTACAGATAAGGTTTGTGGTGAAAGTCCTTTTTGGCCCGTAGTGCATAGATGGACATGTGTTTGACATGATCATAACCACTGGTGATATTAACGAATATCCTTGGCCCGTAGTGCATGGATAATTCATTGAATTGAAATATTTATTGAATGATGTTACAGGGATAAAATATTGATGATAGACTTTTAAATCATAAAAGATAGTAAATTTCATGTTCTACTTGATTCTTCTAATGGATTCTTGTTTTCGCTGCAATTGTTGATTTAAAACTTGTTGTCTATTATATTCTATCAAATTTTTTCCTATTGAGGACTAAGGATAATTTGTTCTATACTATCTTAATCATAATATTCTTTATTGGGCTAGCTAATTGAGCTCACGTTTTTCCTTTTTGTTCCATTGTTCTTCTCAAGAGGCGAGACTATAACTGATATTAGTCGAAATGTGGAGTGATGGTTCAAGACAGTTATTATAGCAGTCCTCACTATTTTATAAAATAGTGCATCAATAATTATAATGAGGATTTTATTTGAGTTTGGATATTGTCTACAAGATAATATTTGTATTAAAACTCACAGTATATGTGTTGTAGTATTTTACACGACAATTGTAATAATGAAGGTTGTAGTTATTTTCTGTATCACATATTTGGCGACTCAGAATGGGTTGTATGGACCTATTTTGGGGGAGTCACAGTTGGTATCAGAGCTTAGGGATATGATCTCTGATGGAGATCTGAGGTTAGAACTAGGAAGGGAGTGACGAGTAAATCCTTCGTTAGTGTGTCCTACCTAAGCTTATTTATTATTGGTCGATCAGAATATAGGGATAATATGTGGCATGTGTGACGCCCCCAAAATAGGTATACATCACCTATTCTGAGTCGACAAATACATGGTACAGAATACAAATACAATCGTTAATATACGACAAGAGAGCTGTGAGTTTTAATACAAATATTATCTTCTAGACAATATTCACTCTCAGAATAAGTCCTCGTTATATTTATTGTCACACTATTTAACAGAATAGTGAGGGCTACTAATACTATCATCTGGTCCATCACTTCGTTCCCCGACTCGTCCCAGCTATATTCTCACTTCCTGAAAAGAACAATGAAAGAAAGGGTGAGCTCAACTAGCCCAGTAAGAAATATTATAACTAAGATAATGCAAAATAAATTATCATTAACCTTAAACAGTGTTAAACTGATAAATATAACAAACATCAAGTTTAACTGCAGCGGAACAAGCAATCCATTAGAAGAGTTAAGTAGAGAATAAAATCTACTATCTTCTATGATTTAAAAGGTTTTTCATGACTTTTACCGCTGAGACTCAGCTTAATAAATAATCCACATCATCCATGCACTACGGCCAATGATATTCATTAGTATCACAACCACAAATTATCCATGCACCACAGTCAAGGATATTCGTGTATTCATCAATGGTCATGATCATGCCAACAACTGTCCATCAATGCACTACGGGCGAATGAGGACTTTTACCACATCATTTATAATATTACGGTCATGATTATACCGAATAATCCCTAGTCATAATCATACCAAGTCCATCTATGCACTACAGGCCACAGATGACTTTCAACAAAATATAAACATGAGGATGATGACAATGATATAATAATTCAATAAAATAAGTTTAAGAATTAATTTATCCAGGAATAAATAACGTCCAAATTGTCAACATGATAATGGATAAAGTGCAAATATCAAGGATTTTATTAAACTAACAATTATTAGTTTAAGTTAGATAATACAATTATAAAAATTTAAAATTATCTATATATTAGTATTAATTACAGTATTTATTATTTTTAAAAGTTAAACAAATTATATAAATTTTAAAGAATCAAATTTGATTATATACTTTGAATTACTAGCAATATATAATCGGAATCAATCACTAATTTTTTAGATTGCAAGTCCAAAATTTGTACACATTAATATAGATAATTTTATCCCTTAATTATGCAATCCTCCTACTTATTGTAGTACATTTGGAAAGTAAATCAATCATTATCCTTTAATTATGCATTCTCTCTACTTATTTAGAAAGTAAATCAATCATTATCCCAAATCATGCCTTTAGAATAATATCTAAAATTATAATACTATTAAAATTTTAATTGATTGAGATATGTAGTTAATTTAAGTAATTAGAATTATTGTTTATTATAAATTATTTTATTATTTTTAATATTTATTATTATTACTATTTTTGGTGTAGCAAAATTTTGCAAAAAAAAAATAGGGGAAGAAGCCCGCGGGCCGGCCCGGCCCGGCCCAACCCGGGCCACGGGCCTCACATTTTCAACCAGCCAAAACCCGGGCCTTTTTAGCCCGGCCCGTTTTTGGCCCGCCCGCCCGTTTGCCACCTCTAGGTCCGGCGTAAACGCACAGACAGGATATTCCGATAGAATAATAGATAATGGAACCAGGTCCGACGTAAACGCACAGATAGGATATTCTAACAGAATAATAGATAATGGAACCAGGTCCGGCGTAAACGCACAGACATGATATTCCAACAGAATAATAAAGAATAGAATAACAGAAGAATTTCACCAAGTATAGGGTAGCCCGCGTATACATGTTATTCCAACAGAATAATAAATAATGGAATAACAGAAGTTTTCTTCATGAATACAAAAGAAATAATACCCCTTACTGTAAAAGAAACTGAATATAAGAATAGGAAAGTAGCAGAATACTTTTCTATAGTTTCTTTATAATTTCTCTCTTTAAAGTTTCAGTGAATTCGTAAGAAAATAATGAAGGAATGAGCTTATATTTATAGAAAAATAGACTGCATAGTAACTAACTCATGAACGGTCTAGATTGATTTACTTTAATCTGACGGTCCATATTTAAAGCAAAATCTTTTAAATAAAATATAATATATTCTATTTATAATCTAATATAACAAATAACTTTATAAAAGATTTTACTATGCAAACACTATGTAAATACTATGCATAATAAAATATAATATATTCTAATTATTGTCTAATAAAACAGATAACTTTATAAAAGTATTCTATTTTATATAAAAAGCTTTTCTGTTTTATTACATTAATAATACCAATAAAATAAAACTGAGTGACTTATCACGTAAGCATCAATAATCAATACCGTGTGCTACTATGTAACCACGCATATAACTGTACTTTTATTACCGAGTAGTTCAACAGTATTAATGGTAAAACTTTCGCCGTTATTTTTAATAAAATATTTTTGTCGTTTTCTCAATCCAACAATAATTCTGTTGTGGGGTCCACCAATGATTGTGTCGTCGTACGAATATTTTCTGTTAAAACGAATACTCCCCGAGCAATCGAATATTATATAACAACTTGCGTACTTTGCAAAATTTATAAATATTACCCACAACTATAACATTATATCAATTTTACTCCATAATATTAAAAAATAATATTTATAGAAAATTCATCTTTATTCAAAAAGTTGGGGTCTTAGAGCATGTGAATTTCTTTAATTCACTACTAAAAAAATGGTCAATTATAATGGCCAAAATCCATCACAAAAAGTAGATAAACCATCACGAAAGGTTTACGTGATGGCTTTAAGCATCACAATGGTCGTCTTGTATACGCCCATCATGAAAGGTTTTACGTGATGGTTTTGGCAATCACGCAAACGCTTAGTGCTTTTGTCATGATTAATACAATCACATTAACACGTAATTTATTGTGTTTATTGTGATTGTCAAAGTCATCACAAAAATAATAAGACTTTAGGGATCAAATGTAAGAACGTGAATATCTATTAACGTATAATTTTATTTCAATGTATTAATTGTATCAAATGATACTTGTAGGATTCGAACCCTCCCCCCATTTGCAAACTAAATAACGAGTATTACCACTACACCAAAGCCCAGATCATGATTATAATTTTAAAACCAAATATAAAAGGAAATATATGTGAGTTGACTTACTAAACAAAATTACTTTCACATAAGATTTGGTGATTGTAATGGCAGTCACAAATACTCTATAATAATGGTAAAATTAGTATCACTGAGAGCCATCATATATTTTATTATTTTATGATGACTTAAAAATTCCATCACAAAATACCTTCTTTTTGTAATTACAAATAAAAGTCGTCATAAAAATCTAACTTTTTAATGATTGTCACGGTCGTCATAAACTATTGGTTTGATAATTTCTTACATTAAAATATATAGTGATAGCTCAAATGCAATCACAAAAAGGGTATCTTTATAAGTGATGACTTAGTGCGTCACAAAAAAAAAATTTATTTTGCGTGAAAAAATTGGTGTGATTGCCATGGTCATCACAATTATAATGCATTGATGGCAATATTAGTCATCACTAAGAGCCATCATATATACTATTATTTTGTGATTACTTAAAAAGTTCATCACAAATTACTATCTTTTGTGATTATTTTTAAAAACTGCCACAAAGTTCCGTCACATATTCTTGTTTTTCTAGTAGTGATTAACCCTTGTTTTGTGGCAGTGTTTGAGAATGGCATATGTAAATTTTGAGATGAGCAATGGTGCACATGAGACTATTGAGACGCCGACAATCAACAACCAGGATAATGTGCATCAGGAAGACAATAATCCTTCTGTAAACAACAATACCGACCAAATGATGAACGATGAGATGTTTAGGAGCTTTCTACAATTCATGCAATACCAAACAAGAGAGACTCCTATTCAAAATGCAGGTGGAAACAATGGTAACTCACTGCTGGTCACTGCTAAGCAATTCAAGGAGTTAGGACCGCCGGAGTTTTTGGGAATGCCAGAGCCACTAAAGGCAGAGACATGGATTAAGCAGATTACTAAGATATTTGATGTCTTAAGATGCACTGAAGAGCATGGCCGGAGAGGTTCCAATAATTATTCAACGACAAGTACTTTTCAAAAAGTATTCGTCATATGAAGGAGGTAGAATTCATAAAACTGGAACAGAACAATATGACTGTATCGTAATACGAGGCAAAGTTTACGGAGTTATCCCAGTTTACATCTCATTTGGTAGACAATGAGGAGCGGATGACGTGAATGTTTCTAAGAGATTTGAAACCCAAAATTCGTTAACATCTTATCTCTCATAAACTTTGCTTGTATTCAGATGTAGTGAATAGAGCTCAATTATTGGAGTGGGATTATGAGTCAGCTCAACCAAAAGATAGCAACCGACAGCACGAGAATAGTCATATACTAGTGGCAATAATCATTAAAGCAATGATAGCTAAAGTGTCAGAAATGGTAACCACTTCGGTGGTAATCGTGGCCAAGATAATAGAAGAAATGATTCAAGTGAAAATTTCAAGAAGAGAAGATTCAACAATGACGGGAAGACATCGGCAGCAGCACCAGCACTAATAACAAATTCTAGAGAAGGAGAACGACCGTCAGTTAGATGCTAAAGATGCGGAGAGGAGGGACATATAAGTCCAAATTGTTCACAGACTTTCATGGTGTGTTTTAGTTGTGGAAAAGACGGTCACATAGCCCAATTTTGTTCGGTAGCGAAGTCAAGTCCAGCTGGGATGGTGGCACCAAAGGCGACTACGGACAAAACAAAGTCGGTGGTTCAAGGGAGATCGTTTGTCATGACGTCCTAAAAGGCGAGGAACCCGAACGGAGTTATCACGAGTAAGCTAATTATAAACTCTTGCGAAGTCTATACCTTATTAGATACTGGTTCTACCCATTCTATTATTCCTCCTGCTTGTGCTCAACGTTTGAACTTGACCCCTGAGAAACTAGACTTTTAATTATCTGTTGAAACTCCGTTAGGAGAAATCTTCATTACATTCACTGTTTATAAATCTTGCTTGATTCAAGTTGGCACCATCACATTACCTGTTGATCTTATCTCTTTAAAGATAATTACAATTGGTGTTATTTTAGGAATTGATTGGTTAACTACTCATCATGCCAAAATTAATTATTTTCTTAAGGTTGTTAGTTTTCATATTCATAACCAACCTGTTATGCGAATTCAAGTAACCAAACCACTAAAGTCAATCACTGTCATATCAAGCCATAAAGTCATTCGTTTATTGAAAAACGGATGTCAAGCTTTCTTAGCCCATGTCATGGATTTAAATAAAAATACGTCATATTTGAATGATATTTCTGTTGTTAATGAATTTCTTGACGTATTTCCTGAAGAACTTTCTGGCCTACCCCCAGAGCGTGAAATCAAATTTTGTATTAAACTTGAACCCGGTACAAAACTCATTTTCAAAACCCCATATCGAATGGCTCCTATTGAACTTCAGGAGTTAAAAATCCAATTACTAGAGTTGTGGTTATTTTTATTGATGACATCTTCATCTACTTCGAAAGCTATGAAGATCATGAGCAACACTTGAAGCTGATACTCCAAAAGTTTTGCGAAAATAAGTTATACGCCAAGTTGAAGAAATACAAATTCTGGCTTGAGGAAGTAGCATTCCTTGGGCACGTGATATCAAAGTATGGAATATTAGTGGACCCGATAAATATTGAAGCAATACAAAGTTGGGAGCAACCTAAGTCAGTAACCGAAGTACATAGCTTTCTGGGCTTAGCTGGTTATTATCGTAGATTCGTGGAAGGATTTTCTCGAATCGCTACTCCATTAACTCAGCTGACTCGAAAAGATACCAAATTCGAATGGAGCGAGGAATATGAGAAGAGTTTCTAAGAACTCAAGAGGAGACTCATTTCGGCACCTGTTTTGACAATACCATCAGGTTCAGAGGGATTTGTCATCTACAACGATGCTTCAAGCAGAGGTTTAGGATGTGTTCTCATGCAACATAGGAAAGTCATAGCCTATGCCTCACGACAACTCAAAGAATATGAGAAGAATTATCCTACCCATGATCTAGAGTTGGCAGCAGTCGTTTTCGCGTTAAAGATCTGGAGACATTACCTGTATGGGGAGAAAGTGGAGATCTATATAGATCATAAAAGCCTTAAATATTTCTTCACCCAAAAGGAGCTCAACATACGGCAACGACGTTGGCTCGAGCTGCTGAAAGATTACGACCATACCATTCAATACCTTCCTAGAAAAGCGAACGTGGTAGCTTACGCGTTAATCAATAGAAGATCTTATGCGGGTACGAGTGTGATGTTGTTAACACAAAGACACATTTTGTATGACTTACAAAGGATGGAGATAGAGTTAAAAACTCCAGGGACCCACATGATGATGTCAAATATTCGAGTAGAATCGACTTTAATTGATAAAGTTAAAGCTGCTCAAACTACGGACCTAGAACTGATGTGTATGAAGAAGAAAGTACAAGAAGGTACAATTCTAGAAGCAAGAATCGACAAAGAAGGAATACTTCGAGTCAACTCTAGACTTTGTGTTCCTAACGACTCTGATTTGAAGTACAAAATCATGATGGAGGCACACAACACACCGTTTTCAATCCATCTTGGAAGTACTAAAATGTATCGTGATCTTCGACATACATTTTGGTGAAGCAATATGAAGAGAGAGATCGCAGAGTTTATCTCTAGGTGTTTAACCTGTCACGTGTCAAGGCGGAACATTAAGTACCCGAGTGAATAGTGCCCCGTGAATAGTACTTCGTGAATAGTATCCCGGCATGAAAAGATTAAACTTTAACAAGAATGTTCAAGAAAATACCCTTGTGAAACGATACTAGATGAAGCGCAAATTTTAAAGATATTCTACTAATTTTAAGGAGTATAAAAGCAATACTTAACAAAATTAGTGTAGAATTCAGAATCTGAAACGAAATAATATTACTTACATACTATAGAGTATGGAAGAAAATATTATTTCTTATGAATATTGAACAAAAATAATATCCCTTACCTTAAAAGGATATTATTTTTGACTGGTATGGCGGGGATATTCTTGAAGAAAACTTGCACTATTTTCTACACTCAAAGCTTCCTTAAACTCTAAAGAAATACGCTTAATATTATTGAAGAAGACTTCTTTGATTCTGGTGTGATTTTTATTTCTAAACTAAGCATCCTATTTATAGGAGAATGGCAGGATACTATTTGAATTTAAAAATTCACGGACGCACAATAGGAAAAATTCACGGGCAACATTCGGCTGAAACTTTTAAAATTTTTTGATTTTACTATGTAGTACTATGCAACACTATGCAGTACAATACATAATAAAATATAATATATTCTATTTTTCATAAAAAATAAAACTTATATATATATATATATATATATATATATATATATATATATTGTAACGACCCCAAAATAGGTTCATTCCACCCAACCCATTCTGAGTCGTCAAATACATGGTACAGAAAACAACTACAACTTTATTACAACAATTGTCGTGCAAAATACAACAACACATATGCTGTGAGTTTAGATACAAATATATACCAAATGTGACTCATGTTCCAACCGTGGACATCACCTCACAATAACACCTTACATAAAGGTATAGTCAAAAACTGTTTTAGAAATTAGAATCTTTGGGAAGTGCTCAAGAAAACCTTCGTACATGGGAGGCCACGCGTCTAGGTTATGATAGATATCATATGGCCACAGAATTATCCTTGGTTGACCCAATAGACCCCAAAGAAAAACGAGAAGATTACTATCATATTCTTCCCAATGGTGAGTCTTCTCTTGACTTATCATTATCTCCACTGTATCTAACTGAGAATTATACTTCAAACAAACACCAAGATTATATAGGTAGTGCTCGTATATATACTCAGCAAGTGGATGAGCACATCCCTGTCTTATGATGACACGAGGTTGTATGTCGTTAGACATCTTGTATGATAGTGACAAAACACCCTTCCAACGTTGGGTTCGCCTCACCCTATTTTCTTCACCAAATATAACTACTAAATGATGACCACCGTTCTATTCCCTTGTTACCCTCGCTCGACCCAGCTACACTCTTATTACCTGAAAGGAATTGTGAAGCAAAAGGGTGAGCACAACTAGCTCAGTAAAGAATATCATGACTAAAGATAATTAAATTATCAATAGCCTTCATCAATAATAAATCAGAGATTTAGAACATATGGTAATTGATAAAAATTTCAACCATAGTTGCAGCGGAACATGTAATCCATTAGAAGAGTCAAATAGACTATAAAGTCTATTATCTTCTCTATGTTAAAAATCCATCAACAATGTTTTATCCCTGTAACATCAATCAACAATTCTGGTCCACAATCATATGAATAACTCATAATCATAACTGTAGTTCTAAATTCCTCTTCTCATCTAGGACGAAGATAATTTTCATCACCTGAAACATCAAACATCATGGTTATACCAAATCACAGTTCCTGTTCATAATCATACTAATAACTTCATCTTTGCACTACGGGCCAAAGATATTCATCAACAAACCATCTTTGCACTACAGGCCAAAGATATTCAACAACAGTTCATCTTTGCACTACAGGCCAAAGATATTCATCAACAGGCCATCTTTGCACTACATGTCAAAGATATTCATCAACAATTCATATTTGCACTACAGGCCAAATATATTCATATCTCAAAGAAATATATAATCATTTCAGAATTTATATAAACAATAATTATAACCATGTTGATCAATTCACCTTTGCACTTAAGCTGAAGATATTCAATTATAAATTCAATGGTCATGATCATACCAGTCACAATTCAACTTTGCACTACAGGCCAAAGAGAACCCATAGTCATGATCATACCAATAATCTACCCATCTTTACACTCCAGTGAAAGAGAATTTCAACATCAGGGTTATAAAAATGTTATATATGATGATAAAAATAATATGATCAACATATAGTTTTAATCTCAAGAGTAATATTCGTAACTCATTAATAGTAAATCGTGAATAGTAACTCATGAATAGTAACCCCGACACAAAAGATAGAAATTCCACAACAAAATCCATACCAATATTTCGGTATAATGATATTGAAAGAATAACATTACTTAGATTTATAAACAATTTATTTTAATTGTTTACACTTTACTAATTAATGCATTTAATCATCATAAAATGCAAACTCTTACAATTTCATCATCAATAACCAAAACCCTCATCAAAAATCTGCATATACCTCATATAGGATTCTCAAGCCATAAAATCCTATTTTCCAATTTTTTTTCTTCACAAAACATATTTAATTTATTTACTCATAACTAGACCATTTTTATGAAAAATATCAAATCAGTTCCAAAAATATTTCTTTTCTGAGATTTAGCATAATATAGTCCCATAGTGAACATATATTTTTCTCAGAATTTTTAAAAGTTATTTACTATTTTTCATATGGCCAAAATAGCCGAATATTTAGACATTTATCAAAAATTATACTTTTATCTAAAAATTCTGAAATTCACAAAGTATACTCCTATCATATTCATGTACTCCCAATAAAAATTTCATCAATTTTGGAGTTAACCACAAGGAATTATAAGCGGTTATTTTTAAAATAGTCTTTTCCCGTAAAATTCATAACTCTTAATCTATACATCCAAAAATCACCATTTTTGGACACAATCAATAAAACTCATCAAAATATCATTTCAAATTTTTCCATAATTTTTGAAGATCAGAAAAATTACGAAACTGAAAATCATAACAACCCTTAAAATCCATTACGATCCCTTACTATCCCTTACTATCCCTTACCTCAAAAGAGCAGTACTTCTGACTGGATATCGGATATGATGCTGAAGAAAACTTGCACTGATGAATAGCAACTCACCAAGTATCTAAAAACTCACAAAATATGCTTCATAATATAGAGAGAGAAAGAGAGAAAGCTTATGTTTTTGGTGTGATTTTCAATTCTAACTTAGCCCTCTATTTATAGGAAAATTTTGGTAGGTTTGACCTGCAACCTGATGGCTTTACCTGCTACTATTTCCACCCACCACATTTGAAATATAATTCAGCACATTTCTTTACCAACCACAAGTGGGGCCCACCAATTCTAGAATTTTCCACCAAAAATGATTTATAACCTGATTTCCGAATCAGCCACCTCTTAAAATTCATAACAAATCATACGTTCATTTTTAACGGTTCAAAATTTATGGACATATACTCAACTTATATATGATATCCAAAAATTACCACGATCCAACGGTCGGATTAAAAATTATAACCCCCGCAAAATATCTCAAAAACCCTGATTTTTAATACCTCCATTCCGACAAAAATACAGATAAAAATCTCAACATTAACTCCTTCATTTTTTAACCACAAAAATATATCCCTCATTTATATCCACATAAAATAAATATTTTCTTATCATATGAATCAATAATTAATTATTCACAAATAATATTACAGAATCACATTTATGACAACCAGGCCGTTCCCAGGAAAGAGGGGGCTTTCCAATAAGAATTTCTCCTTACTGGCGCGCAATTAGATGACCAAACCTCTCCTTAGACAGAACTTTCTAGACATTGCCAATAATGCTATCTAATAATACTATTCAAATAATATGAATTATTGATCTGATAATGGGAAATACTGTGCAGCAACAATTATTGAACAACAATAATACAAAATTTCAACGTAGCAATTATTGAATCAATAAAATAAAATATTGAACAGTAACTACTGTAACAATTATTGAGTAGTGCCTTCTTACGTAAGAATCAATAATTTCAAAAATACTATGCAATACCGTGTGCTACTGTGCAATAACGCGTATTACTGTTATTTAACCACCGGATATTCCAACAGTGTTAACGGTAACAACTACGCCGTTATTTGTAAAAACTTAAATTTGTCGTTTTCTTCACCCGACAGTTATTCGTTATGGGGCCCACAAATAGCAGCGCCGTCGTACGAATATTCCCCGACAGAAAGAATATTCCACGACTAAACGAATATTCCCCGACAACAACGAATATTTTATAATCACCCTTAACTTTAACATTTATCAATTTAACCATTTACTGAATAGTAATTATAAGAAAAATTGAATACTTTTATTTCATAAAATTCGGGGTCTTACAATCTCCCCTCCTTATGAAATTTCGTCCTCGAAATTTACGTGCCTGGTATTTCAAAGAGTTGAGAATACCTTGCTTTCATTTCAGATTCCATCTTCCTTATCATCATGATTTCTCCATTGCTCATCTCCTGTATTTCAGATATCTTTCTAGAATACAGCTTCAAAACAAGGGTTAATTTAACAAATTAACATATCACATAATATCTCGATATTATGACTGACCAACAAATAAGCTTAGGTAGGACACACTAGCGAAGGATTTACTCATCTCTCCCCTCCTAGTTATATTCCCCGATCTCCGCCAGAGATCATATCCCTAAGCTCTGACACCACCTGTGACTCTCGTGGTGCTTCAACCACAGCACCTCACAATGGTACCTATCAGTTTGCCACCGCAGAACGGCGTCCCCTACGGAGAGTCTGGCTTCGGTGCATCCCCCATCAACAGGAAGTCACCAGCGAGAGGCTCGGGGCTCTTTACTTATAGCTCTGATACCAACTGTAACTCTGGACACCAACCTATGTCAGCACCTTACATTGATACCTATCAGTTTGCCACCGCAGAACGGCGTCCCCTACGGAGAGTCTGGCTTCGGTGCATCCCCCATCAACAGGAAGTCACCAGCGAGAGGCTCGGGGCTCTTTACTTATAGCTCTGATACCAACTGTAACGACCCCAAAATAGGTTCATTCCACCCAACCCATTCTGAGTCGTCAAATACATGGTACAGAAAACAACTACAACTTTATTACAACAATTGTCGTGCAAAATACAACAACACATATGCTGTGAGTTTAGATACAAATATATACCAAATGTGACTCATGTTCCAACCGTGGACATCACCTCACAATAACACCTTACATAAAGGTATAGTCAAAAACTGTTTTAGAAATTAGAATCTTTGGGAAGTGCTCAAGGAAACCTTCGTACATGGGAGGCCACGCGTCTAGGTTATGATAGATATCATATGGCCACAGAATTATCCTTGGTTGACCCAATAGACCCCAAAGAAAAACGAGAAGATTACTATCATATTCTTCCCAATGGTGAGTCTTCTCTTGACTTATCATTATCTCCACTGTATCTAACTGAGAATTATACTTCAAACAAACACCAAGATTATATAGGTAGTGCTCGTATATATACTCAGCAAGTGGATGAGCACATCCCTGTCTTATGATGACACGAGGTTGTATGTCGTTAGACATCTTGTATGATAGTGACAAAACACCCTTCCAACGTTGGGTTCGCCTCACCCTATTTTCTTCACCAAATATAACTACTAAATGATGACCACCGTTCTATTCCCTTGTTACCCTCGCTCGACCCAGCTACACTCTTATTACCTGAAAGGAATTGTGAAGCAAAAGGGTGAGCACAACTAGCTCAGTAAAGAATATCATGACTAAAGATAATTAAATTATCAATAGCCTTCATCAATAATAAATCAGAGATTTAGAACATATGGTAATTGATAAAAATTTCAACCATAGTTGCAGCGGAACATGTAATCCATTAGAAGAGTCAAATAGACTATAAAGTCTATTATCTTCTCTATGTTAAAAATCCATCAACAATGTTTTATCCCTGTAACATCAATCAACAATTCTGGTCCACAATCATATGAATAACTCATAATCATAACTGTAGTTCTAAATTCCTCTTCTCATCTAGGACGAAGATAATTTTCATCACCTGAAACATCAAACATCATGGTTATACCAAATCACAGTTCCTGTTCATAATCATACTAATAACTTCATCTTTGCACTACGGGCCAAAGATATTCATCAACAAACCATCTTTGCACTACAGGCCAAAGATATTCAACAACAGTTCATCTTTGCACTACAGGCCAAAGATATTCATCAACAGGCCATCTTTGCACTACATGTCAAAGATATTCATCAACAATTCATATTTGCACTACAGGCCAAATATATTCATATCTCAAAGAAATATATAATCATTTCAGAATTTATATAAACAATAATTATAACCATGTTGATCAATTCACCTTTGCACTTAAGCTGAAGATATTCAATTATAAATTCAATGGTCATGATCATACCAGTCACAATTCAACTTTGCACTACAGGCCAAAGAGAACCCATAGTCATGATCATACCAATAATCTACCCATCTTTACACTCCAGTGAAAGAGAATTTCAACATCAGGGTTATAAAAATGTTATATATGATGATAAAAATAATATGATCAACATATAGTTTTAATCTCAAGAGTAATATTCGTAACTCATTAATAGTAAATCGTGAATAGTAACTCATGAATAGTAACCCCGACACAAAAGATAGAAATTTCACAACAAAATCCATACCAATATTTCGGTATAATGATATTGAAAGAATAACATTACTTAGATTTATAAACAATTTATTTTAATTGTTTACACTTTACTAATTAATGCATTTAATCATCATAAAATGCAAACTCTTACAATTTCATCATCAATAACCAAAACCCTCATCAAAAATCTGCATATACCTCATATAGGATTCTCAAGCCATAAAATCCTATTTTCCAATTTTTTTTCTTCACAAAACATATTTAATTTATTTACTCATAACTAGACCATTTTTATGAAAAATATCAAATCAGTTCCAAAAATATTTCTTTTCTGAGATTTAGCATAATATAGTCCCATAGTGAACATATATTTTTCTCAGAATTTTTAAAAGTTATTTACTATTTTTCATATGGCCAAAATAGCCGAATATTTAGACATTTATCAAAAATTATACTTTTATCTAAAAATTCTGAAATTCACAAAGTATACTCCTATCATATTCATGTACTCCCAATAAAAATTTCATCAATTTTGGAGTTAACCACAAGGAATTATAAGCGGTTATTTTTAAAATAGTCTTTTCCCGTAAAATTCATAACTCTTAATCTATACATCCAAAAATCACCATTTTTGGACACAATCAATAAAACTCATCAAAATATCATTTCAAATTTTTCCATAATTTTTGAAGATCAGAAAAATTACGAAACTGAAAATCATAACAACCCTTAAAATCCATTACGATCCCTTACTATCCCTTACTATCCCTTACCTCAAAAGAGCAGTACTTCTGACTGGATATCGGATATGATGCTGAAGAAAACTTGCACTGATGAATAGCAACTCACCAAGTATCTAAAAACTCACAAAATATGCTTCATAATATAGAGAGAGAAAGAGAGAAAGCTTATGTTTTTGGTGTGATTTTCAATTCTAACTTAGCCCTCTATTTATAGGAAAATTTTGGTAGGTTTGACCTGCAACCTGATGGCTTTACCTGCTACTATTCCCACCCACCACATTTGAAATATAATTCAGCACATTTCTTTACCAACCACAAGTGGGGCCCACCAATTCTAGAATTTTCCACCAAAAATGATTTATAACCTGATTTCCGAATCAGCCACCTCTTAAAATTCATAACAAATCATACGTTCATTTTTAACGGTTCAAAATTTATGGACATATACTCAACTTATATATGATATCCAAAAATTACCACGATCCAACGGTCGGATTAAAAATTATAACCCCCGCAAAATATCTCAAAAACCCTGATTTTTAATACCTCCATTCCGACAAAAATACAGATAAAAATCTCAACATTAACTCCTTCATTTTTTAACCACAAAAATATATCCCTCATTTATATCCACATAAAATAAATATTTTCTTATCATATGAATCAATAATTAATTATTCACAAATAATATTACAGAATCACATTTATGACAACCAGGCCGTTCCCAGGAAAGAGGGGGCTTTCCAATAAGAATTTCTCCTTACTGGCGCGCAATTAGATGACCAAACCTCTCCTTAGACAGAACTTTCTAGACATTGCCAATAATGCTATCTAATAATACTATTCAAATAATATGAATTATTGATCTGATAATGGGAAATACTGTGCAGCAACAATTATTGAACAACAATAATACAAAATTTCAACGTAGCAATTATTGAATCAATAAAATAAAATATTGAACAGTAACTACTGTAACAATTATTGAGTAGTG
Source organism: Panax notoginseng (assembly GCA_016801055.1). Lineage (NCBI taxonomy): Eukaryota > Viridiplantae > Streptophyta > Magnoliopsida > Apiales > Araliaceae > Panax > Panax notoginseng. The sequence goes on from CM029018.1 coordinate 196,432,960, forward strand.
CCTTCTTACGTAAGAATCAATAATTTCAAAAATACTATGCAATACCGTGTGCTACTGTGCAATAACGCGTATTACTGTTATTTAACCACCGGATATTCCAATAGTGTTAACGGTAACAACTACGCCGTTATTTGTAAAAACTTAAATTTGTCGTTTTCTTCACACGACATTTATTCGTTATGGGGCCCACAAATAGCAGCGCCGTCGTACGAATATTCCCCGACAGAAAGAATATTCCACGACTAAACGAATATTCCCCGACAACAACGAATATTTTATAATCACCCTTAACTTTAACATTTATCAATTTAACCATTTACTGAATAGTAATTATAAGAAAAATTGAATACTTTTATTTCATAAAATTCGGGGTCTTACATATATATATATATATATATATATATATATATATATATATATATATATATATATATTATAAGTAAAACAAAACTGAGATAACTTTCTCTCGATGATTTTGAAAAATGAGAAAGTGGGGGTCCATGTAATAAACCAAATTTACAACAAATACTTCATAAAAATCTCTTTTATTTATCTCAATTCACTTGGCTTCTCAAAACACATTTTTAATAACATTTATTCACATTTATAACTCACAATATTAATAACCAGATCATTACCAGGAAAGAAGGAATTTTTCGATAAGGACTTCTCCTTATTGGCGCGCAATTTGGTGACCAAACCTCTTTCCTCGACAGAACTTTTTAGACATCGTCAATAATGTAAATAATAATATGAATAACTTTGTCGTCTCAATTATTGATTTAATAATATAAAATATTATGACCACAATCGAATCAGTAATGTGAGATACTATGCAACAATTACTGTGGCAATAATTGAGTATAACTGAGTGACTTCTCACGTAAGCATCAATAATCAAAAATACTGTACAATATCGTGTACTACTATGCAACCACGTGTATAATTGTACTTTTATCATCTGGTATTTCAACATTTAAGGGTAAAACTTTTGCCGTTATTTTTATAAAAGTTATTTCTGTCGTTTTTTAACTCCGACAATAATTCCGTTATTGGGTCCACCAATGATTGTGTCGTCGTACGAATATTCCCTGATAAAACGAATATTTTATGACAACTTGCTTACTTTGCAAAATTTATAAATATTACCCACAACTATAACATTATATCAAATCCACGCCATAATATTCAAAATGATATTTAGAAAAAATTAATATTTATTCATAAAAGTTGGGGTCTTACAAAAATGGTGATTGATTGTTGATGGTTATGGAGGAGTTGACGATGGTAATGGTGTTGGAAGTATGGTGATGCTGAAGTTTAGGGAAGAAATAATGTGATTTTTTATTTGTTTTTATATTATTAAGTTTTTAAATTAGTTAGTATAGAAATAATTTCTTAAATCAATTTTTTTTAAAGTCAAACTGTATTTTAATACGGTCAAATCGTATAATACTATTTTTCTTGCTGGCAATTAAGGTATTCCATCCAATTTTGGTCGAAATCTGAATTTGGGACCGGAGCTACATTGTATGCAATTAGGTAATTTATGTAGTAAATTGTAAGTCCAAATTCTTTAGGGGTCGAATTATAAATATGGTGATACTTGATGTAACGAAAGTGTAGTTAACCCTTACATTAGTTATCATTGCTATCTTTGATTACTTTCCCTTTTAGATTATGAAGTAATTTCCCTTTTAGATTATGAAGTAATAAAGAAATACAAGTCTTTTTCTAAGCTTATATGCCTTAATAATACGATACGATAATGAAAATTATTATATTATCTTATGCAATAATCTCCTTGCAATGAAACCATGGCATGGTGTATATACAAATAATACAATGTATGCTTGTGAGTGAGCTTGAGACACCGCACACACAATCACATTACAAGCATACATACATACGTTCGTACGCACATACATACATACATACATACATACATCCGTGCATACATTCACAGAAGATTAAAGTGCCATTAGATCATAATTAGGAGATTATATAATCATTTTCCTAAAATGATTGTCGGGGGGAATGAGTAGTTAATTGATTTGACATAAAATAAAATCCATGAAACTACAAGGAACTGCCAAGAATCTTGTAGTACTATATATATGTAGAAACTAAATATCCACAAGTTAGCTAAGCTATCTTGTTCCGCACTTTAGGAGGATTCACTATATAAATTGACTACGTGATTAGGGTTAACAAACTCTACTTAAGTCTTAATAATAGGAATCTCTTTTATCAAAATGTGTGTGTATATATGCTATAGCGATGGTTCAATCCATCGCTATAGCATAAAAGGCCGACGCTATAGTTATGGTGACAGTTCGTATCACCGCTATGGCTTAGAAAATCAGTTTTCTGTGATTTAGTGACGGCCGAACCGCCACTATAGCCACTTAGTCTTTGGTTCATTTTTTCCTATTCGTTGGAGAAATTTTTTGTATATCTATAATAATAAGATAAAACCCAATTTGAATTTGAACGAGAAAACACAAGGACGGTTCATATTCATTCAAGTTGATTTGGGCGGGAAGAACGATTTAGATTCATTCTAATTTTCAGATTGTTGAAACGGGGAGGGAGGGAGAATTTCGTTACGCTGTGCCTTCATGCACGAACAATTACTAGTAAATATATATATTTGACCAAAATTAATTTTTTTTTTCTTGGTAAAGAACCATTTGGTGATCACTTCGTAATCCTCCACTACTTAACATTAAATGTTCACATTTCAGAGGATTGTCATGCTAGACATGATAGTAATTAATGAATTTTTTTTAAATAAGTCTATGAAAATAAAATCTTTTTCTAATTTCCTTTTTAGCTAGGGTAATCAATACAAATATTTGTATATCATAAATAAAATATGTTTATATGCAATATAATATTTTCGTATGCAAGTATAATGATGAGAGGATTGCCATTAACAAAAAGTGGAGCGCCATTATCGTTACCTTTCTAAATTTTTTATCTTAAACAATAAAATAATCATAAACAATAAAAACAAAACGCATAAATACAAGCACTATTCCAAAATTTCCTATTAACTTCACGTAGATGCTGTGGACCTCTTGTCATTTGTTGGTTTGCAATGATTCTCAAAGAAAATAGGTTATTTGGCTTATTTAAAAAAGAAGATAAAAAATAAATAAAAACAAAACGGAAGTGCAAATACTAAATAAAATAAAATAAAATCATAACTATCAATATAGTGGGAGAAAAAGTTGAGAAAAGTAACAAAAAAAATTTGCAACAAAAGACAAAAAATTGCAAATTAAAGAGGAGAGAGATGGGTCCTTCCAAACACATTGAAGAGGTTCACAGCTAGCTAGCTTAATGGGGTCTCTTGATTTGATTTCTCGTACAATTTTTTTTTAATCACCGATTGATCCTTGTAGGTTTAGAAACCGTGTCAATAAAGAGAGAGATGGGTTGTGGGCTTAGCTTCAAGATTTTGGTGTCTGATTTTTGTTGGGGTGTTTCTACCATTTAAGAGAAGATTCACTAGCTAGAAAAGTCTATTTTTTAGCTTTTTTTTTCTTTCAATTATTCTTGGCTGCTACTACTTGGTTTCTCTCTCTCTCTCACTCATTCTCTCTCTCACACACATATATAGCTGCAAAAATATACAATTTATATATACATATATGTATACGTATATACGAATAAGTTCAAACGTATATATATGTCCCTAGGACATGGTGTGGTGTGCGTAGGGGATGGGGGTTCTTGATTAAGAAACAAGATGAACTCAATAAAAGCGGTTTTTGAACTATTTCAAGAACATTTTATTGATTTATTGACCCACACCATACATGAATTGTGTTGGACACTTGGACTTATTGATCACCTAATCTGATCACTATATGTATAATACACATCTGTCCAAAATTTCTCTTCCAAATGAAATGCTTTCATTATAATTATTTTAACTATACTTAAAACTTTAAATAACACTTATTATTCTAATAATATTATTATTAATCTTTTATTATCATCTGTATTATGTATTAGTCAATAATTACTTTTATCATACAGTAGAACCTCTATAAATTAATACTCGATAAATTAATAATCTCTCTAAAATAATATTTTTTCTCAGTTCAGACTTGGGCTAATGGGATAAATTAATAATTTCGATAAAATAATAATTTTTAAAAAGACCTTCATATAAATATATGGTCCCATCAAAATCATAAATTAATAATTCCTTTAAATTACAAATATATCTTGGGTAATCATGTAAAATATGATTCTATTCTCGTTTGTTTTGTCTTGAAATTCAATTCTATCTTAATTTCATCCTTAATTTTTCTTGAAATTCAAATCTAATTGAATTTCATCCTTAATATATGGTCCCATCAAAATAATATTTTGTCTTGAAATTCAAATCTAATTGAATATAATTTTTTTTGAAATAAAATGTAAATGTAATTTAAAAAGTGGATACAATGAACATTATTTAATTATTAAAAATAATTAATATCACTTACAATGAATTCTATTATTACATTAATTTAGTAAGTATGATACGTTGCATCAAAAAAAGTATGATTTCAATAAAATACAATAATTTTAATATAATTAAATTTATGTTCACCGAATAGAAAAACACTCTTTAAATTAATAAATTATTAATTTATTGATTAAACAATAACTCTCTAAATTAATAAAATTTTCCAGTTTTAACAATATTAATTTATAGAAGTTCTACTGTATTAAGGTTTGTTATTAGACGGGATATATATATGTGTTCGAATAAAGTATTAAAGGATTAAAAAAAACTCGAGCTTATTGTTGGAAGTTTTCAATATTCCAAAGAAATTTTTGAGCTTATAGATTTTGTTTTGAGTAACTTCAAATACATTGACAAAGACAATCATTTCAGGTGTCTATTTTATCTTTGAGAGGCGAGTTCACTATCAACCTAGTACAATAATAATGAGGAAAAAATAGTGTTATGAAAAGACCTATCATCGAAATAGTGTTATGGAAAAAGCTATCATCATAGTTGGATTTAGGTTTTCTCAAGTTATTTAAAAATAAAGATAGAAAATTCATATTTTTACATGTACTTTTAATATTTTCACGTGATACTCTTTTATATTAGTATACAGTAATTTATCTTAATGTAAGAAAGAACCATGTAAAAATATCAAAAATATATGTTAAAATAGTACTCCCCTAAAAATATAATGTTAGTTTTTCAATACATACAAAGACTAAGAACATTTTTGTTGTCCATTATTTTGGAAAAATCGAGTTTGTGTCAACATAGTACAATAATAAGGGGTAAATATTATCTTTAAGGAATGAGTGATCATGGTTCGATTTCGGCATTGTTGTTTCTTAATTTCTTTCAACAACAATTATTCTTTTTTGCAGCAATGTGCTTAACTCTTATCATGATAATAAATTTAAAATTGTTATCAAAATTTGGCTCATCTATATCTTATAAACCTAGAGAGCGGAAACTTGTTTTATTTTATAGTTATAGGAAAAAAGTGGAAATGGTCAAGTAAACAACCAATGCAGATTAAATCTCCTACAAACTTTACTTTTATTTTTACTTTTACTTTTACTAGCTACTCTGAGGAAATATCCGTATATTTTTTACTTTAATTAACATTTTTATATAGTCTACTTGCAAAAGTAATTAACATACTGAAAATTATAACAAGAAAAGAGAGCACGTGCTTTTAGTCAAGAATGTAGAAGCCCAAGGCCATCATAATCAGCTTGCTGATTGTACCTTCTTTATAACAGGATGTCTTTCTCATCTACGTTTTCCCCTATCTTGTTTAATAATACTCCATCCTTATCATAATATAAATATAAGTCATTTTAGAAAAATATTTTTATCTATTAATATAAGTCATTTAAAAATTTTAAATAAATATTAATTGCTTAGTTTTCAATATTACCCCAAGTATTAAATATAACTTTTATTCTTTCACTATTTTTTGCCTAATAAATAACAATTTTTTTTAATACAAGGACAATATAGACAATTGATATTATATTTAATGTTATACAATCATTTCCTTAATATTTGTGCACAACTCTAAAACGACTTATATTAAAAAACGAAGGAAGTATAAGTTAAAGCGGCAGTACGTACACACACACACACACACACATATATATATAACATATAGATATATTGTTGGGATACTTCTCGAATTTAATTCAGAGATAAAATTAAAATATTTGGATATTCGAATCGAGGGAAAAGTTGTTAGGATAGTACTTATCGAATATTATTCAAAAAAAGAATTGCTATTATAGAAATAAAGAAGTCCTATTTTTAATAAAAGTATTATTTTATAAAGGAATTTATTTGTAACATGAGTTTTATTTTGAAAGTGTCTTATTTTGAATAGAAGATAATAATTTTGGGTATTGATCTATAAATAGAGTTTTATTTTTAATTGTTGAAATGCAATACAACCAAAAGTCATTTAACATTCTAAGAGTTAAGGGAGGGTGTGAGATGTTTTGGGTTTGTGAGAGGGATAGGGTTAGGTTTTTTTTGAAACTTTTATATTCTATCCAAAATAATTGTATTATAGAAGGGAGGCCTTTACAACTTTTATTTTGTGCAAAAAGTTGTGTCATATTATTGTGTAACCTCAAGTTTAAGAACGTAAAATTTAGAAAGATTATTGTAATTCTATTATTATTGATATAGTGGAGATTTAGATTTTTGTTTGTGGTTTTTCCCTTTAAGGGATTTTCATGTTAATATTGTGTTGGATTATCTCTCTTTATTTTATTGTTTTGTTTACATTAACTTAATTCCCAACAAGTGGTATCAGAGCTGGGTTGATCATTGGATCTAAGGTGGAGAGAATTAATTGACTCATCAGTGTGAGAAACAAAGAGAGTACTTCAGATTGAAAAAGCTGAATTTGAGTTTCATCATAATGTTGATGAATAAGAGATTTTACGCTTGTGGAGGATCATCACTGCAGTCGCTAGAAGAAGATGATGGATATGCTGATGAAGATGAAGACAACTGTGTTGCTGTTGATGATGATGATGATGCTATTGGAGTTGAAAATGATACTGAAGAAGAAAATGAAGATGTTATTGATACTGTTAAAGATTTGGATTGTTCGGATGATGCAGATGACGCGAATAATGTGGATAGTGAAGATAATATTGATAGTGTAGGTGACACATATATTATGGATATTACGAATATTGCGAATAACACGGATGGCACATATGATACAGATATTATAGATGACACATATAACACAAATATTATAGATAACACAGATGATGCGGATAGTGTAGATGTTGCAGATGATGGTGATAATTACGATAATGGTGACAGCGATGAAATTGAAGTGTAAGAATTTGAATCGAGAAAGGAATTGTTGAGATACTTCTCGAATCCTATTCAAAAATGAAGTTGAAGTATTTGGGGATTTGATTCAAGGGAGGAATTGTTGGGATACTCCTCGAACCATATTTAGAAAAAAATTACTATTGTAGAAATAAAAAAAGTTTTATTTTTAATTAAAATATTGGAAAGGAATCTATTTATAGCTAGCTGAGTTTTATTTTGGAAGTGCCATATTTTGAATAAAAAGATGAGAGTTGTTGATACTCTATAAATAAAGTCTTATGTTTAATTATTGAAGTGTAACACAATCAAAAGTCATGTAGTATCTTAAGAGTTAAGTACTAAGGGTTTGAGAGGTTTTGGGTTTATGCGAGGGAGACTTTTTTGCAGCTTTTATATTCCATCCAAAAAAGTTGTATTGTGGGAGGGAGGATTTTGCAACTTTTATTCTGTGTAAAAAGTTGTGTTGTGGTATTGTGTAACCTCAAGTTTTAGGGTATAAAATTTGGAAAGATTATTGTAAACTCATTATTATTGATATAGTGGAGATTCAGAGTTTAACTTGTACTTTTTCTTTTTAAAGGTTTTCCACGTTCAATATTGTGTCGAGTTATCTATCTATATTTTATTTGTTTGGTTAGTGTTGACTTAATTGCCAAATTAAACACTCACACATTAATATAGTTATTTAAAGAAAGGTAGTTAAATAATTGTCATGGTAGTAATAAAATATTGTTTTGATTATTTTTTTCATTAAAATATTAGTGATAACGAAAAGGGTATATCTATAAGTGATGACTTATTGTATCACAAAAAAAATTTATTTTGTGTGAAAAATTTGGTGTGGTTGCCATGACCATCACAATTATAATACATTGATGGCAAGATTAGTCATACTAAGAGCCATCATATATAATATTATTTTGTGATTGCTTAAAAAGTCAATCACAAATTACTATCTTTTGTGATTATTTTTAAAAATTGTCACAAAATTCTGTCACATATTTTTTTTCCTAATAGTGTTTGAATTGATTTAAGATGTTAAAGGCGAAATCCACACTTTTCTTTAGTAGGATGGCTTTTTGACACTAGACTCTCCTTTTGTGTCTGTGGGTAAGAAAAATGTACATCGTTAAAGTTAGGGTTTCACATTAACTGAGGAAGAGATAAATCCACAAAAAATATGAAATTGATTAAATGAGTTGAAAATGGAAAAGAACAAGTATACAACTACTATAGTAACACGTGGTAAAACTCTTAGGATGGAAAAGTCTTATCGGGTGTCCTCATGGGTCTAGAGAGAATCAAAAGCCCCTTCTTCTTGAATGGAAGGAATATATTTATAGAGTTTCTTGAAAATCGATCACGTGCTTGGCACATATCTGGGTCGTGTGCCAGACATGTGACCTTAGGGAAAATTTCAAAAAAACACTTATTTACCTAAGTAATGCCCAAATCACCCTTTCCTTCTAGCCGTCAATCCAATCCCTCAACCAATTCTGAAAATTAGTTGCCTCCATAAGCCTTCTATCTCTAGACTCATGGAGGCCTCTCTCTAGTATCTTATTGCAAGGTTTTTGCTCAATCTATGTCTTCCAGCTCTACTTTCTTTATCCGAATATCATGTTATTAAATCCCATCGTCAAAAACCTCGGAGGAGCTCGACACAGGATGGGGGAGGCCATGCTCTAAGGGCTGAACCCTAGGGGGAAGGGCCGAACCCTAGGGTGGTCAAACTTTAGGGGGTCAAACCTTAGGTTCGTGTCTTATTCAGTTCGATTAGCTTGACTTGGGTTGTCTTGATCAATTTTCTTCATTTTGTATTGACTCCTGGCCTTGAGAGAAGCTTCTTTTGTCATTGTAGATCTAAGGAAAACCATTTCTAAACCTTTATAAGTTCTCTTGCTTATTTTTGTGGTTCGAGCCTGTTATTCCGTCATGCACCACTCAAAGTTTATCCGACATGATTCTCGAGAACATGAAGCGGTGTGCCACCTAAATGATCAACCACTAAGGTGGCTGAACCCAAGGGTGCCTATAGGGGGCACCTTAACTTCTTTTAGCTTCATTTTATGTTTTCCTTATTTTGTCCTTGTTTCGTTTTGGTAGTTCAAATCAAGTTTAATTAGGGAAGTTTTTGTCGAATTTTGTCTTTTGGTGGAACCACCTAGGGGTGGCCAAACCCTAGGGGGCCAAAACCCGAGGTGTTCCCCGTTTGTTTATTTATTACTTATCTTATTCATTTATTTCCGTCATATTCATTTATTTTTGACATTGTCACCTTTCATTCAATTCTTTAGGTCACATGTGAATCCTAATTTGTGCTTAGGCTTATATTTTCCCCTTGTACGTGAGTCGCGCCTTTAGAATGGCAATCATGAAAAATACTTCAAGTCTTTAAGTCCCACTTTAATTTTCCGAATAATCTCTAGAATTCAATCTTGCAAGCCTCGAAAATAAAAGTCCTTAAGAGTGGGAACCCATATGGGGTCGAGACCTAGAGGAGCTCTCCCAATATATCTTATCCAATCTTTTATCAAATTTTTCCAAATACTACTCAATCTATTTATTTCCTTATAATTCTGGAAACTAAATCAAGATGAATCAAATTAAATATGGAAATTATATATTAACAAATAAAATAAGATCTTTATAAAATAAAATAAAATCTTATCTTATTTTATAAACGAAATCGAATCCTTCCTTTTTTAGGAATTGAATATTAGTTTCCATAATCCTTGCAAGCAAACTAGGAGAACTATATATATCTACCCCAAGATACTCATATCTCTTTATTTCTCTAGCTTTCTCTTGGAATTTCTTTCTTTCTTCAACGAAGGGCCATCAAGAAAAAGTCAAATGAGCATTCAACAAACCGGGGCGAACAAAGGTAAAGAGAGACTTCCCTCCTAGGTGGCCGAGCTCTAGGAGCTTAACCCTAGGGGGGACCAAACCTTAGGGGCCTCCAATGCCTTCTCCCGATAATTCTCTGGTTCATGCTTCTATCACTTTCAAACGTCCTCCTCCACGAACTTCATCTCGGGTACTTCTTCGAGCTCCTCCCCAGAGATCCTCTACTACCGAGTATATGAGAGTCACTCACTCTAGAGCTAAGACACCTACTACTATTGTTTCTGAGGTGGTTCCCTCTACAAGCTCTAATGTGGGCCCGATTGGTCATGATGTCATTAGGCGAATGATGAATGAGACCACCCTTATCTTCAAGTCGTTGTTGAAGCGCCCATATGATGATGTTGATTATAGCGTGCCAACAACTGAGGATTCGGTCAAGAGACGCACAAATTTTTTGTTAAGCTTTATGTTATTTTTATTTATCTTTTTCAATATTGCCATGATCGCTTTCATGTTTTCTCATGTCATTATTTCCTTGTTCTCAGATTGTCGAGGATGACGATGAAGGGGATGCTGATGATGAGGTTCCTATTGGATTTCTTATAGGTACTGCTAATGATGCAGCGAACTCCACTACTTATGAGGTTTCATAATTTATCATGATTGTCATCGATCGAGCCTTCCTCCCCGCATGATGATTGTGTCAACCTTAATGCTGATGATTCTTTGTCTGATGCGGGCTCTGGTCCTATTATGGGCAGTACAGTTCCATCATTATGCCCATATACAACATCTTCTGATGATAGCCTTGAGTGTACCGGTGAAACATGTAAGACCCCAACTTTTTATGAATAAAGATTTAATTTCTCTAAATATTATTTTTGAATAATAAGGTGTTGATTTGATATAATGATGTAGTTATGGGTGAAATATGCAAATTTTGCAAAGTAAGCAAGTGGTCATAAAATATTCGTTTTGTCGGAGAATATTCATTTTAGTCGGGAGATATCTTTTTGTCGAGAATATCCGTACGACGGCGCAATCATTGGTGGACCACATAACGGAATAATTATTGGATATAGAAAGCGACATAAATAATTTTTTTTATAAAAATAACGACAAAACTTTTACCGTTAAAATTGTTGAAATACCCGGTGATAAAAGTACAATAATACGCGTGGTTGTATAGTGGCACACGGTATTACACAATATCTCTGATTATTGATTCTAACGTAAGAAGTCACTCAATAATTGACACAGTAAAATTGCACAGTCTTTCATATCATTGATACAATAATTATTACAGTGATAATTGAATAATATTTTACATTATTGATTCAATAATTGTCGCAATGCAGTAACTGATATTATTGAATTAATATTATTGGATAGCATTATTGATAATGTCTAAAAAGTTCTATCGAGAAAAGGGATTAGGTTATTTAATTGCACGCCAAAAAGAAGAAATTCTTATAGGAAAGCCCTCTCTTTCCTCGGAACGCTCTGGTTATCAGTATTGTGAATCTATCATATTAATTAGAAATAATTATTGAAGAATTGTAAATATTTGATGAATATGGTAAGTAAATATTTCTTTAAATTTTAATATAAATGGAGGAATTTTAGAATGGGACATTTGTCAAAAGTTGTTATATTTTCTATGAAACCATAATTATCTTCTTCGATAATATATTTATTTAAATATATTATTATAATATTACATTATCATAATATAATAGTAATTTAAATGGTAATATTATTATATTTTTGGCATGTGAATTAAATGGAGTGAAGATGATCAAATTGAATTTGAATTAGTTTTCAAATTCAATTTGAATTCTTTTATTTTCAAAAACATGTGATAAATGATGGTGAGCAAGTTGGTGTTTTTTTCAAAAGGTGTGTGCTGCATTATTTTCAAAAATGCGCGTATGTGAATTTTGTCAGAAATAGTGTGCTACCACTTTCTTATAAATAGGCTACTTAGTTAAACAATGAAACTTACACCAGAATCAGAAAATTCTCTCTCTATAATATTGAGCGTATTTCTTGTGAGTATAAGGATACTTTGAGTATAGCTTTTTGTGCAAGATTTTCTCAGAATAATATCCGATATTCCAGTCAAATTCAGTTTCTACTAAGGTAAATGATATTTTTTTTCGTAAAGGAGGTTATTTTCTTTCAATACTCGTAAATGATATTATTTCCTTCCATATTCGTAAGGGATATCATTTTCTTTCATATTCCATATTACGTAAGCGATATTATTTCATCTTGTATTTCTAAATTTAAACTTACTATAGTAAGTATTGCTTCTATAATTCCTAAAATTATTAAAAATTACACTTCATCTAATATCATTTCACTGGAATATTGGTCTGAACTTTCTTATTAAATTTAAAACTTTTCATGTTTGGGTACTAGATTTAATTAGGTCACAATTGCACTAGACAACCACTAAATCCAAGCCGCTACATGTTGTAGCTGTTGGTACCTTTCTTTTCCCATTCATTTCTTTTCCCTTTTGAATTTAGTTTGACCATGTGTTGTGCTACAAAAGAAGGCATGTAAAATATATATATATATATATATATATATATATATATATATATATATATATATATATATATATATATATTGCCAGAAGAATAATAATGTAGCGATAATTGTACTACCTTTAGCCTATACATATTTTAATTGAAAATTTTCTATATATGTGCGGGAAAAAAATCGTATTTCGTTAGGATTAGGGTTTCGTGGAGATTGAGGTGAAGAGAAATTCACAAAAAATATGGAATTAATTGATAGATGAAGAGAAGACAAGAATATATGTGGGTAATTACTCAAATAACATGTGACAAAATTCTTAGGATAAAATAACCTTCTTGGGTGTCTCAGGTTTAGAGAGAATCCAAAAAGTCCCTTCTTCAGGAGTGGAATGAAAATTTATAGAGTTTCCTAGAAATTAATCACATGCGTGGCACATATCTGGGTCATGTGTCTGGCATGTGACCTCGGAGAAAATCCATGCATATTAATATGTAATGTGAGTCCATATTTAATTCTTGGGCCACATTAAATTTTGTTATGTGCTTGCAAATGTGTTATATTAGTTTTAATATTATGGACCCTTACTTTACTTAAAGAGATGTATTGAAAGTCCACATTTAAATATTGGACTACCTTAATTTTTCCATGAAAGCTTGCACGCCTTCTCTATATTTTGTCTTTAGAGTATGAGTTATTGCTTATTTAGATGAATACAATGAGTCCAAATTAAAACCATGTCCAACCCTTTTTCTCAGCTCAATCTAGCAACCCATATGTTGTGCAACAGGGGTGTTGGAAAATTAGCATAATTAACAAGACGAATAATAGATTAAATTGGAACAACTTATCTGGAAACCGAGGCGTAGCAGCGCGACTGTCCTAAAGAGGTGATTTCGCCCCCACTGATAATAATCACAGTACAAATGGGCTGCCAGCGGTCACTCTCCAGGATTCAACGGCGAAGTCTCCGATCGTATGTACTCACAGAAGGAGGCTTTGGACCTGTCTTTGTGGATCTTCTAGAACAAATTATATATGTGTAAGAAGAACAGAACATAATGTATATTATATGAAGAACAAAGGCGATTTCTGTAAGGAGGAGAAGAAGACGATAATGATATGTGTATTCTGCTAAGAAGAAGAATAGTGGTATTTATAAGGATGATTATCAGAACGTTGGACACCAATTAACGTTGGAAAATAAGTACTGTTTACGTTAATATGAAAGTTGGATCGAGGGTTACAAAATAATAAGATTTACGTTTGGAAAAAACATAAACGGCTAGGGTATTAACTCTATTAGGCTTGGTATGAAAAGATTAGGGATTTAAGCAAAACAGTGGGCTACCTGGGTGCACCCGCGAAGCACAATCCACCGGATCGGCACCCCCCCTACGCGGGCGTATCGCGCGCACACACACACTAAGGTTTTTTGGCCGAAAGTCCAAGAACCAAGCTTGGCCTAGACCAATTCTTTATCCATCCTCATGTGCGCGAGCCCATCCTTATTTTCTCAACCATGTTTCTAAACCCAAGCCAACATGTGCTAATATACCCATAGAAAGTTTTCAAAATAGACAAAATGGGACTTTGATAAAACCATAAGTTTTGAAGCATAACCAATAATCCCCCACATAATTCAAAATTATCAAAGATAGAAAAATCCCCCACAGCCGGACCACCGCCAGGGGGGGAGACCCCCCCGTCGTTGCGCACGATGGACGTGACCCCAAAGTTGTTATATATATATATATATATATATATATATATATATATATATATATATATAATTTTATATAAACTGTTATATGCTTATTGTGATATGCATGGTGCACAGTTATGGCCTTTTTCACCCATAGGTTAGTGGTTTTGGTTTTGAAATACGGCTTGCATGTCGTGCCTTTCTATAAATTCTAATGTAATATTCTCTTCTCATCTAAATCCCCTCGAATGTAACTCGAGGTTTCTTTATGTCATGTAATAATCTATAATTGATGAAGATGTCAAGATGGAGAACACAATGGAAAGATGATGATGGAGAGGAGGCACATGCTTGAGGAAGATCTAAGGAAGCTATTTATTTTAATATCTTTTACCACCTTAGATTGACCATCAATCTTTCATTAGCTTGAAAAGATTGACAGTGGATTGGGCCATAACTGTGACACATTTAATTTTGCACTTTATTTATGCTTGTATGCGATATGATATGATAAATAATGTGCATGCTTAATAAGATTAAAATTGGTGAGATCTAATTTTTTTTTAAATCCCTTATTAAATTATTAAGTCTAAATCAGATGCCTTCCAATGAATAACACTTATCAAGACCTTGATCAATAGATGTAGGTTTGCCAAAGCAAAGTACCCTATTTATCTAGGTAAGATGCGATAGGATAATTGTGATATCCAAACTGTTAAAATCATTGGGCCTGACTTAACTAAGTTATCTCAATAGGATTGTGGACTTAGAGGCATAGAGTTTGGTTGGTACCATTAGATGGACTAGCAACAAATGTTGTTTACCAAACTATCCAAGGGTTATATATGATATAATTGACAAAAGGGTTGTCTACCTAAATAATTTTGTTTTAAGAGATTGGCCAAAGCTAACTTAAGTCATAATGAAATATGGATCTTGGCTCACTAGAAAGATTTAATAGAAAATGCTTTCCGAATTAATGGTGAGGGCTATTAATTTGAATAAAATAGTGAGAAGTATATTTTGAATGTACTATTATCAATTACATAATATCAACTCTGCAATTTGACTTATTATTTTGGCACTTATAAATTGTAGATATCAATGGCAAACAACAACAACACAAGTAGTCTTTCACTACGATCAGTCCTTGAGAAGGACAAGCTGAGGGGGATTAATTTCCTTGACTGGCACAGGAACTTGAGGATTGTCCTCAAACAAGAGCGTAAGCTATATGTCCTTGATGGGCCCATTCTTGCAGCACCGGCTGTCACTGTACCACGTGCGGAGCATAATGCTTACAAGAAGCATCAAGATGATGCTCTGGACGTGAGTTGTCTCATGCTAGCAACCATGAACGCTGAGCTTCAGAAGCAACATGAGTTAATGGATGCTTATGAGATGATCGAGTATCTCAAGAAATTGTTCGAAAGGCATGCTCGACAGGAGAGGTATGATACAAGCAAGGCGTTGTATCACTGCAAGATGGGTGAACGTGATCCAGTTGGTCCACATGTGCTGAAAATGATTGGGTATATTGAGTACCTTGATAGGTTGGGTTTTCCAATCACTCCGGAAGCCCAAACTGATCTTGTTTTGCAATCCTTGAACAGCAGCTACTCTCAATTTGTTATGAATTATCTTATGAATGAAATTGAGAAACCCCTTACTGAGTTGTTGAGCATGTTAAGAACTGCTGAAAATAACATGAAAAAGGCAGGACCCACTCCCATAATGATGGTGCAAAAGGGGAATGCTAAGGGAAAATGAAAAGGCAAGAAAAAGATAGGATCTAATTCTGGTGCCAAACCTAATTCCAAAATAAAACAGGCTTTAAAACCTAAAGGTGGGGTGGCTAAAGAAGGTGATTGTCACTTTTGTGGAAAACCTGGACACTGGAAGAGGAATTGTCATGCTTATTTGGAAGAAGTGAAGAAAAAGAAAGGAAGTGTGACTTCTGATTCAGGTATATATGTTATAGAAGTCAACTTGTCTACCTCTACATCATGGGTATTGGATACTGGATGTGGTTCTCACATTTGTGTTAATGTGCAGGAACTTCGAAAGAGTAGGACTTTGGCAAAAGGAGAGGTTGACCTACGAGTTGGGAATGGAGCAAAAGTTGCTACACTGGTCGTAGGAACTTATCATTTATCTTTGCCCTCTGGGCTAGTTTTAGAATTAGAAGATTGTTATTTTGTGCCTGCTATAAGCAAAAATATTATTTCTGTTTCTTGTTTGGACAAGAAAGGTTTTTCATTTATAATTAAGAACAATTGTTATTCGTTTTACTTAAATGATATTTGCTATGGTGTTGCACAATTGTTTAACGGTCTTTATATTCTTGATTTGGAAATGCCTATCTATAACATAAATACAAAACGATTTAAATCAAATGATTCAAATCCGACATATCTCTGGCACTGTCGTTTGGGCCATATAAATGAGAAACGCATATCAAAACTCCATAAAGATGGATTTTTGGATTCATTTGATGTTGAATCATATGAAAAATGTGAATCTTGTTTGTTAGGCAAGATGACTAAAGCCCCTTTCACTGGACATAGTGAACGGGCTAGCGATATATTGGGACTTATACATAGTGATGTATGTGGACCCATGAGTTTGTTAGCAAGAGGTAGGTTTTACTACTTCATTACATTTACTGACGACTTCAGTAGATATGGATATGTGTATCTAATGAGACACAAATCCGAATCCTTTGAACAGTTCAAGGAATTCAAGAATGAAGTTCAAAACCAATTTGGCAAAAGCATAAAAGCCCTTCGATCCGATCGAGGAGGTGAATACTTAAGCCAAGACTTTGATGACCTTCTAAAGGAGTGTGGTATTATATCACAGCTCACTCCACCTGGAATACCACAATGGAATGGTGTGTCTGAGAGGAGGAATTAAACCTTGTTGGACATGGTACGATCAATGATGAGTCATGCAGATCTTCCAATAAGCTTCTGGGGTCATGCCCTAGAGACAGCTGCATTCACACTTAACCGTGTTCCTACAAAGACGGTTCAGAAGACACTATATGAGATGTGGACTGGGAAACGTCCTAGTATTCATGAAGATTTGGGGATGCGAGGCGTTTGTAAAATGTCTGGATTCTGATAAGCTCGGACCCAAATCTGACAAATGTAATTTTGTGGGATACCCAAAAGAAACAAAAGGGTATTATTTCTACAAACCTTCTAAGAATAAAGTGTTTGTTGCTCGAACTGGTATTTTTCTAGAAAGAGAATTTGTCTCTAAAGGAAACAGTGGGAGGAAAGTAGAACTCGAAGAAATTTGAGAACCACAAAATATCATTGAACCTGAGTTGGAACGTGAGCAGGAACCACAAGAAATTGTGGAAAGTGAACCTGCTCAAATTACACAAGGAATTCGTAGATTTGGTAGGACACGCCAAGAGCCCGAGAGATATTATGGATATCTTGTGACTCAAAACGGTGATGTGATGCTCATAGATCAGGATGAGCCTGCTTCCTACCAAGAAGTTATGAATGGACCAGATTCTGAGAGATGGCTTGAAGCCATGAGATCTGAAATGGACTCCATGTATACTAACCAAGTATGGACTTTGGTTGATCCACCCGAAGGGGTAAAACCAATCGGGTGCAAGTGGGTTTTCAAGAAGAAAACCGACATGGATGGTAATGTACAAACCTACAAAGGTCGACTGGTAGCAAAAGGTTACAAACAAGTTCAAGGTGTTGACTATGATGAAACCTTCTCTCCAGCGGCAATGGTTAAATCCATCAGGATCTTACTTGCTATTGTAGCCTTTTACGATTACGAAATCTGGCAGATGGATGTCAAAACTGCTTTCCTTAACGAAAATCTCCTTGAGGATGTGTACATGACACAACCTGAGGGATTTGTCACTCCAAAGGATGCTAGAAAGGTATGTAAGGTGCAGCGATCTATTTATGGATTGAAGCAAGCCTCTCGGAGTTGGAATCTTCGATTTGATGAAGCAGTCAAAGAGTTTGGCTTTATTAAAAATGAAGATGAACCTTGTGTATATAAGAAGGTTAGTGGGAGTCACATTGTATTCCTGATATTATATGTTGACGACATATTAATTATTGGGAATGACATTCCTTCATTACAGGCTGTAAAAACATGGTTAGGAAAATGTTTCTCCATGAAAGATTTAGGCGATGCAGCCTACATTTTAGGTATCAAGATTTATCGAGATAGCTCAAGAAAAATGATCGGCCTAAGTCAAAGTACATATATTGATAAAGTGCTGAAATGGTTCAGCATGCAAGAGGCAAAAAGAGGACACTTACCAATGACTCATGGTGTAAAGATCTCTAAGGCCCAATGTCCTAAATCACAAGATGATGAGGAGAGTATGAGAAAGATCCCTTATGCTTCGGCAATTGGATCTATCATGTATGCAATGATATGTACTCGTCCGGATGTTTCGTATGCTTGGAGCATGACGAGCAGATACCAGTCGAATCCTGGTGAAGGTCACTAGACAGCAGTCAAGAATATCCTCAAGTACCTAAAAAGGACTAAGGATTCATTCTTGGTATATGGAGGTGAAGACGAACTGGCAGTAAAGGGTTACACAGATGCTAGTTTCCAGACTGATAATGATGACTATAAGTCTCAGTCAGGTTTTGTATTTTGCCTTAATGGTGGTGCTGTTAGTTGGAAGAGTTCGAAGCAAGAAATAGTAGCCGATTCTACAACAGAGGCCAAGTATATTGTTGCTTCTAGTGCGGCCAAGGAGGCTGTATGGATTAAAAAGTTCATCACTGAACTTGGTGTTGTTCCAACCATTATTGATCTGGTTGCTCTATACTGTGATAATAATGGAGCCATTTCACAGGCTAAGGAACCCAGATCTCACCAATGATCCAAGCATATACTTAGGCGGTACCATCTCATCCGTGAAATCATTGATAGAGGAGATGTACATATAGGAAGAGTGCCAACAAATGATAATGTTGCAGATCCACTGACCAAGGCTTTGTCGCAGCAGAAGCACGACGGTCACACTAGTTCCATGGGTATTAGATACATGAGTGATTGGCTCTAGTGCAAGTGGGAGACTGTTAGAGTTTATGCCCTAGAGGCCAATTATTTGATATAATTGCTTTGATTGAATAAATGAATGATTTTATTATGGTTTTATTTACTGCGTTATATAAATGTGAACATAATAAAAATCCTTAGAATAATGATACAAATTATATAGTTTCAAGTATGTGACTTGAACATAAGATTATATAATTATAATTAGTATCATTGTTCTTAAATGTCTCTAGTCGAGTATCATTGTTGATGGGACACCAATGATGCATTAAGACTAGTATGTGGATTGACTGATGACCAAATCTCATTGGTCATAAATATATGAGATATTAAGTCAATGCAAAGGTACATGTTAGAGAACGATGTACTGGACAGACCCACCATGAGAATTCTATATGGAGCATTATGCAAAGTGTCATTAGTAATTCTCATAGTGACAATGATGTAATGGTCCTCTGACCTGAAATCACTATATTACTACATGAGAATTTATGTACTTTGATATCATCAAATGTCACCTTTAATAGGGTGGACTATAAAGGTGATTATTGGGTACATCATGAATCGTGTGAGGAATATGAGTGATCTAGATGGAATTTAACCATCCTATATATTAGGGGTGATATACATAGGCCTCTTGATTGAGTATGACTATGAAATACATGGCCATGCTCAAATAGTGATTTGTTTCATATAGTCCACTCATTGATCAAGAAAAACTCAGATTAAATTATAAAGAGTATGACACATTCCATGACTCGAGTTTAATCTTGGATATTACGGTTAAAAGGATTAAATTACGCTAAAACATTGGTCACGAAAAGGTTGCATCGAATCATCGATCTTATTATTACTTGGGTAGCAGTGATGCATTACTGGATGTCGCTTACCGTTTATAACTTTATAATATGATTTTAAAGTTATTGCCAACGTAATAATAACCTATAGGGTCACACACATAGAACGTAATTTAAAAGGAAATTAATTTAAATTTTAAGGATTTAAATATATTAATATGATTAATAGTATTTAAATTACGAATTTAAATTAAAAGGATAATTTGTATATATGTATATTAATTAAGTAAGACTTAATTAAGATATATATTAAGATATATATATATATATATATGTAAATTCGGATTTTATGAAATTAGGTTTTGATTAATACCTTTTAACTACTATATATATGATATATAGCAGCCACTTAGATTATTATTCAAAACCAAAACCCTAGCCACTCTCATAGAGAGACTAGAGAAAAATAGTTCTAAAATCCTCATCTTTGGTGGCTAGTACCGCAATTCCTTCTTCTACAGATCGTAGGACGATTCGCGGAGCAGCGTTCGTGTGGATACCGTAGAGGCGCGATTCATTTGGATTGCGTTGGAGATTCGAGCGCATCAATTTAATTTTCATAATCGGTATAATTTCTAACCACTGAGTTAATTGATTTTCGCATAGATCCTGTTTAGGGTTTTGAAATTGCTTTATATTTATTCTATTTCCGCTGTGTGTTTCTGTCGAAACCCTTCAATATGAAGAACAAAGGCGATTTCTGTAAGGAGGAGAAGAAGACAATAATGATATGTGTATTCTACTAAGAAGAAGAATAATGGTATTTATAAGGATGATTATCAGAACGTTGGACACCAATTAACGTTGGGAAATAAGTACTGTTTACGTTAATATGAACGTTGGATCAGGGGTTAGAAAATAAGATTTATGTTTGGAAAAAACATAAACGGCTAGAGTATTAACTCTATTAGGCTTAGTATAAAAAGATTAGGGATTTAAGCAAAACAGTGGGCTACCTGGGTGCACCCGCGAAGCACAATCTACCAGATCGGCACCCTCCCTGCGTGGGCATATCGCGCGCACACACGCACTAAGGTTTTCTGGCCGAAAGTCCAAGAACCAAGCTTGGCCTAGACCAATTCTTTAACCATCCTCATGTGCGCGAGCTCATCCTTATTTTCTTAACCATGTTTCTAAACCCAAGCCAACATGTGCTAATATACCCATAGAAAGTTTTCAAAATAGACAATATGGAACTTTGATAAAACCATAAGTTTTGAAGCATAACCAAAAAGGGGAACTGTTTTAGCTTAATTAGATAAAGTAGTTAGTTGCTTGAGTTAGCATTTAGTTAATTTAGTAAGTATTTAGTAACAACCAAGTAGACTGCTAGGGGCTAATGCAAATGGGAAATAACACATGAGCCTTATAGAGGCCAATGAAGGAGGCCAAATAGGCTAGATAAGTGCCAAATAGGCTGCAGAATAGTAAGAGGCTACTAAGCTTTGTAGGGGCTGTGTAGTGGTGATGATGAAGGCCAAAATAGGGTTTGGGTAGGAGCTATAGAGAGCAGTTAGGTAAAGATAATGATGGAGAGCAGCAATAGGCCAAGTAGGCTAATTGAAAGAGAGAGAAAGCTTTGCCATTTATGGCTAAACATTTACCCGAAACTAGCTAGCCATTTTCACTGTTGAGTTTTCTTACTAGCAGTTATATAGAGTGGGAGAAAGAGAGCTTTGGTTGGGTTGGGTCAGGTTAGTGAGGAGTGCAACAGTGGCACCATTAGATATTATTGCAAGAATAAGCTATCAAGCTTAAGCTCCATCAGGGTAAGCCACATTGAAGCCCCTTTTCCATTCCATTCCATTCCATTTTAAGTTTCATTTGATGGAAAACCACTGTTATTGGCTATAGATCTAAATAGGAGTTGTGATGGCTGTTATATTGTGTTGTCATAACTGTTATACTACCATTAATGTTGTTGTGCTAGAATAAATGAAGGTTCATTGATAAATTAAACCAAAAGGCTGAGGAAATGGATAGGAAAATGATTGTTTCAAGTAAATAAAAAGCATGCACACCAACTGTTTGAGTAAATGATTATG
The DNA here is from genome assembly GCA_016801055.1 of Panax notoginseng. NCBI lineage: Eukaryota > Viridiplantae > Streptophyta > Magnoliopsida > Apiales > Araliaceae > Panax > Panax notoginseng. Next base: position 196,455,400 of record CM029018.1, read on the forward strand.
TGACGGCTAATTTGGAGAAATTAATTACCCACTATGAAGTCAAGAACAAGGATTATAATATCATGCTAGAAATCATATAATGGCATGTATACTTATATGTGATATAATGTGTAGAGAGTAACTTGAATACTATGTTAAGTTCCTTGTATGGATTAAATTAACTAATTTGGATTGTTAAAGTAAGTGTAGAAATTGAGAAGCTAATTTCATTGATCTTGTCTCTTTCTATTACATAGATTGATATATATATACATAAAATACCCTAATTATATTTATGGTAATTCCTAAATTACAGTAATGTGTACACACTGATTAAAGAAGCTACAATTATGGTATATTATGTCATATCTTCTAACTCTCCCCCTCAAGTTGGTGTATAGATGTCTCGCATACCCAACTTGAAACATAGTGGATGAAACATCATACTACTAAGACCCTTGACCAAAATATCAGCAAGCTGATTTTCTGTTTTGACAAAAGGTAAGAAAATAAGACCGCTAGATAACTTTTCTTTAATGAAGTGCATGTCAATCTAAATGTGCTTCGTTCTATCATGTTGTACTGGGTCAATTGAAATACTAATGGCTATTTTATTATCACAAAATAACTGCATAGGCCTATTAGTTGTAACACCCAAATCTTCTAACAATGTTCGAAGCCACATTAGTTCACATATACCAAAGGCAATAGCTCGATATTTTACTTCAGCACTAGATCTTGCTACCACGGATTATTTCTTACTACGCCAAGTAAGACGATTAACTCCAACAAATGAACAGTAACCTGATGTAGAACTACAATCCTATATAGAGCTTGCCCAATCTGAGTCAGAAAAAGCTTCAACTCTTATATGACCATGTGATGTGAACAATAACCCTTTTCCGGAAGCAGACTTGAGATACCTCAGAATTCTGTAAACAGTTTCTATGTGAAAATGTTGAGGATCATGCATATACTAACTCACTATTCCCACAGCATAAGATATGTCAGGTCTAGTATGAGAAAGATATATCAATCGTCCCACAAAACATTGATATCTTTCTTTATCGACCGTAGGTTCTGTGCCACCTACTAGATGATGATTAACTTCAATAGGAGAATCAGCAGGCTTACATCCCATCATGCAAGTTTCTGTTAAAAGATCAAGGACATACTTTCTTTGAGATAGAAAAATCCCACTGGTAGATCTTGCAACCTCAATACCAACAAAATATTTTAAAGGACCAAGATCTTTGATCTCAAATTCTTTGGCCAATCTTGCTTTGAGATTAACTATCTCTTCTATATTATCCCCTGTCACCACAATGTCATCAACATAAACAGTAAGAATGGTAGTCTTACCGTTTATCTATTTGACAAATAGAGTATGATCTGCTCTACTCTGCTTGTACCTAAATCTTATCATTGCTTTGTGGAATCTGCCAAACCAAGCTCTGGGAGATTGCTTTAACCCATATAAAACCTTTCGCAGTTTACAAACCTTGCCCTTGGTGGCAGATAAAACAAAACCAGAGGGTATTTCCATATATACTTCCTCTTTTAAGTCACCAAGAAGGAATGCATTTTTCACATCCAACTGTTGAACATCCCAGCCAAAGTTTGCTGCACATGAGATTATGGTACGAACAGAGTTCATCTTTGCCATAGGAGAAAATGTGTCCTTGTAATCAATCCCATGAGTTTGAGTGTACCCTTTTACAAATAATCTGGCTTTGAATCGCTCAACTGTCCTATCTGGCTTCTGTTTGACTGTATATACCCATTTGCAATCAACTGGTCTTTTTTCGTAAGGAATTGATACTAGTTCCCATGTATCATTCTTTTTCAGGGCATTCATCTCCTCTATCATAGTCTGTTTCCAATTCTCATCACTCATTGCTTTTTTCCATTCTTGAGGTACAGATATTGAAGACAAGGAAGAAACAAAAGAGAGATAGGATGCATATAATTTATATCATATGCTACGAAATTAGAGATCAGATATTTTGTACAAGCTCTAACCCCTTTTCTAAGAGCAATAGGAGTATCAGTATCATTAGATGAACAAGTAGGATAAAGATTTTGACCATTAGCATTATCAAGACTAGGTTCTGAGCAAGGTTGGAGTAGTGGTGCAGAAATAGTGACCTTATGCTTGCCTCTTTGAACATAGGTTCTCAACCCAGGTTCATTCTGTAACTCTCCATGTGTAGAATTATCAGGAACATCAATAGGAACAAGGGAAGATGGAATAGGAAAAGAGGGTAGAATAGAACTTGTGATGCCAGCCTCAGAAGGAAGCTTCTCCTCATTAATAACATCCTCCCCCTAAGGAGAAGATGAAGGAGAATAAAAAGGTTCCAATTCCCAAAAGGTTACATCCCGAATGATGAACACTTTGTGTGAAGGATGATGATAGCATTTATACCATTTTTGGGTTCAAGAGTAACCAATGAAAACACACCGAAGAGACTTGGGATCTAATTTTCCTCGAGTGAGAGATTTATCATGAACATAACATTTGTTATTATTTAGTGTTTGACAATAACTTAAATTTTAACCTTTTTTTGGGCTTATAAGTTATTATTAAAAAAATTCCATGCTTCATGTGCTATATTTTTTATGTATTAGACAAATTTTACTACCATATACATATACATACATATATATATATATATATATATATATATATATATATATATATATATAAACAAATATTGATATAAATATTTATAAATCTATCTCTAAATATTCACATAAATATTTATAAAAAAATATTCATAGCTAAATTTTATAAATTTTAGATGAAATATTTATAAATAAATATTTGTTTATAAATTTTAAAGAAAAATTTATATGAATATTTGTTTATAAATATAATCCCTAGTCATAATCATACAAATCAACAGTCCATCTAGCACTACGAGCCAAAGATGACTTTCATCATAATATAAACATGAGGATGATGACAATGATATAAGAATCCAATTAAATGAGAGCAAGGATAAATTTTAAAGATTTATAATCTAATTTATTCAGAATTCAATAATGTCCAAAATGTCAACATGATACTGCTTTGTGGAGTAAAATTCAAGAATAATATTGTATCAAAAATAATTTGGACCGAAAAGAAATTAATTTTTGTCATGAATAATACATCGAGTGAATAGTACCTGAGTGAATAGTATTTCGTGAATAGTACCCTGGCATAAAAAGGTTAAAAATTATCAAGAGTGTTCAGAATAATATTTTCGTGAAAAGATTCTAGATGAAGCACAAATTTTAAGGATATTCTATTAATTTCAAGGAGTATAGAAGCAATACTTAACAAAATGAGTGTAGAATTCAGAATCTGAAACGAAATAATATTACTTACATGTGACGCCCCCAAAATAGGTCAATTCCACCCAACCTATTCTGAGTCGCCAAATATATGGTACAAAAAATAACTACAACTTTATTATTACAATTGTCGTGTAAAATACGACAACACATATATTGTGGGTTTAAATACAAATATTATCATCTAGACAGTATTCAAACTCAAATGGAGTCCTCATCATTGATACATTATCTTACAAAATAGTGAGAACAACTAAAATAACTATCTTGAACCATCATTCCATACCTTGACTAGTACCCGCTACATTCTCGCCTCCTGAAAAAAAATAGAACAAAAAAAAAGGGTGAGCTCAACTAGCCCAGTAAAAAATATTATGACTAAGATAATGTACAACAAATTATCCTTAGTCTTCAACAGGGAAAAATCTGATAGAATACAATAGACAACAAGTTTTAGATCAACAACTGCAGCGGAAACAATAATTCATTAGAAGAGTTAAGTAGATAATGAAATCTACTATCATCTATGAATTTAAAAGTCCATCATCAATATTTTATCCCTGTAACATCAATCATCAAATATTCATCTTTGCACTACGGGCCAAAGATATTCATTTGTATCACCAGTTGGTCATGTTCATCTCAATACATGTTCATCTTTGCACTGCTGGCCAAAGATAATCATCAGGTAATCATTCATCTTTGCACTACAGGCCAAAGATATTCATCATGTATCACCATTAAAGTCTGAGGATGATAAAAATATTTTCAAAAAAACGAATCCAGAGATATAAAAAAATAAAGATTAAGGATTCGTACTTCGGTTTATCTAAGTTCAAAAATACTCCATAATAATCAATTGTGGAGCAGAATTTAAAAATGAAGATCAAAACATAGATCCAATCAAAGATAGGAACCATAACAGACAATCTTGGACACAGAAAAAAAAAATTAATTTTTCTGTGAATAGTGTCGTATTGATGAATAGTGTCGTATACGTGAATAGTGTCGTATACGTGAATGGTAATCCCGACACTAAAAAGTAGAAATTCCATAAAAAAAATCAACATACTTATTGAATAGTACTCGTGAATAGTAACTCGTGAATACTAACCCCGACATGAAAAGGTAAAAATTTCATAATAAAATTCATACAAATATTCCGGTACAATGATATTGAAAGAAATAATATTATTTACGAAAAAAATAGCATCCCTTACCTCAAAAGGACATTGCTTCTCACTAGAATATCAGATATAACACTGAAGAAAACTTGCACCGTATATCAACACTCAATGTATCAAAATACTCACAAAAATATGCTCAATAATATAGAGGGAAAACTTCAGATTCTGGTGTGATTTTCAATTCTAACCTAAGCACCCTATTTATAGAAAAATGCTTAGAACATAAAAAAAATTTAATAAAATATTATTATTTTAAAAAAAATTCCTACGCACACCTTAGAAATCTGATTTCATAATTTTGCAACATTTGGTGGGGCCCACCAACATAAAAAAATGTTTTTCTTAAAATAAATATTTTAAACTCCAAAAATTAATTATTTCAGAACTTTAATAATTCATAATAAATTGACATTTTATCAGAAAAATTCGAATCTTATGTCCATTCCATAGAAAATTCATTTTTCTACAACTTTGTAGCTTTAAGTTTTTCCAAATTTCAAACAGAAAGTGACCGAAATTCACATACGGACGATTTTGCAGGCTATAATCAAATAAAATATTATTGAATCAACAAAATAAATTATTGAATAGTAATTATTGTAACAATTATTCAGTAGTGACTTCTTACGTAAGAATTAATAATTGGTGCAATACCGTGTGCTACTGTGTAACACCGCGTATTACTGTATTTTAAACATCGGACATTCTATTTGTGTTAACGGTAACAACTACGCCATTATTTATAAAAATCCATACTTATCATTTTCTTCATCCAATCGCTTTCCGTTATGGGGCCCACAAAAGGCTGCGCCGTCGTACGAATATTTCCCGATAGCAAGAATATTCTACGACCAAACGAATATTCCCCGACAACAATGAATATTTTATAACCACTTGCTTATTTGAAATATTTGCACATTTTACCCATAACTAACCACATTAATCAAATTAACCCTTACTATTTCAAAATAATAAATAGAGAAAATTCAATTTCATTCATAAAAAGTTAGTGTCTTACATTACATATTTACAGAGTATGGAAGAAAATATTATTTCTTACGAATATTGAACAAAAATAATATCCCTTACGATTGTTGAATGAAAATAATATTCCTTACGAATATTGAACAAAGATAATATTCCTTACGAATATTGAATGAAAATAATATTACTTACGAATATTGAACGAAAATAAAATTCCTTACGAATACGAAAAATAATATCGTAAGCGAATATGAAATAAATAATATCCCTTACCTTAAATGAAGAGTACTTCTGACTGGTAGGGCAGAGATATTCTTAAAGAAAAGTTGTACTGTTTTCTACGCTCAAAGCTTCCTTAAACTCTAAAGAAATAAGCTCAATATTACAGAAGAAGAATTCTCTGATTCTAGTGTGATTTTCAATTCTAAACTAAGCATCCTATGTAAGACCCCGAATTTTATGAAATAAAAGTATTCAATTTTCTTATAATTACTATTCAGTAAATGGTTAAATTGATAAATGTTAAAGTTAAGGGTGATATATGAATTTTTTTTTCAAAATACGCAAGTGGTTATAAAATATTCATTGTTGTCGGGAAATATTCGTTTGGTCGTGGAATATTCTTTCTGTCGGGGAATATTCGTACGACGGCGCAGCCATTTGTGGGCCCCATAAGAGAGTAATTGTCGGATGAAGAAAACGACAAATTTGAGTTTTAACAAATAACGGCGTAGTTGTTACCGTTAACACTGTTGGAATACCCGATGGTTAAAATACAGTAATACGCGTTATTGCACAGTAGCACACGGTATTGTACAGTATTTTTGAAATTATTGATTCTTACGTAAGAAGGCACTACTCAATAATTGTTACAGTAATTACTGTTCAATATTTTATTTTATTGATTCAATAATTGCTGCGTTGATATTTTATATTATTGTTGTTTCAATAATTATTGCTGCACATCATCTCCATTATCAGATCAATAATTCATATTATCTGAATAATATTATTAGATAACATTATTGGTAATGTCTAAAAAGTTCTATCTAAGGAGATGTTTGGTCATCTAATTGCGCGCCAGTAAGGAAGAGATCCTTATTGGAAAGCCCCCTCTTTCCTGGGAATTGCCGGTTGTCAGTAATGTGATTCTGTAATATTATTTGTGAATAATTAATTATTAATTTATATGATGAGAAAAATATTAATTTTATGTGGATATAGATAGAGAAAAATTTTAATGTGACAATTGTTGAAAATTAATATTTTATTTTTTCTGATAAAATAATTCATTTAAATATATTATTTTAATAATATATTAATTGTGATATTTTTACAATGAATGTGGGATATATGAATAAATGAGGAGGAAGAGTATTTTTGTTAGATTAAATGTTTAACACATGTTTTGTGTGTTGGTGGACACAATTCTTGACCGAAAATTTATTATAGACAGTAAAATCGCCCGTTTGTGAATTTCGGTCAATTTCTGTTTGGAATTTGAAAAAACTTTATTCTGCAAAGTTGTAGAAAATTGAATTTCCTATACAAGGTCCTGAGATTTGAATTTTCTGATAAAAGGGCTATTTATTATGAATTATTGAAGTTCTGAAGTTCCGAAATAATTTATTTTTGGAAGTTTTATTTATTTTTATTAACAAAAACATTTTTTACACTTTGGTGGGCCCCACTTGCACATGTTGATGGCTGAATCCAGATTTTCAAAGGTGGGCTAAGGAAAATTTATAATTATATTATTATTTTATTAAATTTTATGCTTTGGTGTTCTAAGCAATTTCCTACAAATAGGGTGCTTAGGTTAGAATTGAAAATCACACCAGAAACTGAAGTTTTCTCTCTATTTCTCTCTCTATATTATCGAGTGTATTCTTGTAAGTATTTTGATATCTTGAGTGTTGCTATACGATGCAAGTTCGTTCAGCGTTATTCCAGTCATGAGTACTGCTCTTTTGAGGTAAGGGATAGTAAGGGATGTTATTTTTTTTATCAATGATATTATTTCTTTTAATATCATCATACCGAAATATTGGTAAGATTTTTCGTATAAAATTCTTATCTTTTCATGTCGGAGTTATTATTCATGAGTTACTATTTATGAGTTACTATTCACGAGTTAATATTCACGAGTTACTATTCATGAGTTAGTATTCACGAGTTACTATTCATGCGTTACTATTCATGAGTTACTATTCACGAGTTACTATTCAGGAGTTACTATTCATGGGTTACTATTCACGAGTTACTATTCATGACAAAATTGGTTTCTTTTTCTAACCAAATTATAGTTGATTTATGAATATTACTCTTGAGATTAAAACTATATGTTGATCATATTATTTTTATTATCATATATAACATTTTTATAACCCTAATGATGATATTTCTCTTTGACTTGAGTGTAAAGATGGGTAGATTTTGGTACGATCATGACTATGGGTTCTCTTTGGCCAGTAGTGCAAAGTTGAATTGTTGACTGGTATGATCATGACCATTGAATTTACAATTGAATATCTTTAGCTTAAGTGCAAAGGTGAAATGATCAACGTGGTTATAATTATTGGTTATATAAATTCTGAAATGATTATATATTTCTTTGAGATATTAATATCTTTGGCCCGTAGTGCAAAGATGACATGTTGTTGAATATCTTGGCCCGTAGTGCAAAGATGACCTGTTGTTGAATATCTTTAGTTTGTAGTACAAAGATGAACTGTTGATGAATATCTTTGGGTCGTAGTGCAAAGATGAATTTATTAGTATAATTATGAACATGAACTGTGATTTGGTATAACCATGATCTTTGATGTTTCAGGTGATGAAAATTATCTTTGTCCTGGATGAGAAAAAGAATTTTGAACAACAATTACGATTATGAGTTATATCTGTGATTGTGGACAGGAATTGTTGATTAATGTTACAGGGATAACACATTGTTGGTAGATTTTTAACATGGAGAAGATAATAAACTTTGTGGTCTATTTGACTCTTCTAATTGATTGCTCGTTCCGCTGCAACTATGGTTGAAAATTTTTATCATCTACCATGTGTTCTAAATCTCTGATTTATTACTGATGAATGCTATTGATAATTTAATTATCTTTAGACATAATATTCTTTACTGAGCTAGTTGTGCTCACCCTTTTACTTCACAATTCCTTTCAGGTAATAAGAGTGTAGCTGGGTCGAGCGGGGGTAACAGGGGAATAGAACGGTGGTCATCATTTAGTAGTTATATTTGGTGAATCAACTAGGGTGAGGCGAACCCAACGTTGGAAGGGTGTTTTGCCACTATCATACAAGATGTCTAATGACATACAACCTCGTGTTATCATAAGACAAGGTTGTGCACATCCACTTGTCGAGTATATCTACGAGCACTACCTATATAATCTTGGTGTTTATTTGAAGTATAATTCTCAGTTAGAGACAGTGGAGATAATGATATGTCAAGAGAAGACTCACCATTGGGAAGAATATGATAGTAAACTTCTCGTTTTTCTTTGGGGTCTATTGGGTCAACCAAGGATAATTCTGTGGCCATATGATATCTATCATAACCTAGAAGCATGGCCTCCCATGTACGAGGGTTTCCTTGAGCACTTCTCAAAGATTCTAATTTCTAAAACAGTTTTTGACCATACCTTTATGTAAGGAGTCATTGTGACGTGCTATCCAAGGTTGGGACATGAGTCACAGTTGGTACATATTTGTATCCAAACTCACAGCATATGTGTTGTTGTATTTTGCACGACAATTGTTGTAATAAAGTTGTAGTTGTTATCTGTACCATGTATTTGGCGACTCAAAATGGGTTGGATGGAATAGACCTATTTTGGGGGCGTTACATTTGGTATCAGAGCTTAGGGATATGATCTCTGGCGGAGATCGGGGAATAGGACTAGGAGGGGAGAGACGAGTAAATCCTTCGCTAGTGTGTCCTACCTAAGCTTATTTGTTAGTCAGTCATAATTTCGGGATATTATGTGATATGTTAATTTGTTCAATTAACCTTTATTTTGAAGCTGTATTCTAGAATGATATCTGAAATACAGGAGATGAGCAATGAAGAAATTATGATGACAGGAAAGATGGAATCTGAAATGAAAGCAAGGTATTCTCAACTCTTTGAAATACCAGGTACGTAAATTTCGAGGACGAAATTTCATAAGGAGGGGAGATTGTAAGACCCCGAATTTTATGAAATAAAAGTATTCAATTTTCTTATAATTACTATTTAGTAAATGGTTAAATTGATAAATGTTAAAGTTAAGGGTGATATATGATTTTTTTTTTCAAAATACGCAAGTGGTTATTAAATATTCATTGTTGTCGGAAAATATTCGTTTGGTCGTGGAATATTCTTTCTGTCGGGGAATATTCGTACGACGGCGCAGCCATTTGTGGGCCCCATAATAGAATAACTGTCGGATGAAGAAAACGATAAATTTGAGTTTTTACAAATAACGGCGTAGTTGTTACCGTTAACACTGTTGGAATACCCGGTGGTTAAAATACAGTAATACGCGTTATTGCACAGTAGCACACGGTATTGCACAGTATTTTTGAAATTATTAATTCTTACGTAAGAAAGCACTACTCAATAATTGTTACAGTAATTACTGTTCAATATTTTATTTTATTGATTCAATAATTGCGCGCCAGTAAGGAAGAGATCCTTATTGGAAAGCCCCCTCTTTCCTGGGAACTGCCGGTTGTCAGTAATGTGATTCTGTAATATTATTTGTGAATAATTAATTATTAATTTATATGATGAGAAAAATATTGATTTTATGTGGATATAGATAGAGAAAAATTTTAATGTGACAATTGTTAAAAATTAATATTTTATTTTTTCTGATAAAATAATTCATTTAAATATATTATTTTAATAATATATTAATTGTGATATTTTTACAATGAATGTGGGATATATGAATAAATGAGGAGGAAGAGTATTTTTGTTAGATTAAATGTTTAACACATGTTTTGTGTGTTGGTGGACACAATTCTTGACTGAAAATTTATTATAGACTGTAAAATCGCCCGTTTGTAGATTTCGGTCAATTTCTGTTTGGAATTTGGAAAAACTTTATTTTGCAAAGTTGTAGAAAATTGAATTTTCTATATAAAGTCCCGAGATTCGAATTTTCTGATAGAAGGGCTATTTATTATGAATTATTGAAGTTCCGAAGTTCCGAAATAATTTATTTTTGGAAGTTTTATTTATTTTTATTAACAAAAACGTTTTTTACACTTTGGTGGGCCCCACTTGCACATGTTGATGGCTGAATCCAGATTTTCAAAGGTGGGCTAAGGAAAATTTATAATTATATTATTATTTTATTAAATTTTCTGCTTTGGTGTTCTAAGCAACTTCCTATAACGTGCTTAGGTTAGAATTGAAAATCACACCAGAAACTGAAGTTTTCTCTCTATTTCTCTCTCTATATTATCGAGTGTATTCTTGTAAGTATTTTGATATCTTGAGTGTTGCTATACGATGCAAGTTCGTTCAGCGTTATTCCAGTCATGAGTACTGCTCTTTTGAGGTAAGGGATAGTAAGGGATGTTATTTTTTTTATCAATGATATTATTTCTTTCAATATCATCATACCGGAATATTGGTAGGATTTTTCGTGTAAAATTCTTATCTTTTCATGTCGGAGTTACTATTCATGAGTTACTATTTATGAGTTACTATTCACGAGTTACTATTCATGAGTTACTATTCACGAGTTATTATTCACGAGTTAGTATTCACGAGTTACTATTCATGAGTTACTATTCACGAGTTACTATTCATGAGTTACTATTCACGAGTTACTATTCACGAGTTACTATTTATGGGTTACTATTCACGAGTTACTATTCATGACAAAATTGGTTTCTTTTTCTAACCAAATTATAGTTGATTTATGAATATTACTCTTGAGATTAAAACTATATGTTGATCATATTATTTTTATTATCATATATAACATTTTTATAACCCTAATGATGATATTTCTCTTTGACTTGAGTGTAAAGATGAGTAGATTTTTGGTACGATCATGACTATGGGTTCTCTTTGGCCAGTAGTGCAAAGTTGAATTGTTGACTGGTATGATCATGACCATTGAATTTACAATTGAATATCTTTAGCTTAAGTGCAAAAGTGAAATGATCAACATGGTTATAATTATTGGTTATATAAATTCTGAAATGATTATATATTTCTTTGAGATATTAATATCTTTGGCCCGTAGTGCAAAGATGACATGTTGTTGAATATCTTGGCCCGTAGTGCAAAGATGACCTGTTGTTGAATATCTTTAGTTTGTAGTACAAAGATGAACTGTTGATGAATATCTTTGGGCCGTAGTACAAAGATGAATTTATTAGTATGATTATGAACATGAACTGTGATTTGGTATAACCATGATCTTTGATGTTTCAGGTGATGAAAATTATCTTTGTCCTGGATGAGAAAAAGAATTTTGAACAACAATTACGATTATGAGTTATATCTGTGATTGTGGACAGGAATTGTTGATTAATGTTACAGGGATAACACATTGTTGGTAGATTTTTAACATGGAGAAGATAATAAACTTTGTGGTCTATTTGACTCTTCTAATGGATTGCTCGTTCCGCTGCAACTATGGTTGAAAATTTTTATCATCTACCATATGTTCTAAATCTCTGATTTATTACTGATGAATGCTATTGATAATTTAATTATCTTTAGACATAATATTCTTTACTGAGCTAGTTGTGCTCACCCTTTTACTTCACAATTCCTTTCAGGTAATAAGAGTGTAGCTGGGTCGAGCGGGGGTAACAGGGGAATAGAACGGTGGTCATCATTTAGTAGTTATATTTGGTGAATCAACTAGGGTGAGGCGAACCCAACGTTGGAAGGGTGTTTTGCCACTATCATACAAGATGTCTAATGACATACAACCTCGTGTTATCATAAGACAAGGTTGTGCACATCCACTTGTCGAGTATATCTACGAGCACTACCTATATAATCTTGGTGTTTATTTGAAGTATAATTCTCAGTTAGAGACAGTGGAGATAATGATATGTCAAGAGAAGACTCACCATTGGGAAGAATATGATAGTAAACTTCTCGTTTTTCTTTGGGGTCTATTGGGTCAACCAAGGATAATTCTGTGGCCATATGATATCTATCATAACCTAGAAGCATGGCCTCCCATGTACGAGGGTTTCCTTGAGCACTTCTCAAAGATTCTAATTTCTAAAACAGTTTTTGACCATACCTTTATGTAAGGAGTCATTGTGACGTGCTATCCAAGGTTGGGACATGAGTCACAGTTGGTACATATTTGTATCCAAACTCACAGCATATGTGTTGTTGTATTTTGCACGACAATTGTTGTAATAAAGTTGTAGTTGTTATCTGTACCATGTATTTGGCGACTCAAAATGGGTTGGATGGAATAGACCTATTTTGGGGGCGTTACATTTGGTATCAGAGCTTAGGGATATGATCTCTGGCGGAGATCGGGGAATAGGACTAGGAGGGGAGAGACGAGTAAATCCTTCGCTAGTGTGTCCTACCTAAGCTTATTTGTTAGTCAGTCATAATTTCGGGATATTATGTGATATGTTAATTTGTTCAATTAACCTTTATTTTGAAGCTGTATTCTAGAATGATATCTGAAATACAGGAGATGAGCAATGAAGAAATTATGATGACAGGAAAGATGGAATCTGAAATGAAAGCAAGGTATTCTCAACTCTTTGAAATACCAGGTACGTAAATTTCGAGGACGAAATTTCATAAGGAGTGGAGATTGTAAGACCCCGAATTTTATGAAATAAAAGTATTCAATTTTCTTATAATTACTATTTAGTAAATGGTTAAATTGATAAATGTTAAAGTTAAGGGTGATATATGAATTTTTTTTTCAAAATACGCAAGTGGTTATAAAATATTCATTGTTGTCGGGAAATATTCGTTTGGTCGTGGAATATTCTTTTTGTCGGGGAATATTCGTACGACGGCGCAGCCATTTGTGGGCCCCATAACAGAATAACTGTCGGATGAAGAAAACGATAAATTTGAATTTTTACAAATAACGGCGTAGTTGTTACCGTTAACACTGTTGGAATACCCGGTGGTTAAAATACAGTAATACGCGTTATTGCACAGTAGCACACGGTATTGCACAGTATTTTTGAAATTATTAATTCTTACGTAAGAAAGCACTACTCAATAATTGTTACAGTAATTACTGTTCAATATTTTATTTTATTGATTCAATAATTGCGCGCCAGTACGGAAGAGATCCTTATTGGAAAGCCCCCTCTTTCCTGGGAACTGCCGGTTGTCAGTAATGTGATTCTGTAATATTATTTGTGAATAATTAATTATTAATTTATATGATGAGAAAAATATTGATTTTATGTGGATATAGATAGAGAAAAATTTTAATGTGACAATTGTTAAAAATTAATATTTTATTTTTTCTGATAAAATAATTCATTTAAATATATTATTTTAATAATATATTAATTGTGATATTTTTACAATGAATGTGGGATATATGAATAAATGAGGAGGAAGAGTATTTTTGTTAGATTAAATGTTTAACACATGTTTTGTGTGTTGGTGGACACAATTCTTGACTGAAAATTTATTATAGACTGTAAAATCGCCCGTTTGTAGATTTCGGTCAATTTCTGTTTGGAATTTGGAAAAACTTTATTCTGCAAAGTTGTAGAAAATTGAATTTCCTATAAAAAGTCCCGAGATTCGAATTTTCTGATAGAAGGGCTATTTATTATGAATTATTGAAGTTCCGAAGTTCCGAAATAATTTATTTTTGGAAGTTTTATTTATTTTTATTAACAAAAACGTTTTTTACACTTTGGTGGGCCCCACTTGCACATGTTGATGGCTGAATCCAGATTTTCAAAGGTGGGCTAAGGAAAATTTATAATTATATTATTATTTTATTAAATTTTCTGCTTTGGTGTTCTAAGCAACTTCCTATAACGTGCTTAGGTTAGAATTGAAAATCACACCAGAAACTGAAGTTTTCTCTCTATTTCTCTCTCTATATTATCGAGTGTATTCTTGTAAGTATTTTGATAACTTGAGTGTTGCTATACGATGCAAGTTCGTTCAGCGTTATTCCAGTCATGAGTACTGCTCTTTTGAGGTAAGGGATAGTAAGGGATGTTATTTTTTTTATCAATGATATTATTTCTTTCAATATCATCATACCGGAATATTGGTAAGATTTTTCGTGTAAAATTCTTATCTTTTCATGTCGGAGTTACTATTCATGAGTTACTATTTATGAGTTACTATTCACGAGTTACTATTCATGAGTTACTATTCACGAGTTATTATTCAGGAGTTAGTATTCACGAGTTACTATTCATGAGTTACTATTCATGAGTTACTATTCACGAGTTACTATTCACGAGTTACTATTTATGGGTTACTATTCACGAGTTACTATTCATGACAAAATTGGTTTCTTTTTCTAACCAAATTATAGTTGATTTATGAATATTACTCTTGAGATTAAAACTATATGTTGATCATATTATTTTTATTATCATATATAACATTTTTATAACCCTAATGATGATATTTCTCTTTGACTTGAGTGTAAAGATGAGTAGATTTTTGGTACGATCATGACTATGGGTTCTCTTTGGCCAGTAGTGCAAAGTTGAATTGTTGACTGGTATGATCATGACCATTGAATTTACAATTGAATATCTTTAGCTTAAGTGCAAAAGTGAAATGATCAACATGGTTATAATTATTGGTTATATAAATTCTGAAATGATTATATATTTCTTTGAGATATTAATATCTTTGGCCCGTAGTGCAAAGATGACATGTTGTTGAATATCTTGGCCCGTAGTGCAAAGATGACCTGTTGTTGAATATCTTTAGTTTGTAGTACAAAGATGAACTGTTGATGAATATCTTTGGGCCGTAGTACAAAGATGAATTTATTAGTATGATTATGAACATGAACTGTGATTTGGTATAACCATGATCTTTGATGTTTCAGGTGATGAAAATTATCTTTGTCCTGGATGAGAAAAAGAATTTTGAACAACAATTACGATTATGAGTTATATCTGTGATTGTGGACATGAATTGTTGATTAATGTTACAGGGATAACACATTGTTGGTAGATTTTTAACATGGAGAAGATAATAAACTTTGTGGTCTATTTGACTCTTCTAATGGATTGCTCGTTCCGCTGCAACTATGGTTGAAAATTTTTATCATCTACCATATGTTTTAAATATCTGATTTATTACTGATGAATGCTATTGATAATTTAATTATCTTTAGACATAATATTCTTTACTGAGCTAGTTGTGCTCACCCTTTTACTTCACAATTCCTTTCAGGTAATAAGAGTGTAGCTGGGTCGAGCGGGGGTAACAGGGGAATAGAACGGTGGTCATCATTTAGTAGTTATATTTGGTGAATCAACTAGGGTGAGGCGAACCCAACGTTGGAAGGGTGTTTTGCCACTATCATACAAGATGTCTAATGACATACAACCTCGTGTTATCATAAGACAAGGTTGTGCACATCCACTTGTCGAGTATATCTACGAGCACTACCTATATAATCTTGGTGTTTATTTGAAGTATAATTCTCAGTTAGAGACAGTGGAGATAATGATATGTCAAGAGAAGACTCACCATTGGGAAGAATATGATAGTAAACTTCTCGTTTTTCTTTGGGGTCTATTGGGTCAACCAAGGATAATTCTGTGGCCATATGATATCTATCATAACCTAGAAGCATGGCCTCCCATGTACGAGGGTTTCCTTGAGCACTTCTCAAAGATTCTAATTTCTAAAACAGTTTTTGACCATACCTTTATGTAAGGAGTCATTGTGACGTGCTATCCAAGGTTGGGACATGAGTCACAGTTGGTACATATTTGTATCCAAACTCACAGCATATGTGTTGTTGTATTTTGCACGACAATTGTTGTAATAAAGTTGTAGTTGTTATCTGTACCATATATTTGGCGACTCAAAATGGGTTGGATGGAATAGACCTATTTTGGGGGCGTTACATTTGGTATCAGAGCTTAGGGATATGATCTCTGGCGGAGATCGGGGAATAGGACTAGGAGGGGAGAGACGAGTAAATCCTTCGCTAGTGTGTCCTACCTAAGCTTATTTGTTAGTCAGTCATAATATCGGGATATTATGTGATATGTTAATTTGTTCAATTAACCTTTATTTTGAAGCTGTATTCTAGAATGATATCTGAAATACAGGAGATGAGCAATGAAGAAATTATGATGACAGGAAAGATGGAATCTGAAATGAAAGCAAGGTATTCTCAACTCTTTGAAATACCGGGTACGTAAATTTCGAGGACGAAATTTCATAAGGAGGGGAGATTGTAAGACCCCGAATTTTATGAAATAAAAGTATTCAATTTTCTTATAATTACTATTTAGTAAATGGTTAAATTGATAAATGTTAAAGTTAAGGGTGATATATGAATTTTTTTTTCAAAATACGCAAGTGGTTATAAAATATTCATTGTTGTCGGGAAATATTCGTTTGGTCGTGGAATATTCTTTCTGTCGGGGAATATTCGTACGACGGCGCAGCCATTTGTGGGCCCCATAACAGAATAACTGTCGGATGAAGAAAACGATAAATTTGAATTTTTACAAATAACGGCGTAGTTGTTACCGTTAACACTGTTGGAATACCCGGTGGTTAAAATACAGTAATACGCGTTATTGCACAGTAGCACACGGTATTGCACAGTATTTTTGAAATTATTAATTCTTACGTAAGAAAGCACTACTCAATAATTGTTACAGTAATTACTGTTCAATATTTTATTTTATTGATTCAATAATTGCGCGCCAGTAAGGAAGAGATCCTTATTGGAAAGCCCCCTCTTTCCTGGGAACTGCCGGTTGTCAGTAATGTGATTCTGTAATATTATTTGTGAATAATTAATTATTAATTTATATGATGAGAAAAATATTGATTTTATGTGGATATAGATAGAGAAAAATTTTAATGTGACAATTGTTAAAAATTAATATTTTATTTTTTCTGATAAAATAATTCATTTAAATATATTATTTTAATAATATATTAATTGTGATATTTTTACAATGAATGTGGGATATATGAATAAATGAGGAGGAAGAGTATTTTTGTTAGATTAAATGTTTAACACATGTTTTGTGTGTTGGTGGACACAATTCTTGACTGAAAATTTATTATAGACTGTAAAATCGCCCGTTTGTAGATTTCGGTCAATTTCTGTTTGGAATTTGGAAAAACTTTATTCTGCAAAGTTGTAGAAAATTGAATTTCCTATAAAAAAGTCCCGAGATTTTAATTTTCTGATAGAAGGGCTATTTATTATGAATTATTGAAGTTCCGAAGTTCCGAAATAATTTATTTTTGGAAGTTTTATTTATTTTTATTAACAAAAACGTTTTTTACACTTTGGTGGGCCCCACTTGCACATGTTGATGGCTGAATCCAGATTTTCAAAGGTGGGCTAAGGAAAATTTATAATTATATTATTATTTTATTAAATTTTCTGCTTTGGTGTTCTAAGCAACTTCCTATAACGTGCTTAGGTTAGAATTGAAAATCACACCAGAAACTGAAGTTTTCTCTCTATTTCTCTCTCTATATTATCGAGTGTATTCTTGTAAGTATTTTGATATCTTGAGTGTTGCTATACGATGCAAGTTCGTTCAGCGTTATTCCAGTCATGAGTACTGCTCTTTTGAGGTAAGGGATAGTAAGGGATGTTATTTTTTTTTATCAATGATATTATTTCTTTCAATATCATCATACCGGAATATTGGTAAGATTTTTCGTGTAAAATTCTTATCTTTTCATGTCGGAGTTACTATTCATGAGTTACTATTTATGAGTTACTATTCACGAGTTACTATTCATGAGTTACTATTCACGAGTTATTATTCAGGAGTTAGTATTCACGAGTTACTATTCATGAGTTACTATTCACGAGTTACTATTCATGAGTTACTATTCACGAGTTACTATTCACGAGTTACTATTTATGGGTTACTATTCACGAGTTACTATTCATGACAAAATTGGTTTCTTTTTCTAACCAAATTATAGTTGATTTATGAATATTACTCTTGAGATTAAAACTATATGTTGATCATATTATTTTTATTATCATATATAACATTTTTATAACCCTAATGATGATATTTCTCTTTGACTTGAGTGTAAAGATGAGTAGATTTTTAGTACGATCATGACTATGGGTTCTCTTTGGCCAGTAGTGCAAAGTTGAATTGTTGACTGGTATGATCATGACCATTGAATTTACAATTGAATATCTTTAGCTTAAGTGCAAAAGTGAAATGATCAACATGGTTATAATTATTGGTTATATAAATTCTGAAATGATTATATATTTCTTTGAGATATTAATATCTTTGGCCCGTAGTGCAAAGATGACATGTTGTTGAATATCTTGGCCCGTAGTGCAAAGATGACCTGTTGTTGAATATCTTTAGTTTGTAGTACAAAGATGAACTGTTGATGAATATCTTTGGGCCGTAGTACAAAGATGAATTTATTAGTATGATTATGAACATGAACTGTGATTTGGTATAACCATGATCTTTGATGTTTCAGGTGATGAAAATTATCTTTGTCCTGGATGAGAAAAAGAATTTTGAACAACAATTACGATTATGAGTTATATCTGTGATTGTGGACAGGAATTGTTGATTAATGTTACAAGGATAACACATTGTTGGTAGATTTTTAACATGGAGAAGATAATAAACTTTGTGGTCTATTTGACTCTTCTAATGGATTGCTCGTTCCGCTGCAACTATGGTTGAAAATTTTTATCATCTACCATATGTTCTAAATCTCTGATTTATTACTGATGAATGCTATTGATAATTTAATTATCTTTAGACATAATATTCTTTACTGAGCTAGTTGTGCTCACCCTTTTACTTCACAATTCCTTTCAGGTAATAAGAGTGTAGCTGGGTCGAGCGGGGGTAACAGGGGAATAGAACGGTGGTCATCATTTAGTAGTTATATTTGGTGAATCAACTAGGGTGAGGCGAAACGTTGGAAAGGTGTTTTGCCACTATCATACAAGATGTCTAATGACATACAACCTCGTGTTATCATAAGACAAGGTTGTGCACATCCACTTGTCGAGTATATCTACGAGCACTACCTATATAATCTTGGTGTTTATTTGAAGTATAATTCTCAGTTAGAGACAGTGGAGATAATGATATGTCAAGAGAAGACTCACCATTGGGAAGAATATGATAGTAAACTTCTCGTTTTTCTTTGGGGTCTATTGGGTCAACCAAGGATAATTCTGTGGCCATATGATATCTATCATAACCTAGAAGCATGGCCTCCCATGTACGAGGGTTTCCTTGAGCACTTCTCAAAGATTCTAATTTCTAAAACAGTTTTTGACCATACCTTTATGTAAGGAGTCATTGTGACGTGCTATCCAAGGTTGGGACATGAGTCACAGTTGGTACATATTTGTATCCAAACTCACAGCATATGTGTTGTTGTATTTTGCACGACAATTGTTGTAATAAAGTTGTAGTTGTTATCTGTACCATATATTTGGCGACTCAAAATGGGTTGGATGGAATAGACCTATTTTGGGGGCGTTACATTTGGTATCAGAGCTTAGGGATATGATCTCTGGCGGAGATCGGGGAATAGGACTAGGAGGGGAGAGACGAGTAAATCCTTCGCTAGTGTGTCCTACCTAAGCTTATTTGTTAGTCAGTCATAATATCGGGATATTATGTGATATGTTAATTTGTTCAATTAACCTTTATTTTGAAGCTGTATTCTAGAATGATATCTGAAATACAGGAGATGAGCAATGAAGAAATTATGATGACAGGAAAGATGGAATCTGAAATGAAAGCAAGGTATTCTCAACTCTTTGAAATACCAGGTACGTAAATTTCGAGGACGAAATTTCATAAGGAGGGGAGATTGTAAGACCCCGAATTTTATGAAATAAAAGTATTCAATTTTCTTATAATTACTATTTAGTAAATGGTTAAATTGATAAATGTTAAAGTTAAGGGTGATATATGAATTTTTTTTTCAAAATACGCAAGTGGTTATAAAATATTCATTGTTGTCGGGAAATATTCGTTTGGTCGTGGAATATTCTTTCTGTCGGGGAATATTCGTACGACGGCGCAGCCATTTGTGGGCCCCATAACAGAATAACTGTCGGATGAAGAAAACGATAAATTTGAGTTTTTACAAATAACGGCGTAGTTGTTACCGTTAACACTGTTGGAATACCCGGTGGTTAAAATACAGTAATACGCGTTATTGCACAGTAGCACACGGTATTGCACAGTATTTTTGAAATTATTAATTCTTACGTAAGAAAGCACTACTCAATAATTGTTACAGTAATTACTGTTCAATATTTTATTTTATTGATTCAATAATTGCGCGCCAGTAAGGAAGAGATCCTTATTGGAAAGCCCCCTCTTTCCTGGGAACTGCCGGTTGTCAGTAATGTGATTCTGTAATATTATTTGTGAATAATTAATTATTAATTTATATGATGAGAAAAATATTGATTTTATGTGGATATAGATAGAGAAAAATTTTAATGTGACAATTGTTAAAAATTAATATTTTATTTTTTCTGATAAAATAATTCATTTAAATATATTATTTTAATAATATATTAATTGTGATATTTTTACAATGAATGTGGGATATATGAATAAATGAGGAGGAAGAGTATTTTTGTTAGATTAAATGTTTAACACATGTTTTGTGTGTTGGTGGACACAATTCTTGACTAAAAATTTATTATAGACTGTAAAATCGCCCGTTTGTAGATTTCGGACAATTTCTGTTTGGAATTTGGAAAAACTTTATTCTGCAAAGTTGTAGAAAATTGAATTTCCTATAAAAAGTCCCGAGATTCGAATTTTCTGATAGAAGGGCTATTTATTATGAATTATTGAAGTTCCGAAGTTCCGAAATAATTTATTTTTGGAAGTTTTATTTATTTTTATTAACAAAAACGTTTTTTACACTTTGGTGGGCCCCACTTGCACATGTTGATGGCTGAATCCAGATTTTCAAAGGTGGGCTAAGGAAAATTTATAATTATATTATTATTTTATTAAATTTTCTGCTTTGGTGTTCTAAGCAACTTCCTATAACGTGCTTAGGTTAGAATTGAAAATCACACCAGAAACTGAAGTTTTCTCTCTATTTCTCTCTCTATATTATCGAGTGTATTCTTGTAAGTATTTTGATATCTTGAGTGTTGCTATACGATGCAAGTTCGTTCAGCGTTATTCCAGTCATGAGTACTGCTCTTTTGAGGTAAGGGATAGTAAGGGATGTTATTTTTTTTATCAATGATATTATTTCTTTCAATATCATCATACCGGAATATTGGTAGGATTTTTCGTGTAAAATTCTTATCTTTTCATGTCGGAGTTACTATTCATGAGTTACTATTTATGAGTTACTATTCACGAGTTACTATTCATGAGTTACTATTCACGAGTTATTATTCAGGAGTTAGTATTCACGAGTTACTATTCATGAGTTACTATTCACGAGTTACTATTCATGAGTTACTATTCACGAGTTACTATTCACGAGTTACTATTTATGGGTTACTATTCACGAGTTACTATTCATGACAAAATTGGTTTCTTTTTCTAACCAAATTATAGTTGATTTATGAATATTACTCTTGAGATTAAAACTATATGTTGATCATATTATTTTTATTATCATATATAACATTTTTATAACCCTAATGATGATATTTCTCTTTGACTTGAGTGTAAAGATGAGTAGATTTTTGGTACGATCATGACTATGGGTTCTCTTTGGCCAGTAGTGCAAAGTTGAATTGTTGACTGGTATGATCATGACCATTGAATTTACAATTGAATATCTTTAGCTTAAGTGCAAAAGTGAAATGATCAACATGGTTATAATTATTGGTTATATAAATTCTGAAATGATTATATATTTCTTTGAGATATTAATATCTTTGGCCCGTAGTGCAAAGATGACATGTTGTTGAATATCTTGGCCCGTAGTGCAAAGATGACCTGTTGTTGAATATCTTTAGTTTGTAGTACAAAGATGAACTGTTGATGAATATCTTTGGGCCGTAGTACAAAGATGAATTTATTAGTATGATTATGAACATGAACTGTGATTTGGTATAACCATGATCTTTGATGTTTCAGGTGATGAAAATTATCTTTGTCCTGGATGAGAAAAAGAATTTTGAACAACAATTACGATTATGAGTTATATCTGTGATTGTGGACAGGAATTGTTGATTAATGTTACAGGGATAACACATTGTTGGTAGATTTTTAACATGGAGAAGATAATAAACTTTGTGGTCTATTTGACTCTTCTAATGGATTGCTCGTTCCGCTGCAACTATGGTTGAAAATTTTTATCATCTACCATATGTTCTAAATCTCTGATTTATTACTGATGAATGCTATTGATAATTTAATTATCTTTAGACATAATATTCTTTACTGAGCTAGTTGTGCTCACCCTTTTACTTCACAATTCCTTTCAGGTAATAAGAGTGTAGCTGGGTCGAGCGGGGGTAACAGGGGAATAGAACGGTGGTCATCATTTAGTAGTTATATTTGGTGAATCAACTAGGGTGAGGCGAACCCAACGTTGGAAGGGTGTTTTGCCACTATCATACAAGATGTCTAATGACATACAACCTCGTGTTATCATAAGACAAGGTTGTGCACATCCACTTGTCGAGTATATCTACGAGCACTACCTATATAATCTTGGTGTTTATTTGAAGTATAATTCTCAGTTAGAGACAGTGGAGATAATGATATGTCAAGAGAAGACTCACCATTGGGAAGAATATGATAGTAAACTTCTCGTTTTTCTTTGGGGTCTATTGGGTCAACCAAGGATAATTCTGTGGCCATATGATATCTATCATAACCTAGAAGCATGGCCTCCCATGTACGAGGGTTTCCTTGAGCACTTCTCAAAGATTCTAATTTCTAAAACAGTTTTTGACCATACCTTTATGTAAGGAGTCATTGTGACGTGCTATCCAAGGTTGGGACATGAGTCACAGTTGGTACATATTTGTATCCAAACTCACAGCATATGTGTTGTTGTATTTTGCACGACAATTGTTGTAATAAAGTTGTAGTTGTTATCTGTACCATATATTTGGCGACTCAAAATGGGTTGGATGGAATAGACCTATTTTGGGGGCGTTACATTTGGTATCAGAGCTTAGGGATATGATCTCTGGCGGAGATCGGGGAATAGGACTAGGAGGGGAGAGACGAGTAAATCCTTCGCTAGTGTGTCCTACCTAAGCTTATTTGTTAGTCAGTCATAATATCGGGATATTATGTGATATATTAATTTGTTCAATTAACCTTTATTTTGAAGCTGTATTCTAGAATGATATCTAAAATACAGGAGATGAGCAATGAAGAAATTATGATGACATGAAAGATGGAATCTGAAATGAAAGCAAGGTATTCTCAACTCTTTGAAATACCAGGTACGTAAATTTCGAGGACGAAATTTCATAAGGAGGGGAGATTGTAAGACCCCGAATTTTATGAAATAAAAGTATTCAATTTTCTTATAATTACTATTTAGTAAATGGTTAAATTGATAAATGTTAAAGTTAAGGGTGATATATGAATTTTTTTTTCAAAATACGCAAGTGGTTATAAAATATTCATTGTTGTCGGGAAATATTCGTTTGGTCGTGGAATATTCTTTCTGTCGGGGAATATTCGTACGACGGCGCAGCCATTTGTGGGCCCCATAACAGAATAACTGTCGGATGAAGAAAACGATAAATTTGAGTTTTTACAAATAACGGCGTAGTTGTTACCGTTAACACTGTTGGAATACCCGGTGGTTAAAATACAGTAATACGCGTTATTGCACAGTAGCACACGGTATTGCACAGTATTTTTGAAATTATTAATTCTTACGTAAGAAAGCACTACTCAATAATTGTTACAGTAATTACTGTTCAATATTTTATTTTATTGATTCAATAATTGCGCGCCAGTACGGAAGAGATCCTTATTGGAAAGTCCCCTCTTTCCTGGGAACTGCCGGTTGTCAGTAATGTGATTCTGTAATATTATTTGTGAATAATTAATTATTAATTTATATGATGAGAAAAATATTGATTTTATGTGGATATAGATAGAGAAAAATTTTAATGTGACAATTGTTAAAAATTAATATTTTATTTTTTCTGATAAAATAATTCATTTAAATATATTATTTTAATAATATATTAATTGTGATATTTTTACAATAAATGTGGGATATATGAATAAATGAGGAGGAAGAGTATTTTTGTTAGATTAAATGTTTAACACATGTTTTGTGTGTTGGTGGACACAATTCTTGACTGAAAATTTATTATAGACTGTAAAATCGCCCGTTTGTAGATTTCGGTCAATTTCTGTTTGGAATTTGGAAAAACTTTATTCTGCAAAGTTGTAGAAAATTGAATTTCCTATATAAAGTCCCGAGATTCTAATTTTCTGATAGAAGGGCTATTTATTATGAATTATTGAAGTTCCGAAGTTCCGAAATAATTTATTTTTGGAAGTTTTATTTATTTTTATTAACAAAAACGTTTTTTACACTTTGGTGGGCCCCACTTGCACATGTTGATGGCTGAATCCAGATTTTCAAAGGTGGGCTAAGGAAAATTTATAATTATATTATTATTTTATTAAATTTTCTGCTTTGGTGTTCTAAGCAACTTCCTATAACGTGCTAAGGTTAGAATTGAAAATCACACCAGAAACTGAAGTTTTCTCTCTATTTCTCTCTCTATATTATCGAGTGTATTCTTGTAAGTATTTTGATATCTTGAGTGTTGCTATACGATGCAAGTTCGTTCAGCGTTATTCCAGTCATGAGTACTGCTCTTTTGAGGTAAGGGATAGTAAGGGATGTTATTTTTTTTATCAATGATATTATTTCTTTCAATATCATCATACCGGAATATTGGTAAGATTTTTCGTGTAAAATTCTTATCTTTTCATGTCGGAGTTACTATTCATGAGTTACTATTTATGAGTTACTATTCACGAGTTACTATTCATGAGTTACTATTCACGAGTTATTATTCAGGAGTTAGTATTCACGAGTTACTATTCATGAGTTACTATTCACGAGTTACTATTCATGAGTTACTATTCACGAGTTACTATTCACGAGTTACTATTTATGGGTTACTATTCACGAGTTACTATTCATGACAAAATTGGTTTCTTTTTCTAACCAAATTATAGTTGATTTATGAATATTACTCTTGAGATTAAAACTATATGTTGATCATATTATTTTTATTATCATATATAACATTTTTATAACCCTAATGATGATATTTCTCTTTGACTTGAGTGTAAAGATGAGTAGATTTTTGGTACGATCATGACTATGGGTTCTCTTTGGCCAGTAGTGCAAAGTTGAATTGTTGACTGGTATGATCATGACCATTGAATTTACAATTGAATATCTTTAGCTTAAGTGCAAAAGTGAAATGATCAACATGGTTATAATTATTGGTTATATAAATTCTGAAATGATTATATATTTCTTTGAGATATTAATATCTTTGGCCCGTAGTGCAAAGATGACATGTTGTTGAATATCTTGGCCCGTAGTGCAAAGATGACCTGTTGTTGAATATCTTTAGTTTGTAGTACAAAGATGAACTGTTGATGAATATCTTTGGGCCGTAGTACAAAGATGAATTTATTAGTATGATTATGAACATGAACTGTGATTTGGTATAACCATGATCTTTGATGTTTCAGGTGATGAAAATTATCTTTGTCCTGGATGAGAAAAAGAATTTTGAACAACAATTACGATTATGAGTTATATCTGTGATTGTGGACAGGAATTGTTGATTAATGTTACAGGGATAACACATTGTTGGTAGATTTTTAACATGGAGAAGATAATAAACTTTGTGGTCTATTTGACTCTTCTAATGGATTGCTCGTTCCGCTGCAACTATGGTTGAAAATTTTTATCATCTATCATATGTTCTAAATATCTGATTTATTACTGATGAATGCTATTGATAATTTAATTATCTTTAGACATAATATTCTTTACTGAGCTAGTTGTGCTCACCCTTTTACTTCACAATTCCTTTCAGGTAATAAGAGTGTAGCTGGGTCGAGCGGGGGTAACAGGGGAATAGAACGGTGGTCATCATTTAGTAGTTATATTTGGTGAATCAACTAGGGTGAGGCGAACCCAACGTTGGAAGGGTGTTTTGCCACTATCATACAAGATGTCTAATGACATACAACCTCGTGTTATCATAAGACAAGGTTGTGCACATCCACTTGTCGAGTATATCTACGAGCACTACCTATATAATCTTGGTGTTTATTTGAAGTATAATTCTCAGTTAGAGACAGTGGAGATAATGATATGTCAAGAGAAGACTCACCATTGGGAAGAATATGATAGTAAACTTCTCGTTTTTCTTTGGGGTCTATTGGGTCAACCAAGGATAATTCTGTGGCCATATGATATCTATCATAACCTAGAAGCATGGCCTCCCATGTACGAGGGTTTCCTTGAGCACTTCTCAAAGATTCTAATTTCTAAAACAGTTTTTGACCATACCTTTATGTAAGGAGTCATTGTGACGTGCTATCCAAGGTTGGGACATGAGTCACAGTTGGTACATATTTGTATCCAAACTCACAGCATATGTGTTGTTGTATTTTGCACGACAATTGTTGTAATAAAGTTGTAGTTGTTATCTGTACCATGTATTTGGCGACTCAAAATGGGTTGGATGGAATAGACCTATTTTGGGGGCGTTACATTTGGTATCAGAGCTTAGGGATATGATCTCTGGCGGAGATCGGGGAATAGGACTAGGAGGGGAGAGACGAGTAAATCCTTCGCTAGTGTGTCCTACCTAAGCTTATTTGTTAGTCAGTCATAATATCGGGATATTATGTGATATATTAATTTGTTCAATTAACCTTTATTTTGAAGCTGTATTCTAGAATGATATCTAAAATACAGGAGATGAGCAATGAAGAAATTATGATGACATGAAAGATGGAATCTGAAATGAAAGCAAGGTATTCTCAACTCTTTGAAATACCAGGTACGTAAATTTCGAGGACGAAATTTCATAAGGAGGGGAGATTGTAAGACCCCGAATTTTATGAAATAAAAGTATTCAATTTTCTTATAATTACTATTTAGTAAATGGTTAAATTGATAAATGTTAAAGTTAAGGGTGATATATGAATTTTTTTTTCAAAATACGCAAGTGGTTATAAAATATTCATTGTTGTCGGGAAATATTCGTTTGGTCGTGGAATATTCTTTCTGTCGGGGAATATTCGTACGACGGCGCAGCCATTTGTGGGCCCCATAACAGAATAACTGTCGGATGAAGAAAACGATAAATTTGAGTTTTTACAAATAACGGCGTAGTTGTTACCGTTAACACTGTTGGAATACCCGGTGGTTAAAATACAGTAATACGCGTTATTGCACAGTAGCACACGGTATTGCACAGTATTTTTGAAATTATTAATTCTTACGTAAGAAAGCACTACTCAATAATTGTTACAGTAATTACTGTTCAATATTTTATTTTATTGATTCAATAATTGCGCGCCAGTAAGGAAGAGATCCTTATTGGAAAGCCCCCTCTTTCCTGGGAACTGCCGGTTGTCAGTAATGTGATTCTGTAATATTATTTGTGAATAATTAATTATTAATTTATATGATGAGAAAAATATTGATTTTATGTGGATATAGATAGAGAAAAATTTTAATGTGACAATTGTTAAAAATTAATATTTTATTTTTTCTGATAAAATAATTCATTTAAATATATTATTTTAATAATATATTAATTGTGATATTTTTACAATGAATGTGGGATATATGAATAAATGAGGAGGAAGAGTATTTTTGTTAGATTAAATGTTTAACACATGTTTTGTGTGTTGGTGGACACAATTCTTGACTGAAAATTTATTATAGACTGTAAAATCGCCCGTTTGTAGATTTCGGTCAATTTCTGTTTGGAATTTGGAAAAACTTTATTCTGCAAAGTTGTAGAAAATTGAATTTCCTATATAAAGTCCCGAGATTCTAATTTTCTGATAGAAGGGCTATTTATTATGAATTATTGAAGTTCCGAAGTTCCGAAATAATTTATTTTTGGAAGTTTTATTTATTTTTATTAACAAAAACGTTTTTTACACTTTGGTGGGCCCCACTTGCACATGTTGATGGCTGAATCCAGATTTTCAAAGGTGGGCTAAGGAAAATTTATAATTATATTATTATTTTATTAAATTTTCTGCTTTGGTGTTCTAAGCAACTTCCTATAACGTGCTAAGGTTAGAATTGAAAATCACACCAGAAACTGAAGTTTTCTCTCTATTTCTCTCTCTATATTATCGAGTGTATTCTTGTAAGTATTTTGATATCTTGAGTGTTGCTATACGATGCAAGTTCGTTCAGCGTTATTCCAGTCATGAGTACTGCTCTTTTGAGGTAAGGGATAGTAAGGGATGTTATTTTTTTTATCAATGATATTATTTCTTTCAATATCATCATACCGGAATATTGGTAAGATTTTTCGTGTAAAATTCTTATCTTTTCATGTCGGAGTTACTATTCATGAGTTACTATTTATGAGTTACTATTCACGAGTTACTATTCATGAGTTACTATTCACGAGTTATTATTCAGGAGTTAGTATTCACGAGTTACTATTCATGAGTTACTATTCACATGAGTTACTATTCACGAGTTACTATTCACGAGTTACTATTTATGGGTTACTATTCACGAGTTACTATTCATGACAAAATTGGTTTCTTTTTCTAACCAAATTATAGTTGATTTATGAATATTACTCTTGAGATTAAAACTATATGTTGATCATATTATTTTTATTATCATATATAACATTTTTATAACCCTAATGATGATATTTCTCTTTGACTTGAGTGTAAAGATGAGTAGATTTTTGGTACGATCATGACTATGGGTTCTCTTTGGCCAGTAGTGCAAAGTTGAATTGTTGACTGGTATGATCATGACCATTGAATTTACAATTGAATATCTTTAGCTTAAGTGCAAAAGTGAAATGATCAACATGGTTATAATTATTGGTTATATAAATTCTGAAATGATTATATATTTCTTTGAGATATTAATATCTTTGGCCCGTAGTGCAAAGATGACATGTTGTTGAATATCTTGGCCCGTAGTGCAAAGATGACCTGTTGTTGAATATCTTTAGTTTATAGTACAAAGATGAACTGTTGATGAATATCTTTGGGCCATAGTACAAAGATGAATTTATTAGTATGATTATGAACATGAACTGTGATTTGGTATAACCATGATCTTTGATGTTTCAGGTGATGAAAATTATCTTTGTCCTGGATGAGAAAAAGAATTTTGAACAACAATTACGATTATGAGTTATATCTGTGATTGTGGACAGGAATTGTTGATTAATGTTACAGGGATAACACATTGTTGGTAGATTTTTAACATGGAGAAGATAATAAACTTTGTGGTCTATTTGACTCTTCTAATGGATTGCTCGTTCCGCTGCAACTATGGTTGAAAATTTTTATCATCTACCATATGTTTTAAATATCTGATTTATTACTGATGAATGCTATTGATAATTTAATTATCTTTAGACATAATATTCTTTACTGAGCTAGTTGTGCTCACCCTTTTACTTCACAATTCCTTTCAGGTAATAAGAGTGTAGCTGGGTCGAGCGGGGGTAACAGGGGAATAGAACGGTGGTCATCATTTAGTAGTTATATTTGGTGAATCAACTAGGGTGAGGCGAACCCAACGTTGGAAGGGTGTTTTGCCACTATCATACAAGATGTCTAATGACATACAACCTCGTGTTATCATAAGACAAGGTTGTGCACATCCACTTGTCGAGTATATCTACGAGCACTACCTATATAATCTTGGTGTTTATTTGAAGTATAATTCTCAGTTAGAGACAGTGGAGATAATGATATGTCAAGAGAAGACTCACCATTGGGAAGAATATGATAGTAAACTTCTCGTTTTTCTTTGGGGTCTATTGGGTCAACCAAGGATAATTCTGTGGCCATATGATATCTATCATAACCTAGAAGCATGGCCTCCCATGTACGAGGGTTTCCTTGAGCACTTCTCAAAGATTCTAATTTCTAAAACAGTTTTTGACCATACCTTTATGTAAGGAGTCATTGTGACGTGCTATCCAAGGTTGGGACATGAGTCACAGTTGGTACATATTTGTATCCAAACTCACAGCATATGTGTTGTTGTATTTTGCACGACAATTGTTGTAATAAAGTTGTAGTTGTTATCTGTACCATATATTTGGCGACTCAAAATGGGTTGGATGGAATAGACCTATTTTGGGGGCGTTACATCCTATTTATAGGAGAATGGAAGGGGAACTGTTAAGAATTTTCACGGACGAAATAAATTTTCGAATTCACGAATTTCTTATGAAAATCACGGATGACTGATTTTCAATATAATATTCAAGTAAAATAAATACTTTATATAAAATATAATATATTCTACTTATAATCTAATAAAACAAAACTTAATGTATATATATATATATATATATATATATATATATATATATATATATATATATAAACACATCACTTTCACCACCACATTTCTTCCACCACACACATACACTCACACACGTACGGCACACACACACACATTTCATATATATATATATATATATATATATATATATATATATATATATATATATATATATATATATATATATATACGAACATACATTATAACTTTCTACCGATTATTTTAAAAAATGAGTAAGTGGGAGTTCATGCAATAAGCGAAATTTATAACAAATACTTCATAAAAATCTCATCTATTTATCTCAATTCACTTGGCTTCACAAAACACATTTTTAAATAATAATTATTCATAAATTATAACTTGCAATATTAATAACCAAATCATTCCCAAGAAATAGGGAGCTTTTCGATAAGGATTTCTCCCTATTGGCGCGCAATTAGGTGACCAAACCCCTTTTTTCGACAAAACTTTCTAGACATTGTCAATAATACAAAAAATAATATGAATAACTTTGTCGTCTCAATTATTGATTTAATAATAAAAAATATTGTGCAGATGATACTGTGATAATAATTGAATCAATAATGTGAGATACTATGCAGCAATTACTGTAGCAATAATTGAGTGACTTCTCACGTAAGCATCAATAGTCAATACCGTATGCTACTATACAACCACGCGTATTACTGTATTTTTATCACCGGATATTTCAGCAGTTAACGGTAAAACTTTCGCCGTTATTTTTATAAAAGTTATTTTTGTCGCTTTCTCACTCCGACAGTAATTCCGTTGTGGGGTCCACCAATAATTGTCCCGTCATACGAATATTCCCTGATAAAACGAATATTTTCCGACCAATCGAATATTTTATAACAACTTGCTTACTTTGTAAAATTTATAAATCTTACCCACAACTATAACATTATCTCAAATCCATACCATAATATTCAAAAATATATTTCGAGAAAAATTAATATTTATTCATAAAAGTTGGAGTCTTACATGGAAGCTTGAATCTCTTGGAATCCCTGTTATCCAAACAAGGTTTCCGGATTCTAAGGGTTCTTGGACATTCTCTCTCAACCCGAAGCACTCAAGAAGACTCCCTGAATGCCTGCTACCCTAACAAGGTTTCTGGATTCTAGGAGTTCTGCCACGTGTCATTGGAGTAATCGTCCACATGTTCTTCTCCCATCTTCAATCAATCAATCAATTTTGTGTTCTTCATGAATTTCTCTCCTCCTCAGCCAACATGAAACCCTAACTAGAAAGGCACGATTTCCTTGCCTACAGGAACTTAAATGAGCAATATTTAACCAATTATGGTATGTTGTAATGGTGTGACACACACATAGTACGTAAACTACAAGTGCGATAAGCTAGCACGTGTGGTGATGAAAGGAAAATAAAACTGAGTTATATAAATAATGAAGTCGAAGGTCTACATTATTAGATATGAAGAGAATACATGGAAGATAATAAGTTAAGATAAGTTTTTAAAGTAAGCTCACGCTAATAGTAGAACTGTGACTGATAATGTATTTTGTTATCAATTCCACATACAATGTAGGTTGTGCAAGGAACGCAAAAGTTGGTTTAATGGTAAAACTCCGGTACGGGCAAGTTTTTTAGAACTTGCTCATATGTGTGAAATGTTGTATGTGCTAATGTGTTGTTATGTTATCATATGTTATAAACTGTTGTTGTTGTAAGACCCCAACTTTTTATAAATAAAATTAAATTTTTTATATTTATTATTTTAAAATAGTAAGGGGCTGATTTGATTAATGTGATTAGTTATGGGTAAAATGCGCAAATATTTTAAATAAGCAAGTGGTTATAAAATACTCATTGTTGTCGGGAAATATTCGTTTGGTCATGGAATATTCTTACTGTCGGAGAATATTTGTACGATGGCGCAGCCAATTGTGGGCCCCATAACGAAAAACTCTCGGATGAAAAAAAATGACAAGTATGAGTTTTTTTTATAAATAACGACGTAGTTGTTACCGTTAACACTGTTGGAATACCCGGTAGGTAAAATAAAGTAATACGCGGTGTTTCACAGTAGCACACGGTATTGCACAATAATTCTAATTATTGATTCTTACGTAAGAAGTCACTACTCAATAATTGTTACAGTAATTACTGTTCAATATTTTATTTTATTAATTCAATAATTGCTACATTGATATGTTATATTGTTGTTTCAATAATTATCACTGCACAATATTTTTTATTATCAGATTAATAATTCATATTATTTGAATAATATTATTAGATAGCATTATTGGCAATGTCTAAGGAAGTTCTGTCTAAGAAAGAGGTTTGGTCACCTAATTGCGCGCCAGTAAGGAGAAATCCTTATCGGAAAGCCCCTTTTTTCCTGGAAACGACCCGGCTGTCATTATTGTAATTTTGTAATATTATTTGTGAATAATTAATTATTGATAAAATTGATAAGAAAATATTTATTTAATGAAGAAATTTTTAAAGAGACAATTATTAATAGTTGATATTTTATCTTCTTCGATAAAATAATTCATTCAAATATATTATTATAATATTATATTATAAGTGTGTGATGTAATAATATAATAATATAATAACGATGATATTTTTACAATGAATGCACGATATATGAATAAATGAGGAGGAATAGAGCAAATTGGGTCCGAAGTATTTTTGTTACAAAAAAAATATGTTAAATATGTTTGTGGGCTCTATTTTTGACTGAAATTTAATTATAGCCTGCAAGATCATCCGTATGTGAATTTCAGTCATTTTTCGTTTAGAATTTGGAAAAACTTTCTTTTACAAAGTTGTAGAGAATTAAATTTCCTATGAAATGGACATAAGATTTGAATTTTTCTGATGCAATGGCTATTTATTATGAATTATTGAAGTTCCGGAATAATTAATTTTTGGAGTTATACTTTTTTTTATAAGAAAAACATTTTTTTTTGTTGGTGGGTACCACTGGTGTGCTGAAATATGATTTTTAAGGGTGGGCGTGTAATTTTTTTTAATAAAATATTATTTTATTAAATTTTTTGCTTTAACGTTCTAAGCATTTTTCAATAAATAGGGTGCTTAAGTTAGAATTAAAAATTTCACCAAAATCAAAAGTTTTCTCTCTCTATAATATCGAGCGTATTTTTGTGAGTATTTAGATACTTTGAGAGTTGATAAGCAGTGCAAGTTTTCTTCAGTATTGTATTTGATATTTCAGTCAGAAGTACTATTCTTTTGATATAAGAGATGTTATTTTTTTCGTAAATGATGTTATTTCTTTCAATATCATTATACCGAAATATTGGTATGAATTTTATTATAAAATTCTTACCTTTTCATGTCGAGGTTATTATTTCCGTATATGACACTATTCACGAATACGATACTATTCACAAAGAATAATTTTTCTTATGAAAATTTTACCTTTTTGTGTCGGGGTTGATATTCACGTATACGGCACTATTTACGAATACGACATTATTCACAGAAAAATTAAATTTTCTTTTCTTTGTCCAAGTTGTATATTATGATTACTATTTTTGATTGTATCAATGTTTTGATCTTCATTCTTGAATTTTACTCCACAATTGATTATTATGGAGTATTTTTGAACTTGGATAAACTAAAATACGAATCCCTAAATTTTGTTCTTTTATCTCTCTGGATTCGTTTTCTTGAAAATATTTTTATCATCTTCAGTCTAAAATGGTGATATAACTGAATATCTTTGGCATATAGTGCAAAGATAAATGATTACCTGATGAATATCTTTAGTCCGTAGTGCAAAGATGGACAGGTGTTGAGATGAACCTGACTAACTAGTAATACGAATGAATATCTTTGGCCCGTAGTGCAAAGATGAATATTTGATTCAAGATGTATATTGATTGATATTACAGGGATAAAATATTGATGATGGACTTTTAAATCATAGAAGATAGTAGACTTCATTCTTTACTTAACTCTTCTAATGAATTTTAATTTTCGCTGCGAATATTGATCTAAAATTTGTTGTCCATTATATTTTATCTTATTTATTGAAGGCTAACAATAATTTATTTTTCATTATCTTAGTCATAATAGTCTTTACTGGGCTAGTTGAGCTCATCATTTTCCTTTTTTTTTCATTTTTCTTCTCAGGAGGCGAGAATATAGAGGGAACTAGTCGGGGTGTGGAGCGATATTTCAAGGCAGTTGTTTTACAGTCCTCACTATTTTATAAAATAGTGTATCAATAATTATAATGAGGACGTATGGAAAATATGAACATTTTGTTAAGTTATAACTGTTAAATTTGTTGAGCCATCGTGTTCACCCTTGCTTAAACAAATGTTTTTAGCTATGTACGAGGCATTAGAGTTTTCAGTACAGACCAAGGAACAAAGAATGATTGTTGAATATCACAGGATTAGCAAATATCCTGATAAAACCTTTTTGGGAGTAAACAGTGTTACCAAAAGGGTATAGGCTGTAATGACATGTTAGAATAATATTTAAAGTAGATAAATACCGCAATAATATGTGCTGAACATTTATGTTTATGAGTCAGAGGTTGGTACAATGTAATCAAGTTGATCATAATATATATGACCTCGAGTTGTATTGAAATGTATAAAGATTGCGATTCTGGAATAAAGTAAAGTTATAAGTTTTAATCAAACATAAAAGGTTAATTACCTAAGAAAATGTAAGGATATATTGTAATAAATATATTTACTTACTATCGTTAAGTTAAATATAACTAGTTATAACTCATGGATGTGTAGTATCGTGATGCACCAGATCCGCGGTTCAAGGGACCTGAATTTGGGGGCGTTACAGATGTTAGTTCTAGCATGCCAACAGCTGAGGATCTGGTCAAAAGACGTAGAAAACTTTTGATAAACCTTATGTTATTTGCGTTTATCTCTTTCAATATTGTCATGATCACCTTTATATTTTCTCATGTCATTAACGTTCACTACTACAAAACAGTAAATAGACAACGCAGAAAAAATGTTGTGGTTTTATTCAGCAAAACGTCGTGGTCAAGGGTGTCATCTATTTGACACCCTTACATAACGTTTTTAAAACATTGTAGTTAAGCACATTAGACAATGTTTTTTAAAAAAAAATATTGTAGATTTGTTTTCCATAAATTAGCAGATGCTTGAAAACTTTGTAGAAAGTATGATTTCACAACGTTTTCTGGCTAAAAATGTTGTAGTTTAATGTATCAGACAACGTTTAGACACATTTACACAACGTTTTTAAAATGTTGTAGATAAAAAAAGGAAAAAAAAAGTTGTGGTTCACCCACATTACTAATGCACCTGCAATATACTAATGTCATGATATATAGCTAAAATGTCTAAATTCTCATTTAAATTTAAAGCCAAAATGTATCAACCATTCAAAATCCATCCCAATAATACAATCAAAACAATTGTTCTTTATCATGTGCCTGAAGCACTAGATTGATCAGATGTGATTTACAGTATACAAAAAAAAACTACCAGCGACTTCCTAGGAATCTTACTCAAAACCTTCACAATGAAAATTGCATATTGCTTTTTGATCTCAGTTTCTAATTTTTTTGCAAAGTTATCAACCTTGTCCTTGTACTTCTCATAAAACACGGGAACTGTATGCAGCAACACAAAAGCTGGTACAAAGAACAAAGGAAAACTGTCAGTTTAGTTATAAAGATTGAAGAGGCAATAACACTTTATGAAATGCAAATATTGCAACCCTATATGCATGTACAGTTGTACTAAAAAGATAAACATTTTGAATAATTTTCTTACATATGTAGAACAAGGTAAGGAAATTCCAGCAACTACCGATAATTGAAAAGAACCATAAACCAGTAATGACTGAAATATGCAATACCAAAATTATGTGAGCAGTATATAATGAATCCTCATAGTTACCAAAAGTATTATACACGACCAAAAGTATTAGATAACTTCAGATTGAACAACAAGAGTGTGACGAACACTGACAAGCTTACTTGTTGATAAAGTTGGATGCATTTGACCATAGAAAAAGGACTGCCAGAGCCAGTATTAGGATATGGCATACTAAAATATAACCCTCTTGGTTCATAGAATATCTTTATACCCATAAGCACGGAACTATCATTTTATGTATATAGGGACCGATTCTAACATAAATTAGCCTGTTCATAAAAATTTTAAAAATAATTTTCTCTGGGAGGAGGAGGCCCAGAATTCACTCTCAATGCTCTTCCCTCAACTTCCTGCCAAATGCCACAATTTTTTGCTTGGATGTAAAAACCCACTTACCAATCATTGACTTTAGCA
The DNA here is from genome assembly GCA_016801055.1 of Panax notoginseng. Lineage (NCBI taxonomy): Eukaryota > Viridiplantae > Streptophyta > Magnoliopsida > Apiales > Araliaceae > Panax > Panax notoginseng. The sequence goes on from CM029018.1 coordinate 196,492,992, forward strand.
TATAAGCACAAATTGCACACATCAATTGAGATAAGCTAAAATTGATGTTAAGATTCAGACTCAAGAAAGGAAAGGACACACATTTCAGAAAACTGGAAGACCATGCATCAATATAGATTTGTATACCTAGAAATGTGTTTTCCAGAATTTTCAAGAGCTCCGCTTGCTGCTGCTAGAATCTGCTTCCTCTTTTCTTCCTGCTCTCCTTTTCTAATATTTGAAGGAAACCTGTCATAACAATATTTTGCACCAGATCCTGACGGAAAGAGAACACCATGTAAAAATAAGAAAAATACACTTAATAAATTACAAAGTATTAGTGGTTTTTCCAGCTAGAGCTTCAGAAAATTAAATCTATCCCCACCTCCTGCAATCATCCGGCTATATCAAGAGCAAGTCTCTCTAAAACCTTAACGTGGTAGAGTTTGCCATGTGATGATAAAAAAAGAGAGAGTCCAGATTGGCAGTAATTTCCAACTAAAACCATTGATATTCCCACCTACTAATGATGTAAGTACCAGTTCCCCATCCCCCCCACCCCCGGGGAAAAAAAGAATAATAAAAATTATAAAGTTGCTTTCATCTCTGATAAGTCAAAATTCAAAAGGTATAATCAGATGCACACACTATGCTACTGCCCATTTCAATCCACTTCTATGTTTAACACGAAACTAATTCCTACCTGCTCACGAAATCCAATTGGATCTGGTTCCATGGAATCCAAAACATTGTACTCTTCGCAGCTTGCTGCAGAGTGACCAGTAACCTGTTTCATCAAAAATAAAATGTAAGATCCATTTTATCAAATTATCAAATTTATATATAAAAAAAAGTCCCGACACATGACTTGTTGCAGCCACAAGCCAAGGGGAAAAGATTGGCACTTCTAATAACCTTTTTGTCTCTAGAATGTCTATCCTCTTTTCCAACAGTAAGACCCGATAAACTAGCAGCACTCGTAGCTGGATTCCTAGCAACGTCAACCAGCTGTTGTAGCGACTCTGGAGATCCAGGCCTTGCTGCAAGCTGCAGTTAAAAGTCATTAGATTGTAAAAATAAAAATACAGACAAATTTAAAAACATAATGAATAGAACAAACCTTCGTCAGTGCATCAACGAGATGATGTAGTTCTGATATGACTTTTGAATCGTTAACCACAAAAGTTTGAATGAGGCAAATCGCAAACTCCATGGCAGCCTCTGCACAACATATGCAATTAGTTGGTGCTATAAATATATACAATGAATATGTAGGAAAGAAGTATTTGATACTTGTACATACTGTTCCTTCCTGCATCAAGAAATAAAAAATATCTAGAATCAGTTTTCAATTCCAAAAAATAAAAAAGCAGGCACCTTTGCAAAAATTCTAACTACTATATACAACATTGATACAAGTTACTAGCTTTGTGTGCATTTATGTATGTAAGAAATAAAAGCTTATGCTCTTGAAGTGCCTCAGTAAGTGACATGTTGCTCACAGTATCTCCACTGATAAGAATAAAATCTCCATGTATCTTCACAGGTAACAGAGTAAAAAAATATAGTTAGAAAAAAAAGTTAAAATAGATAAGAAGAAAACTGAAATGAAAATGTCATATGAGAATAAAAAATTGAAATGAAAATGTCATAAGATCATAAACAGACACCCCTATTATAAAAGTCAGTAAACAAATAATAAAGAACCAAACTTTAAAAATGATCATTTCACAAACAAATCAGAAAAAATAATATGAACGTGCTAAACTTAGCTCATTACCATTTCGTTACGGAAGGATTATTCCCTTACATCTCTAATAACCCATCGAAAACAATAATACAGAGATCGAATTAACGTTGTCAACCACAGTAGGAGAAGTTTATGAATATACATTGTTTATAGGAGAAGTTTCAACCACAGTAGGTAATTCCACAATAGAAGAATGGGAAGCACGGATACTTACAGTAGATAGCACAGTACCATGAGATTTCGAAATAGAAGAATGGGAAGCACGGGTACTTACACGAGAAAGGGTTTTACCCTTAGAAGATTTTAGTTTGAGTTTCTTACTCTGAGATGAAACCCCCAAATCGGCATCCAACTTTTTCTGATTTCAATTCAAGCGCCAGCGTGTTGAAAGTACGCCATCCACAGTAGGGTTACCGCGAGCGCATCTAGGGTTATTGGAATTGGGGTTGTTGCGAGTGAAGTCGGCGATCCGACTCAGCTTGTCGGACCGAGAAAAGGGAGCGAAGGGAAAGTTGACGGGGTGGTTGGGGAGGAGAGAAGTGTTAGTTCCGACGTAGGGTTCAACCAGTCCCCAGCCGTCAGGGTTGAAGGGGACGGCGCCGATTTCAAAGTTGTTTTCCGATCTGATTGAGGTGAGATAGTGAAGATGAGTGAGAGATAGGGGAGGGTGTAGATTGGGATTTGGGAGAACTGCTTCAGATGTTGGAATCCAACTGGGAGGCAAGGCCGCAAGGAGGAGGGTTTTCAATTTCAAGTGAAAAGCGCGTTTTATTTTAAGCTTTGTCAAAATATTAAGCTCCGTATTTTTTAGATAGACAACATTTTTTTAAAAAAACGTTATCTAGTTAAAATCAAAAAAATGTCTTTTTAAATAGATAACGTTTTTGCATATATATCTACAACGTTTTTTTTAAAAACGTTGTGAAAAAAAATACCACAACGTTTTTATAAAAAACGTTGTGGTTTAAGTGTTGTTTATTTACTGTTTTGTAGTAGTGGTTATTGCCTTGTCTTTTAGATTGTCGATGATGATGATGAACGAGATGATGATGATGTTCTCATTGGATTTTTTATAGGTACTGCGAGTGAGGCGGCAGAATTCACTACTTGTGAGGCTTCTTGACTTATTATAATTGTCGTCGAGCCTTCTTCTCCGCATGATGATTATGTAAGCCTTTTTTCCGCATGAGGCTTCTTGTAGTGTTATGTGGGGTATAAAATTAGAACTTTATAATTTAGTGAAAAAAAATAATTAGAATTTTATAAAATTTAAAGGATTAAATAGAAAAATAAAAAAATAAATTAAAAAAGATAAAATAGTAACATATTTAAAATTGTAGGACCAAAAGAGAAAAGAGGAAAAGAAAAATAAATATGAAACCCAAAATAGCTTCCGTGAAAACCTAATAGTACTAAACCTAATAGTAATTGAGGCCTAGTTTGGAATGACAATGGTACGTGTTATTTTGGTCGGTTGATGTTGCATCATCAGTGTTATTTTCAACTTTTCCGAATAATATACTTTTTTCCAAAATTGACAAATTATCTTTATAATATACCAAAAAAAATTAAACTATTTATATCGATCATCATCGATTAGGCATAGATTTTTATGGAATGGATCGGAGATACCCTATATGGAACATTAACATATCTAGAATATAAATATCTAGTTGTACCATAAAAATGATATGATAGTATGACGAATAAAATTACTTGCATGTTGATTTGAGATAGACAAAGAAGATCGAGGGATCTAGGGGGTAATGATTTTATAAATATATTTTTGGTCAGTAGAGTGTCATAATCAGCAATACCCAAGAATTAAAACACCAAATCTATGATTTTATTTAAGAAAATAGGAGGTTAATTATTTAATTTCTTTTTAAAATTTCCTTAAAGTCATAATAAGCTTTAGAAGAAGAAATCAAGAAAACATTACTAGACCTAATAATTTAAAACTTTATTAAAACAGTTTTGAACTGACATTCCAGAAAGATAACTGGGAAGCACTTCATGAGATTAATTAAATTCACCATCCACTTAAAATATATATATATATATATATATATATATATATATATATATATATATATATACGGTCCGGATCTTAAGTTCACCCCTTATCCAACTCACCCGAGCTTACCTCTCCTTTAACGACGGACCCGACGACGGTTCGGTCATACAACCGTCGTCTATACTTTTAGTGACGCTATATGTTGTCCGTCGCTAAAAGTATAGACGACGGTTGTATGACCGAACCGTCGCTAGGTCCGTCGCTAAAGGGTAGTGAGCTCGGGTGAGTTGGATAAGAGGTGAGCTTAAGATCCGGACTATATATATATATATATATATATATATATATATATATATATATATATATATATATATACCAACCTAATTAAAACAGAATGTGAACCAAATCAAGAATATTCCTCGAAGAAAAATGGGAAGCAAAACCTACTATTTGAGTATAACAGGGAAAGTAGAATTTGCTGGTGTGTCACTTTCAGTTCCAAATTAACTTGCTTTACTACTCCCCAATACACAGAGGAAGAAAATAGTCTAGGTTAATATATAAAGTATTAGTAAAACTTGAGATTAATAAAGATCGATGTCCAATTGATGACCAAAAAGTTTGTTAAGATATTTTCCGTAATTGTACTAAAGGGTAAAATCGAGTTCACCAAACTCTGTACTTTTTTTTTTCTTCTGAATGCCCGACTTCAAAGTGATATGAGTATAGAAGTATAATAAATTCAACAATTTCTAAATCTCTCAATATTTTAAATATATCTCACGGAATATGTATAAGAAAACAAATATTATACTAAAGAGAAAATAAAATCACCTTGTTGTACAGGTCTTAATTATCATGAGCTCTTCACCTTGTGCTTGTTGTATGCACTTAACGCGTAATATGTAAATTTTGAGAAAGATGAAAGGTTCAGTCATGAGTTCAACTACACCATAGCATTTTCCTTGGCTATATTCAATTCATTAAAGTTGATTTCTAGGGGTGAGGAAAGACGTCCTTTCTTCATGCAGGCAATAAATAAGGGCAAAAGACAAATTCGATATCCCCACTTTTAAATAGAATAGAGACTAGTTAGCACTTAGCATTCAACACCACACTTATTTGGCAAGGAGGCGTTCAACAACACAATTATTAGAGAGAGAGAGAGAGAGAGTGTGTGTGTGTGTGTGTAGGTTTCTAATAAAATACAATAGTTATAATTGCTCCTACAAGATGCCTTCTTAGCTAGTGTAAACTAGATCTTTCTTGGGGTTCATCCCATCAGTTTCTAAAGCCAACAATATATATATATATATATATATATATATATATATATATAATTGAAGAAAGCCCTATATTAGGTCTTTGATATTGTGTAGACAGGGTAGTGCAATTGCTTGCTGTTGAGGAAAAATGGGTGATGGTGAAAGAAGATGAACTTTTAGTTTTAGCTGTGAATTGTGATGGTGACAATTTTGTTATTGTTAGGAAAACAAAGTTTCCCCTTTAGGGTAATAATATGAGCAACTTGGCATACATGAACAGTTCTGACTCACTCAGTTTTTCTTTGGATTCTTCCCCTTTTTGAGAGGTGAGGAATGGAGGCTGGAAATGTTAAAGGACACACATATATATATATATATATATATATATATATATATATATATATATATATATTATATTTGATTATCGTATATTATAATATAAAAAAACTACAATATCCAAATGGGTATTATTCCTCAACATGGTGAATTAGGATTTCCACATAATATGGAGACAGGAAAAGTAAACATATATAAAACGCATATTTAAGATGGCAAACTTAATTTAATTTGTTGGTTGAGGACTTTAATTATATATTGAAATGTATATAAATTGGAAGATCGATAAAGAGAAAAAGGAGACAAAGCATAGGCCTCCTATATACACTCGACCTGTAAGTTTTTTGCATTTAGAACTTAAAACCTAAGTAATATTTTTAATTTTAAGGTATTGAATCTTAATATTTTTAAATTTCTTTACACAATACCTTCTAGCCAAATATGGGGTGATTGGTAAGGGTATTTTGAATAATTTTACTCATAAATATCTTCAGAAGTATAAAATGTGATATGCATGTGACTAGTAGGTATTATGAAAAAAAAAAAAAGACAATTGGAGCCAAAATTAAACGGTATATTTTCTTAAAGACTAAATTTCTACTTCTTTTTGAGTCACATGACTTATTCTAGCAAAAAAATGTTACATTTGCTGGCCAAATAAAATTATTTACAAAAATTTAGAAATATTAAATTTTAATATGTTAAAGCTTAAATATTAGCGTTTAAATTTTAAAATATAAACATTAAATTTAAAGTACATTCAAGCCAACTTTAAATTTCCACATGCAATATTTGTGCACGATAAATGTTACGTTATAGAATATTACCAAGAGAAAATGGTTAAACGAATATAGTCATATATGATTGACATTATTATATACAAAAATAAAAATAAAAACTTTCTTTTGTAGTATAAAACTGGAGGAAATTGCTGCAACCCCAATTATCTACTCATGTATTGCCCCTCCTGCACGAACAAATTAATACAGCCACTCATATACATATACAGATATATTCATTAATGTATGAATATATATACACCAACCCATTCAACCGAATTGATGACATTAATTAATTTCCTCTTTCCATCCTAATATAACAACACTGTACAGTTAGATTCATTGAACAAATTATACATACAGGCACAAAACCACACTCAACACTCAGAAAGGGGAAATAAAAAAAAAGGAAAAAAAAAAGATTTTTTTTAGCCCTTTGAAGAAAAATAGAAAGGGCTAAAAATGAAATAACAAAAAAAAAACATGCACATTAATTAATTTATTCAACCCTAATAATTCCACAACAAAGATTGAAAAGAACCGGAAAGTACACTATCCGGAGCCGTTAACTTGTCGGAAAAATACCCACCATCATCAGCACTATCGATGGACCACGGCGGCGGATAGAACCACCCGTCTATCGAGTCAATAAACACGAAATCATCCTTCAACTCAACCGAGTCAAATCCCGTTTCCAAACTCGGTAACTCGACGATTTCGCTCAGCTCATCAGAAGTTGACAAGTCTGTAGCTGAAACCAAAGACGATAATGAAGATGACGATGATAAAGTCGACGAGGAAGACGTTGATGATGATGTTGATATCGACGGCGCGTCAAACTTTTCCATCGCTGCGGCTTTGGCGGCCGCAGCTTGAACATCCCGAGGAGAGAGAGAAACTGGACGAGGAAATGAGCCCACGAGTTCGGGAAAATTAAGAATCGCGGAGTTACCCTTAATGCTCAACGCTGCCACGTCATGTGCCCGAGCCGCCATTTCTGGTGTAGTGAAAGTTCCGAGCCATATCCGGGATTTCTTTCGCGGCTCACGGATTTCGGATACCCATTTGCCCCAGTTACGCATTCGGACGCCCTGGTAGACCGGATGTTTGCTACTGTCTCGTATTCTTTTCTTCTTCTTGGGCTCCGAGTCTTGTGGGTTCGGGTTTTTTGCTGAGTTTGAGAGTGAATTCACGAGTTGCTGAGTTAACTCGGGTGAGGACGGTGAGGATGAGGACGAGTTGGAGCTGGTTTCCGGGTCGGAGTTTTGAGTTTCTGTAGTCATTTTTGTTTTGTGTGGAATGCTGAATTGTTTTATTGTTTGTTATAAAAGGAACTAAAACATGGAGCAGAATTAGCGACGGTTTGTAACTCAAAAATGGCAGCTAAAAGGGATAAATTAATGGATGTAGAGAAAGAAAAAGGAGAGGAAAGGAGAGGAAAGGTTTTCAGCAAATGAAATGAGTCGTGTGAGACTTATAAGGGAGGGAGGAAAGAGGGGGATGGGGGGCGGAGCGGGGCGAGGGGAGGGAGGGACCTACGAAGAAATGGGTCACACGGCAAGATCGACCCTGTAATGGGGTCCCTATATGCTATTGTATTACTCAACCCCTCATTAATAATACTTATTTCTTTCTACATTCATCTATATTTTAATCAAATTATAAAACTGTCCGTTTATGTGTAAACGTCAATATTTTAATTTTTGTAATGTCTTAATTATTAGTTATTTATTTTATCAAATAATTTAATTTATATATACGATAGAATCCACGGCATGCTTGCGTTAGAAAATCTGCGTTGAATGGACACCAACGACACCGTACCTTGATCTATTCGCTTATATCGAAGCGGTAATGTTGGTACAATCGACGATTGATGCGGTAAAAGACGCCACACACAACTATGTATTGTTGTATGATAAGTCAAACTTAAATATCAAAGAAAACTAAGAATAAAATCAGTAATTTTTCAAAGAAGAGAATAACCTCACAAATATATATTGAATAATGAATAATGTGTGTTTGAATTATCATTCATCCTTATTTATATTAGTAAATCAAACCCTAAATCCGAAAAGGACTACAAATATTAATTAACAACCAATTAGGAAGTAAATTATAGCTAACAAACATCCTAGTTACAATAGAATTGGAAAAAATCCTAAACGACTGCATTAAATCTGAAAAAAAAAACACGTAGAAGATGTGTGCGTCCTTGAAATCTGCGTTAGGGCCCTAGCACAGGGGCCCTGCATTTTAGCTTGGACTGGGCGTTGGGGCGCTGAAAGTCAGAAACTTCCCTGGAGCTCGACGCCGGGGCACTAGGGTGATGGTCTTTGAAATTTGGTCATTTCGTTCTTTCTCCGAATTTGAAGCTTGAACTTGAATCGTTGTTCCCTTTCAAACATCCTTGAATAAAATTCAAACCAATTACTTGAAATCACTTGACGAACCCCTGTAATTTGAATTGAGTTATTATCGTTTGATGCGAGCCTAGTCATAATTGTATCATTCAATATGATAGACTTCACGACACGCTTATGTGAGGTGGTCGTCACCCGGATCGTTTCTAACAAAGTTGTAGGATGAATGGCTCGCAACACCAGCTTAACCCCTCACCTATATATAGACGGTAATCTCGGTACAATTGTTTGCGCTAGGAAATCTGCGTTGAATGGACTCCAACGACATATTGACCCCTCGCTTATATTAAAGAGGTAATCTTGGTGCAATCGACGATTGATGCGATAGAAGACACCACACACAACTATGTATTGTTGTATGATAAGTCAAATTTGAATCTCAAAGAAAAATAAGAATTAACTCATAAATTTTTTAAAGAACCAAAGAAGAGAATAACCTCACAAGTCTATTAAATAATGAATAATGTGTGTTTGAATTACATCATCCATCTTTATTTATATTAGTAAAGAAAACCCTAAATCCTAAAATGACTTGAAATACTAATTAACAGCCAATTATGAAGTAAAATATAGCTAACAAACATCCTAGTTACAATAGAATTGGAAAAGATCCTAAAAGATTGCATTAAATCTGGCAAAAACGTGTATAAGACATGTAACGATCCCAAAATAGGTCCATTCCATCCAACCCATTCTGAGTCGCCAATTACATGGTACAGAAAATAACTACAACTTTATTACAACAATTGTCGTATAAAATACAACAACACATATGCTGTGAGTTTGGATACAAATATATACCAAATGTGACACATGTCCCAACCGTGGACAGCACCTCACAGTGGCACCTTACATAAAGGTATAGTCAAAGACTGTTTTAGAAATTAGAATCTTTAGGAAGTGCTCAAGAAAACTTTCGTACATGAGAGGCCATGCGTCTAGGTTATGATAGATATCATATGGCCACAGAATTATCCTTGGTTGACCCAATAGACCCCAAAGAAAAACGAGAAGATTACTATGAGCTATACACGTGATTGTCCCTGTAGTTCAAATTTCTTTTCTCATCCAGGACAAAGATAATTTTCATCACCTGAAACATCAAAGATCATGGTTATACCAAATCATAGTTCCTGTTTATAATCATACTAATAATTTTATCTTTGCACTACGGCCAAAGATATTCATCAACAGACCATCTTTGCACTACAGGCCAAAGATATTCAATAACAGGTCATCTTTGCACTACGGGCCAAAGATATTAATCAATAATTCATCTTTGCACTACAGGCCAAAGATATTCCTCAACAGTTCATATTTGCACTACAGGCCAAATATATTCATATCTCAAAGAAATATATAATCATTTCATAATTTATATAAACAATAATTATAACCATGTTAATCAATTCATCTTTACACTTAAGCTAAAGATATTCAATTATAAATTCAATGGTCATGATCATACTAGTTAATAATTCATCTTTGCACTACAGGCCAAAGATATTCCTCAGTCACGATCATACCAATAATTTACCCATCTTTACACTCAAGTGAAAGAGAAATTCAACATCAGTGTTATAAAAATGTTATATATGATAATAAAAATAATATGATCAAAATATGGATTTAATTTCAAAAGTAATATTCATAAATCAACTATAATTTGGTTAGAAAAAGAAACTAATTTTGTCGTGAATAGTACCCGTGAATAGTAACTTGTGAATAGTAACTCATGAATAGTAACTCGTGAATAGTACTCCGTATTCGTACATAGTACCGTATACATAAATAATGTCATATACGTAAATAGTGCCATATACATTAATAGTGTCGTATACGTGAATAGTGCCGTATACGTGAATAGTAATCCTGACTCAAAAAGGTAAAAATTCCACAATAAAATCCATACCAATTTTTTAGTATAATGATATTGAAAGAATAACATCATTATGAAGAATATAGCATCCCTTAATATCCCTTATTATCCCTTACCTCAAAAGAGCAGCACTTCTGACTGGATATCGGATATGACGCTGAAGCAAACTTGCACTGATGAATAGCAACTCACTAAGTATCTAAATACTCACAAAATACACTCGATAATCTAGAGAGAAAAAGAGAGAAAACTTATGAATTCTGGTGTGATTTTTAATTCTAACTTAGCCCTCTATTTATAGAAAAATGTTAGCACGCCGAAGCAGACTTGACCTGCAACCTGATGGCTTTACCTGCTACTATTTCACCCACCAAAAATTAGCCATCTTCCCCAACAACCAAAAGTGGGGCCTACCCATTTCTAGAATTTTCTACCAAAATTATTTATAAACCTAATTTTCGAATCAGCCACCTCTTAAAATGCATAACAAATCATTCGTTCATTTTTAACGGTTCAAAATTTGTGAACATATACTCAACTTATATATGTATAACATATCCAAAAATCACAACGATCCAACGGTCAGATTAAAAATTATAACCCCCGCAAAATATCTCAAAAACCCTAATTTGATTTTTAATACCTCCATTCCGACAAAAATACTGATAAAACACCTCAACATTAATTCCTTCATTTATAACCACATAAATAAATCCATCATTTATATCCACATCAAATAAATATTTCATTATCATATAAATTAATAATTAATTATTCACAAATAATATTACAGAATCATAATAATGACAACCAGGCAGTTCCCAGAAAAGATGGGGCTTTCAAATAAGAATTTCTCCTTACTGGCGCGCAATTAAGTGACCAAACCTCTCCTTGACAGAACTTTCTAGACATTGCCAATAATGTTATCTAATAATATTATTCAAATAATATGAATTATTGATCTGATAATGGGAAATACTGTGCAGTGACAATTATTGAACAACAATAATATAAAATATCAACGTAGCAATTATTGAATCAATAAAATATAATATTGAACAGAAATTACTGTAACAATTATTGAGTAGTGCCTTCTCACGTAAGAATCAATAATTAAAAAAATATTGTGCAATATCGTGTGTTATTGTGCAACTACGCGTATTACTGTATTTTAACCACCAGGTATTCCAACAGTGTTAACGGTAACAACTACGCCGTTATTTATAAAAATTTAATTTTGTCGTTATTTTCATCCGACAGTTATTCGTTATGGGGCCCACAAATGGCTGCGCCGTCGTACGAATATTCCCCGACAGAAAGAATATTTTACGACCAAACGAATATTCTCCGACAACAATGAATATTTTATAACCACTTGCGTATTTTGCAAAAAATTCATATATCACCCTTAACTTTAACTTTTTATCAATTTAACCATTTACTGAATTGTAATTATAAGAAAAATTGAATACTTTTATTTCATAAAATTTGGGGTCTTACAAGACATGCCCTCGAAATTCGTGTCAGGACCATAGCGTCGAGACGCTGCATTTTGGCCTGGATTGGGCATCGGGGTCCTGGAGGTCAGAAACTTCCCTAGATCTCGGCGCTGGCTTCTAGTACAAAACTAGCGTTGGGGCGCTGTGTAAGACCCCGAATTTTATGAAATAAAAGTATTCAATTTTTCTTATAATTACTATTCAGTAAATGGTTAAATTGATAAAAGTTTAAAGTATTGGGTGAAATATGAAATTTTTTTTTTTCAAAATAAGCAAGTGGTTATAAAATAATCATTGTTGTCGGGGAATATTCGTTTGGTCGTGGAATATTCTTTCTGTCGGGGAATATTCGTACGACGGCGCAGCTATTTGTGGGCCCCATAACGAATAACTGTCGGGTGAAGGAAAACGACAAATTTAAGTTTTTACAAATAACGGCGTAGTTGTTACCGTTAACACTGTTGGAATACCCGGTGGTTAAAATACAGTAATACGCGTTATTGCACAGTAGCACACGGTATTGCATAGTATTTTTGAAATTATTGATTCTTACGTAAGAAGGCACTACTCAATAATTGTTACAGTAGTTACTGTTCAATATTTTATTTTATTGATTCAATAATTGTTGCGTTGATATTTTATATTATTGTTGTTTCAATAATTGTTGCTGCACAGTATTTTCCTTTATCAGATCAATAATTCATATTATTTGAATAATATTATTAGATAACATTATTGTCAATGTCTAGAAAGTTCTGTCTAAGGAGAGGTTTGGTCATCTAATTGCGCGCCAGTAAGGAGAAATTCTTATTGGAAAGCCCCCTCTTTCCTGGGAACGGCCTGGTTGTCATAAATGTGATTCTGTAATATTATTTGTGAATAATTAATTATTGATTCATATGATAAGGAAATATTTATATTATGTGGATATAAATGAGGGATATATTTTTGTGGTTAAAAATGAAGGAGTTAATATTGAGATTTTTATCAGTATTTTTGTCGGAATGGAGGTATTAAAAATCAGGGTTTTTGAGATATTTTGCGAGGGTTATAATTTTTAATCCGACCGTTGGATCGTGGTAATTTTTGGATATGTTATACATATATAAGTTGAGTATATGTCCATAAATTTTGAACCGTTAAAAATGAACGTATGATTTGTTATGAATTTTAAGAGGTGGCTGATTCAGAAATCAGGTTATAAATCATTTTTGGTGGAAAATTCTAGAATTGGTGGGCCCCACTTGTGGTTGGTGAAGAAATGTGCTGAATTATATTTCAAATATGGTGGGTGGGAATAGTAGCAGGTAAAGCCATCAGGTTGCAGGTCAAACCTACCAAAATTTTCCTATAAATAGAGTGCTAAGTTAGAATTGAAAATCACACCAGAAACATAAGCTTTCTCTCTTTCTCTCTCTATATTATGAAGCATATTTTGTGAGTTTTTAGATACTTGGTGAGTTGCTATTCATCAGTGCAAGTTTTCTTCAGCATCATATCCGATATCCAGTCAGAAGTACTGCTCTTTTGAGGTAAGGGATAGTAAGGGATATTAAGGGATTTTAAGGGTTGTTATGATTTTCAGTTTCGTAATTTTTCTGATCTTCAAAAATTCTGGAAAAATTTGAAATGATATTTTGATGAGTTTTCTTGATTGTGCCCAAAAATGGTGATTTTTGGATGTATAGATTGAGAGTTATGAATTTTATGAGAAAAGACTATTTTAGAAGTAACAGCTTATAATTCCTTGTGGTTAACTCCAAAATTGATGAAATTTTTATTGGGAGTACATGTATATGATAGAAGTATACTCTGTAAATTTCAGAATTTTTAGACAAAAGTACAATTTTTGATAAATGTCTAAATATTCGGCTATTTTGGCCATATGAAAAATAGTAAATGACTTTTAAAAATTCTGAGAAAAATATATGTTCACTATGGGACTATATTATGCTAAATCCCAGAAAAGAAATATTTTTGGAACTGATTTGGTATTTTTTATGAAAATGGTCTAGTTATGAGTAAATGAATTAAATATGTTTTGTGAGGAAAGAAAATTGGAAAATAGGATTTTATGGCTTGAGAATCCTATATGAGGTATATTCAGATTTTTTATGAGGGTTTTTGGTTATTGGTGATGAAATATTATGAGTTTGGCATTTTAAGATGATTAAATGCATTATTTAGTAAAGTGTAAACAATTAAAATAAATTGTTTATAAGCTTAAGAATATTATTGTTTCAATATCATTATACCGAAATATTGGTATAGATTTTATTATGGAATTTTTACCTTTTTGAGTCGGGGTTACTATTCACGAGTTACTATTCACGAGTTACTATTCATGAGTTACTATTCACGAGTTACTATTCACGATAAAAATTGGTTTCTTTTTCTAACTAAATTATAGTTGAGTTATGAATATTACTCTTGAGATTAAAACTATGTATTGATCATATTATTTTTATCATCATATATAACATTTTTATAACCCTGATGTTGAAATTCTCTTTCACTGAAGTGTAAAGATGGGTAGATTATTGGTATGATCATGACTAGGGTTCTCTTTGGCCTGTAGTGCAAAGTTGAATTGTGACTGGTATGATCATGACCATTGAATTTATAATTGAATATCTTAAGCTTAAGTGCAAAGGTGAATTGATCAACATGGTTATAATTATTGTTTATATAAATTCTGAAATGATTATATATTTCTTTGAGATATGAATATATTTGGCCTGTAGTGCAAATATGAATTGTTGATGAATATCTTTGGCATGTAGTGCAAAGATGGCCTGTTGATGAATATCTTTGGCCTGTAGTGCAAAGATGAACTGTTGTTGAATATCTTTGGCCCGTAGTGCAAAGATGGTTTGTTGATGAATATCTTTGGCCCGTAGTGCAAAGATGAATTTGTTAGTATGATTATAAACAGGAACTGTGATTTGGTATAACCATGATCTTTGATGTTTCAGGTAAAGATAGGTGATGAAAATATTCTTCGTCCTGGGTGCGAAGAAAAATTTATAGTCACAATTATGATTATGAGTTATTCATATGATTGTGGAAATGAACTGTTGAGTGATGTTACATGGATAAAATATTGTTGGTGGATTTTTAACATGGAAAAGATAATAGACTTTATAGTCTATTTGACTCTTCTAATGGATTGCTCGTTCCGCTGCAACTATGGTTGAAATTTTTATCATTTACCATATGTTCTAAATCTCTGATTTATTGTTGATGAAGGCTATTGATAATTGAATTATCTTTAGTCATGATATTCTTTACTGAGCTAGTTGTGCTCACCCTTTTGCTTCACAATTCCTTTCAGGTAATAAGAGTGTAGCTGGGTCGAGCAGGGGTAACAAGGGAATAGAACGGTGGTCATCATTTAGTAGTTATATTTGGTGAAAAAAAAATAGGGTGAGGCGAACCCAACGTTGGAAGGGTGTTCTGTCACTATCATACAAGATGTCTAATGACATACAACCTCGTGTCATCATAAGACAGGGTTGTGCTCATCCAATTGCTGAGTATATCTACGAGCACTACCTATATAATCTTGGTGTTTGTTTGAAGTATAATTCTCAATTAGAGACAGTGAAAATAATGATAAGTCAAGAAAAGACTCACCATTGGGAAGAATATGATAGTAATCTTCTCGTTTTTCTTTGGGGTCTATTGGGTCAACCAAGGATAATTCTGTGGCCATATGATATCTATCATAACCTAGATGCGTGGCCTCCCATGTATGAAGGTTTCCTTGAGCACTTCCCAAAGATTCTAGTTTCTAAAACAGTTTTTGACTGTACCTTTATGTAAGGTACCTTTGTGAGGTGCTGATACATGATGGTGTCCAATGTCACATTTGGTATATATTTGTATCCAAACTCACAGCATATGTGTTGTTGTATTTTGCACGACAATTGTTGTAATAAAGTTGTAGTTGTTTTCAGTACCATGTATTTGACGACTCAGAATGGGTTGGATGGAATGGACCTATTTTGGGGTTGTCACACGCTGGTCTTTTGAAATTTGGTTGTTTCATCCTTTCTTCGAATCTGATTCTTGAATTTGAATCGTTGCTCTCTTTCAAACATTCTTAAATAAAATTCAACCCAATTATTTAAAATGACTTAATGAACCCCCTGAAACTTGAATTGAGTTATTTGATGCGAGTCTGGTCAGGATATATATATATATATATATATATATATATATATATATATATATATATATATATATATATTGAGAGAGAGAGAGTGCGAGAGAGAGTAATGCTACAGACAAAACTTATTCTATAAATATTTTACAATATACTGATGTGGCATACTCCACCTCAGCATATTGATGAACAAATTACTTCAATATGGTATTCGGCCCCACATAAAAAGCTGAGATGGAGTGTGCTGTATCAACATATTGTAAAATATTTGTAGAATAAGTTGTGTATCTAGCATATATATATATATATATATATATATATATATATATATATATATATATATATATATATATATATAGGGTTTCAATCCATGACAACTGGTTGCTAGAGTAGTCACTATTCCAGTAACCAACATCTCAGCCATTGATCAATAACATGGAAGGCTGAGATTAAAAGAGATCAATGTCTAGCCGCTACAAGTTTTAATTTTTTAAAACTTTTTAATAAATTGAATCAATTTTTTAAAAATTGTAGCGGCTGGACATTGATTGTGAGAATCTATTTTATTATTGTAAAAATTTATTTATGTGAGAATATTTTATTATTTTATATTAGTTATGACATTATAAAAATTAAAACATTAATATTTATATCAATTCAATATATACGCGAGGGGACAAGTTAATTTATAATTTACCCTTTGATCTCACTACTATTCGATATTTATCTTTCTTTCACGAAAATTTGTCTGTCATGTCTTGTATTGTTAAATTCATATCATATACTTCTTTCATTCTTAAATAAGTGACGTTTTGGAAAAAAAAATTTGTTCCAAATTATCTGTCGTTTACAATTTTCTAGGAGAATAAATTATTTACTTTCCTATATCACTCTTACATTCTCTCATTGTCCCAAGAAATTCTCATCCTTAGTATTAATAGTTTTCAACTTCCCATAAAGGGATAGTGATCGAATTTCACACAGATTTTAATTATTAAATGATAGTATTAAATGATTTTCTTAATTCATATGCAAAAACTTTAAACGACACTTATTTAGAAATGGAGGGAGTAGTATACATATAAATCGCTACTCAAACAATCCATTTGTCATCCTTCAGTCCATATGAGATTGTGTGGATCAAAAGTGTGTTTGGTAATCAAGCAATTACAACGGTAGCGTTTATATACAGTATTTAAACTTTTAAATGTATCAAATTATTTTTGATGCATTGTGTTGAATTTTAAACGCTGTGTTTATGAGTTAAATAAGTTACCATCAAATCAACAAAATTTTCAAGTGTGTTTCACTTCCAAACGCGCCTAACACTCTAAATCCAAACACACTAGATTATTAGTGTTTGTAGCAAAAACATCTAGTGTGTTTAGATATATATCTAAACGCGTATTGTACCAATTTTAATATAGTATGTTTGAACACTAAACATTACTTCTTTCGTCCTTTAATATAAGACATTTTAAAATTTTAAATAAATATTAATTACTTAGTTTTTAATATTTCTCCAAGTATTAAATATAACTTTGGTTCTTACACTAACTTTTGTCCAATAAATAACACTCTTTTTTCAATACACTTTTTCCAATACAAATGCAATATAGACAATTAAAATTATATTTAATGTTATAAAATAATTTTTTTAATACTTGTGCACAACTCTAAAATGTCTTATGTGTTAGCGTTAAGGTTTTTAAACATAATAAATACCGCATAAATTGAAAAGCGAACAAGCATTACATGTCCTTCATTTCCAACAATTTATACAACAATACAAATTGTTTGGATAGCCCTCTTTTTTGCCTAAATTATTACTACCTCCATTCCAAAAAAATGTCGTTTAAAGTTTTGGCACATGGATTAAAAAAGTATCATTTACCAAGTAAAATTTATTTGAAATTCCATCACTACCCCTTTATGAGAAGTTGAAAACTATTAATACAAAGAAGAGAATTTCTTGGGACAATGAGATAAGGTAGGGATAATATAGGAAAGTAAATAATTTATTCTCCTCGAAAGTTATAAATGACAAACTTTTTAGAACAAATTTTTTCTTCTAAAACGACAATCTTTTAGGAACGGAGGGAGTACTACCTTCGTTCCTAAAAAATTGTCGTTTAAAGTTTTTGCACATAGATTAAGAAAGTATCATTTATCGAGTAAAATTTGTTTGAAATTTCATCACTACCCCTTTATGGGAAGTTGAAAATTATTAATACAAGGGAGAGAATTTCTTTGGACAATAAGAGAAGGTAGGGGTAATATAGGAAAGTAAATAATTTATTCTCCTCGAAAGTTGTAAACGACAAACATTTGGAACAAATTTTTTCTTCTAAAACGACAATCTTTTAGGAACGGAAGGAGTAGTAATTTGCTAATTATTCTCCCCGTTCCTAATTATTTGACGTTTTAAAGGTGGACACAAGAATTAAGATAATGATTAGAAAGCATTAAACATAATACTCAATTGTCTATAATACCCTTAAATCTTTTGTTGGGACAAGAAGAGTTTTGTTGGGATAAGGAGATAGAAAGGGTTTAAAGTATCAAAAAATAGGTAGAGTAATGAGAGGTAATTTTAAAAAATTTATTATTAATTATCTTAGATTTGAATAAACGTCAAATAATTAGGGATGGAGGGAGTAATTGATAACATTAAGTTGACAATGAACTGTTTTTGCTTTTAGGGTAAAAACAAGAATTGACCTTTAAGCTTTTCTGGGTAAAGAGCTAATATATATATATATATATATATATATATATATATATATATATATATATATAGAGAGAGAGAGAGAGAGAGAGAGAGAGAAATTTACTTTAGCTTTTGGCATTATGAGGTAACCAAAGTGTGTTACAGATTAGCATGGACATATATGTTGCAAATTATCACCATTAGGGTTCCTTTATTTATTAAAATTGTAATATGAGATGGCTTCTTGAAGAACAATCTAGGGTTTACATTAATGTAAATAGTAATTTTCACTTGTGGTCTATGTTCATTTGGTCCCTCTAGCAAGAAATTAAAACAACTTGAAGATTTCAGTAATTGGGGTCCATCCAAGGGGGAAGTAATTGGTTAGTATGAAGTTTATTTTGGGGTAAGTTGGTCAATTGACCAATAGAATATTGACACGCAGGCGAGATTGTATGTGTGTAAGTATTTTATTGGCCAATTGACTAACTTATTAAAAAAATAATTTCATGCTAACCGGATCCAAGGAGGAAATACTGGGAGTGGGGTACAAATATAAACTTAATTTGTGATCATGTAAATGACCATGTGTGAATATTATATATACACGCACACGTATATGTATGCATGTGTAACAAAGATATTTTGCTTCAAATAAACTAACACTTTTTAAATGGAGTGATGCTATTATATATATAAAAAAAATCTCAAAAGAGAGATGCCAAATTTAAGTAAACTAATTAAGGGTGTATTCAGCTTAATTAATTGGAGATTAATTGTAAAATTAATTTAAGTCTGATGATTTGATGAACGTGGTAAGAAATCTACAATTAAGTGCATTGACTACAACTCAATATTAATTGCCACTAGAAAATTGATTACATGAGGCAGAGAGATTAACGACCAGCTAGAAAATATATACACCGGACCACACTACATAGCGGATATATATGAGAACATATACATACTACTAGTAGTTCATAATTTTTGAAATTAAAACTCTTTCCCTAATACTGTTATATACTCTCACAATTATAATTTATTATATATATATATAGGAAAAAATGTATTTACACATCTGTGTATTACAGTCGGCTATGACGACGGTTTTTTGGGCTATAGTTACAGTTTCACCCGTCGTCATAGCTATTTTGGGCTATGGCGACAGTTTACCATCGCCATAACCCAAAAAATCAGTCGCCTTAACCCTACTGTATAATACATAGCTGTATATATACATATAGCCCATATATATATATATATATATATATATATATATATATATATATATATATATATATATATATAAAGGATAAATATCTAAAACAGTCGTAATATTCAAATTGAATATAGTTTAGTTTGCAAGGTCATATATATATATATATATATATATATATATATATATATATATATGGACTATATGTATATATACAGTCGTGTATTATACAGATCCAACGGTTGAGCGCCCTATCCCTCAAATAATACTATTTGAAGGATCTCTCAACTGAAGGGGACTATATATATATATATATATATATATATATATATATATATATATATATATAGGTGTTGGATGTGTTATTTTATGTATATTATTATTTACCACACATGTCTCCCTGCATCGTTGTCCCATTGGAAATGTGTAATCTTATACTATATATTATCATAATTTACCACATGTCTCTCTGCATCGTTGTCCCAATATAAAAGAAATTAAATAACTAGGCCATAGAGAGTATACCACAAGTTTTGAGATTAAATGGTGTGGGTCGATACTAGAGGAACACAACCATGAAAATAGAATTGGAAAGAAATTGCAATTATTTTCCCAATTCCTTATGTACTAAATCACATAATTAAATACACGCAAAAAGACTAATTAAGAATAGTAAAGCAATAGCAAGAGGAGAAGAAATATAGAGATGCAAAGAATTAATTTGTTAATTATATATATTATTATATTACAATCAAATTAACCTCATTTCAATTTCTTCCTACAGAAAATAAACATGAAAATTAAATTAATTGAACTCAAAAGGTGAACATGTATAAAACTAAAATTTCAAATAACAACATAAATCATTTTATAATCTCAAGACTTGAATTAACTTCAGACTTAATTAATTAATTATAATTACATAATATTTGACAAGGAAAGAAAAATACTTATGCTATTACTTACCTTTTTGTTTCATTCCCTTTTTCAAAAAAATCAGCATCAAATCATTTGATGTTTTAATACATAATGGTTGTAAATCAATACTTTTCTGCACATACTTCATATATACTAATTAATAGTAACACAAAAGAGCTAGTCAGGAGCTGTTTGGGAATCTTCAAAATGATCCAATTTAAATGACGTATAATTCCGAAAACCAATAATGGGTTTGTTTCAAAAAGAATATTCATACTTCATTTTATATCTCATTTTCACTTTAACAAATCAAGAAAAACAATTAGACCTGAGCCTTGTCATACTCTCATATAGTTCATTTTCTGAAAGGGTCCTTCTATATATATATATATATATATATATATATATATATATATATATATATATATATATATATATATATATATATATATATACAGAAAGGATCAAGAACATAATTCTTAAATAGCATAATGCCTTAAGTAGCATAATTTTATCAAAACGACGCCGTTTTATAGGGATGCGGTGGCATTTTTGTAAATAACATGCCACCGCGTATTTACAAAAATGTCACCGCGTCCTTATAAAACGGCGTCGTTTTGACAAAATTCTGCTACTTAAGGCATTCTGCTATTTAAAAATTCTGCTCTTGATCCTTCCTGTATGTATATATATATATATATATATATATATATATATATATATATATATATATATATATATATATATATATATATATATATTGCGACACAAATATATTATCGTTTGTTACGAGTAAACAAAATAATATTCTTGCAATAAAAATAAATACATGAATAATTAAGGGAACTGTTAAATTTATAACAGAAAATATTATTTTCACAACAAAAGTGTCTCTATAGACCCCATAGCTATAATTTTCACCGTCACTATATATCTACAGTAACATTTTTGTTGTGGAAATAACAAAAAGTGTTGTGAATTTAACAATTCTCATAATTAATTGATGTATTTATGCGCAGCAAAAGTCTGATGATTTTGTTGCAATATAAATCTTTTCTGTTTATGAAATTTAATACAGAAACACACACAAAGCCCCAATTTTTTTTCGTATTTATGTAGATTAAATCATTTAGCTCTTTTAAATGGACTATATTGATCAAATGGGGTCACTGTCCAAAATGTTGAGTAAATGTTCGTGGTCTAATAGTGTTGGCCGTTGCACTGATTTCCAACTTTCAGTCTTGATTAGTCACAATCTTTAATATATGGGTCCCAGCCCTAATGAACCAATTTTACATATTATATATGTGGGTCGACCCAAATTATAGACCGGACCATCCTCATGAAAAATAATGGTGTTCTACCAATTCATTTGTTTGGTAAGGTTTAAATTCTAATAAATGAAATTAACCCTACAAGTTAAACGTTGCTTTCCACTAGAGAAATGCAAGGGACCCTTTGTCAAATGATATTAAAATGGTGTATCGATTCTTGGAGATCTTGATCTTGATATTTCAAGTCATTGTCAATATTGTACCTTATGAACCTTACATATATAAATGATTGAATACAAATTTTTCTTTATAATACATCTAGTCGTTTCTAATTATATAAGCAAAATGTGATGCATGGAGAACTATGAATTTTCTATAATATTGTTTTAAAAACATCGAGTTTAGAGTAGAAAAATTTATCACAATCAAATATGGCTTGTAAATACATGAAACTGTGTTTACAAAACCCACAAAATTATTCAAGAGCGCGATTCGGCTTAAAACTCTTTATGCAAAGCATATATAGAACTAACTAATATCAAATTAGGATGAAATTGATTGATAAATCCCTACTTTAATCCACAAGATTTATGTGGTTTGGCTTGAAACTAACTACTATATGCCGTACCCTTTTGGTTTTTCGATATATATTTTCACCTTTTCCGTCCATATTTAAGAAGACAAAAAAGGAAAATTCTAGTGGGTGGGGGTGTGTGAATGTTATAAGTAGTGGTCATTAATTATGAAGTACTAATGCTTAAACAGTTTTAATCCTACATAAATGTACTTGAGAAGAAGTTGAAATTAATTGTACGTACTACAAACAAAATGAGCTGTAGATTGACATACATTTGGACTAATATACTTATATTTTACGGCCATACGGATGCTGGAAGTTCAATCATAGACTGAAATTTGAACAGTCATAACTCTCTAGCTACTTCTAACAGAAAAGTACTATATCACCCAAAAATATGAAATAAAAATAAAACTAGATTTTCTACCTTTAAGGAACTTTAATTCATTCCGGTAGGTTCCTATATATATATATATATATATATATATATATATATATATATATATATATATATATATATATATATATATACTCTTATCATCTGATCAAGTGCTCTATGTATACTCCATCTTCTCTTATATATTTCCTATTTTTATGTACATTTCTAACCAAATAACTCACTAACGTACACGTCATATTAGACTCGTGATTATATTATGAATGTCAGTTACGTCTCACTTTTCACACATCAAATAATAATTACACTTCCTTAATTTGTTACATACAGTAATGAAAGTAACACATAAAATGTTTCGAATTCAATTACAGATGCTGATTTGAACTTGTATGGAGGAGAAATATGGGCAATCAGTTTAGCCAAGCCACATTTCTGTAAAACTAATTGTTGGGTCATAATACTTTTCATATTGGATCAGATTGAATGGGCTTATCCTTTGGATTATGTCACTTTTACCGTATTGGGTCAAATAACTTGGGCCTCGCTACTTGACTATAATATTGGGCTTAGTCACTGAGTTGGTCCATTACGTAAGGTGTTACTTATCCTATCTTTGACCGGAAATCATCACAAAAGGTAGCAGTTGACTGTTATGTCTGCCACCTTTCTGCATGACATTAATGAGGATGGGACTCCGATTGCCGGCGGGAGGTAACAGTGGTAGCAGGTCGGAAAATAAGCTACATGCTTTCGACTGAGATGATCGGGAGTGAGACGAGGTGTCAGGAGATAGTGGGTGGCACAGTAAACCGGGTCTAGGGAACGTATGGGGCAATGATCACAAAAGGGAAAGAGGTAACAAAATACTATACACATTATTATTTTCACACACACTCAGACACTAGTCAATATTTTTCTCCATTGTTAACCTTGTGATCGCCTGTACTGACTCTCACACCGGAACTATTCCCCGACGGTCAGGCCGTCAAGCTTTTGGTGTTGACTTGTTGAACTGTGCAGGATCATAGCGTCTTACGTGATTGGGACGTGGGAGAAGATCTTGGCGTTAACATTGGCGCTAGAAGGAGGGCTGAGTTCTAGTGTCCTGAGTATTTTTCAATCACAAACTGTGTTCGTTCTACGTCGGTGTTCATGGGGAAGAGTAGGACACCTACGCCGGAGGGGCAACCGATGGCTGCCAGTGAATCAATACCGCGAGTATCTGTAAAAGACCGTTTGGGACCTGCACTAAGTGTTCATGTCAGCACGGCGCCCAAACGATCGCATGGAGATTCTCGTTCGAGAGCTGTGAGCAAAGCCAAGAGACAGCTAATTTTTACAGCAGAGAAAGGGTCCGGTCATGGCCGGAAACGCCGGAAACGAGTAGAAGGCACCTCGCCTAGAACTCGATACAGGGACGGCCAAGACGAAAAGGCTGCCCGCTTGGCTAAGATGGCAGATGAATCTGATAGGGTCATGGAGGCGCTTGTGAAGCAACGACGGGATATAGCTGAACAGATGTCTCGAATGACAGAGTTGAGGGACGAAGCTTCCAGCTATGTCCAATCTGAAGAACGGGGACATCGGAGTGGGAAAGAGCCTGTTCATTCCGGGCGTGAGTCTCAGGATCGACCTCGAGAAAGGAGAAGGTCCAGAAGCCCTACTCCTCAAAGATCAAAGAGGGCACATCACCCTGTCGGTTCTAGGGAGCAGGGTCAAACCGAACGAAGAGGTCGATCCAGGGATCGTACTCCAGAGAATGCTAAAAAGGCGCTCGTTGTTGCGCATTCCCACCACGGCAGCCGGGTTCAGAGACGAAGCAGATCTAGGGGTCGTACACCCGAAAGTTCACTGAGGGTATTCCGCTCTGTGGACCATCATCGTCATAAAAGCCCCTCGAAAGTTGGGGGTTCTATCGTAAGAAACCGGTCCACTCAGAAGAGGGAGGAGTCACCGGAGAAAGAAGTATCGTCCCAACCCGAGGGCGTGGAGTATCTGGTAAAAGATGTAAGACCCCAAATTATTAATAAATGAAATTTAAATTCCCTCTATTTATTATTTTGAAATAGTAAGTGTTAAATTGATTAATGAGGTTAGTTATGGGTAAAATGCGCAAATATTTCAAATAAGCAGGTGGTTATAAAATATTCATTGTTGTCGGGGAATATTCTTCCTGTCGGGGAATATTCGTACGACGGCGCAGTCTTTTGTGGGCCCCATAACGAAAAGCGATTGGATGAAGAAAACGACAAGTATATGTTTTTTATTAATAACGGCGTAGTTGTTACCGTTAATACTGTTGGAATACCCGGTGGTTAAAACACAGTAATACGCGTTGTTACACAGTAGCACACTGTATTGCACCAATTATTGATTCTTACGTAAGAAGGCACTACTCAATAATGGTTACAGTAATTACTGTTCAGTATTTTATTTTATTGATTCAATAATTGCTGCGTTGATATTTTATATTACTGTTGTTTCAATAATTGTCACTACACAGTATTTCCCATTATCAGATCAATAATTCATATTATTTGAATAATATTATTAGATAACATTATTGGCAATGTCTAGAAAGTTCTGTCTAAGGAGAGGCTTGGTCATCTAATTGCTCGCCAGTAAGGAGAAATCCTTATTGGAAAGCCCCCTCTTTCCTGAGAACGGTCTGGTTGTCATAAATGTGATTCTGTAATATTATTTGTGAATAATTAATTATTGATTCATATGATAAGGAAATATTTATTTTTGTGGATATAAATGAGGGATATATTTTTGTGGTTAAAAATGAAGGAGTTAATGTTGAGGTTTTTATCAGTATTTTTGTCGGAATGGAGGTATTAAAAATCAGGATTTTTGAGATATTTTGCGGGGGTTATAATTTTTATTCCGACCGTTGGATCGTGGTAATTTTTGGATATGTTATACATATATAAGTTGAGTATATGTCCACAAATTTTGAACCGTTAAAAATGAACGTATGATTTATTATGAATTTTACGAGATGACTAGTTCAGAAATTGTTGAATTTTCGGAGTTAATCATTTTGGTAGAAAATTCTAGAATTCGTGGGCCCCACTCTTGGTTGGTGAAGAAATGTGCTGAGATTTTTATTCAAATGTGGTGGGTGAGAATAGTAGCAGGTAAAGCCATCAGGTTGCAGGTTAAGTCTGCTTCGGCGTGCTAATATTTTCCTATAAATAGAGGGCTAAGTTACAATTGAAAATCACACCAGAAACAAGTTTTCTCTCTTTCTCTCTCTAGATTATTGAGTGTATTTTGTGAGTATTTAGATACTTTGAGAGTTTCTATTCATCAGAGCAAGTGTCTTTCAGCCTTATACCGGTATTCCGACCAGAAGTACTGTCTTTACGAGATAAGGGATGTTATTTTATTCAAAAATGATATTATTTCTTCAATATCATTATGCCGAAATATTGGTTAAAAATTTTTATCACTATTCACGAGTTACTATTCACGAGTTACTATTCACCGAAAAATAAAATTTTCTTCTTTTCGTCCAAAATATCTATTTTGGGTACTAGCTTTGATTGTATCTATGTTTTGATCATTCTTGAATTCTACTTCACTATGAATAATTATAAGGTATTTTTAGACATGGATAAATCGAAATACGAATCCTTAATATTTGTTATTTTGTTTCGTTGGATTCGTTTTCTTTAAGATATTTTTCATCATCCTCAGTCCTAAATGATGATATTACTGAATATCTTTGGCCCGTAGTGCAAAGATGAATGATTAACTGATGAATATCTTTGGCCCGTAGTGCAAAGATGAACAGGTGTTGAGATGAACATGACCGACTGGTGATACAAATGAATATCTTTGGCCTGTAGTGCAAAGATGAATATTTGATTAAAGATGGTTATTGATTGTTGTTACAGGGATAAAATATTGATGATGGACTTTTAAATCTTAGAAGATAGTAGAACTCATTCTCTACTTGACTCTTCTAATGGTTTGCTGTTTCCGCTGCAGTTATTGATTTAAAACTTGTTGTCTATTGTATTCTATTAGATTTTTCCCTGTTGAAGACTAACGATAATTTGTTCTGTATTATCTTAGTCATAATGTTCTTTACTGGGCTAGTTGAGCTCACCCTTTTCCTTTTTGTTCCATTTTTCTCAGGAGGCGAGAATGTAGCGAGTACTAGTCGGGGTATGGAATGATGGTTCTAGAAGTTACTTTAGTAGTCCTCACCATTTTTATGAAATAATGTATCAATAATTGTAATGAGGACTTATTTGAGTGTGGATATTGTCTAAATGACAATATTTGTATTTAAACTCACAGTTCTTGTGTTGTAATAATAAAGATGTAGTTGTTTCTGTACCATGTATTTTGGCGACTTAGAATGGGTGTTGTATACCTATTTTGGGGGCGTCACAGTTGGTATCAGAGCTTAGGGATATGATCTCTGGCGGAGATCGGGGAATAGAACTAGTAGGGGAGAGACGAATCCTTCGCTAGTGTGTCCTACCTAAGCTTATTTATTGGTCAGTCATAATATAGGGGTATTATGTGATTTGTTAATTTATTTAATTAACCCTTGTTTTATGGCAGTATTTGAGAATGTCGACTGAGAATGTTAACAGTGGAGTAAATGAGACCGTGGAGACACCGGTGCTTACCAACGAGGAGAACGTGCAACAGGCTGGCAATGTTCCTCCCGTGAACAACACCAATGAGCAGATGATGAATGATGGAATGTTTAGAAGTTTTTTGCAATTCATGCAAAACCAGACAAGGGAGACTCGTGTTCAAAATACAGGAGGAAATGATAGCAATTCACGGTTTGTCACAGCCAAACAGTTCAAAGAATTGGGACCACCAGAATTTAAGAGAAAGCCGGATCCGATCATGGCGGAAACGTGGGTCAAGCAAATTACCAAGATATTCGATGTCTTGGGATGCACGGAGGAACAGAAGGTTCCATTCGCCACCTTTATGTTCCGTGGCAAGGCAGATTACTGGTGGGAGTCTGTGAAGCGTACCCATCCAACCGCACTCAGCATGTCTTGGGAGACATTTCAAAAACTGTTCAATGACAAGTACTTTCCTGAAAGTATTCGTCATATGAAGGAGGTAGAGTTTATTAGACTAGAGCAGAATAATATGACGGTATCTCAGTACGAGGCAAAGTTTGCAGAGTTGTCCAGGTTTGCACCTCATTTGGTGGAGAATGAGGAACGTATGACGAGGATGTTTCTGAGAGGTTTGAAACCCGGCATACGTCAATATCTCATTTCTCATAAATTTTCTCTCTATTCAGATGTTGTCAACAGGGCTCAATTATTAGAGCGAGATAACGAGTACGGTCAACTGAGGGATCACAACCAGGATCATATCGGTGACAGCAGTCATCAGAACAACGATAACCAGCGGAGAAAGAAAAATACAAACAAGAACGGCAACCACTCTGGTGGTAATCGTGGCTATGAAAATAGAAGAAGCGAGTCGGGAGGAGATTTTAAAAAGAGGAGATTCAACAATGACAATACGAAGACGTCAGCACCAACAGCAACTGGTTCCAAGGGAGGAGAATGACCACCGGTTATATGCTATAAGTGCAGAAAAGAAGGACATATCAGCCCAAACTGCCCACAACAGTTTAAGGTATGTTATAATTGTGGAAAGGAAGGACATATCGCTCGAGATTGCACTATAGCAAAACCAAGTCCAGCGGGGATGGTGACTCAAAAAGCTATCCCAGAAAAGATAAAGTCAACGGTTCCTGGAAGAGCGTTTGTCGTGACTGGTCAACATGCGAGGAACCCAAACGAGGTAATCACGGGTAAGCTAATCATAAATTCATGCGAAGTTTATACCTTATTAGATACCGGTTCTACCCATTCTTTTATCTCTCCTGCTTGTGCTCAACGTTTAAACTTGACTCCGGAGAAGTTAGACTTTGATTTATCTGTGGAGACTCCGTTAGGAGAAACTTTCATCACATCCACTGTTTATAAATCTTGTGTGATTCAAGTTGGCACCATCACCTTACCTGTTGACCTTATCTCTTTAAATATACTTGCTTTTGATGTAATTTTAGGGATTGATTGGCTAACTACTCATCATGCCAAAATTGATTGTTTTCGTAAGGTTGTTAGTTTTCATATTCCTAACCAACCTGTTGTACGAATTCAAACAACTAAGCTATTAAAATCAATCACTGTTATATCAAGCCATAAAGCCATTCGTTTATTAAAAAACAGATGTCAAGCTTTCTTAGCCCATGTTATGGATTTGAATAAAGACACGTCAAATTTGAATAATATTCCTGTTGTTATTGACTTTCCTGACGTATTTTCTGAAGAACTTCCCGGTCTACCCCCGGAACGAGAAATTGAATTCTTTATTGATCTTGAACCTGGTACAAAGCCCATTTCTAAAACCCCATATCGAATGGCTCCTATTGAACTTCAGGAGTTAAAGGTCCAACTACAAGAGTTGTTGGATATCGGTTTCATTCGTCCTAGTACATCTCCTTGGGGTGCTCCTGTTTTATTTGTAAAGAAGAAAGACGGGAGTATGCGACTTTGTATTGATTATCGGGAATTAAACCATGTCACTATTAAGAATAGGTATCCGCTACCTCGTATTGATGACCTGTTTGACCAGTTATAAGGAGCACAATTCTTTTCAAAGATCGATCTTCGTTCTGGATATCATCAGCTGAAGGTTAAAACTGAGGATATTCCAAAGACTGCCTTCAGAACTCGGTACGGGCATTATGAGTTCCTAGTCATGTCTTTTGGATTGACTAATGCTCCTGCGGCTTTCATGGATATGATGAACCGAGTATTCAAGGATTATTTGGATCAGTTCGTTGTTGTCTTTATTGATGACATCCTCATATATTCCAAAAGCCGTGAAGATCATGAGCATCATTTGAAGCTGGTACTCCAAAGGCTGCGTGAAAATAAGTTATATGCTAAGTTAAAGAAATGCGAGTTCTGGCTTGAGGAAGTAGCTTTCCTAGGGCACGTGGTGTCAAAACATGGAGTATCTGTTGACCCGGCGAAGATTGAAGCAATACAAAGTTGGGAGCAACCAAAGACGGTGACCGAAGTACGTAGCTTTCTGGGCTTAGCTGGTTATTATCGAAGATTCGTGGAAGGGTTTTCTCGAATCGCTACCCCGTTAACTCAGCTGACTCGGAAAGATATCAAATTCGTATGGAGCAAGGAATGCGAGAAGAGTTTTCAAGAGTTTAAGAGGAGACTCATTTCGGCACCTGTTCTGACAATACCATCTGGTTCGGATGGATTTGTTATCTACAGTGATGCTTTAGGCAAATGGTTAGGATGTGTTCTCATGCAACATGGGAAAGTCATAGCCTATGCCTCGCGACAACTCAAAGAATATGAGAGGAATTATCCTACTCATGATTTGGAGTTGGCAGCAGTAGTTTTCGCGTTGAAGATCTGGAGACACTACCTGTATGGGGAGAAAGTGGAGATCTATACAGATCATAAAAGCCTCAAATATTTCTTCACCCAAAAGGAACTCAACATGCGGCAGCGACGTTGGCTCGAGCTGTTGAAAGATTACGATCATACCATCCAATATCATCCTGGAAAAGCAAACGTAGTAGCTGACGCATTGAGTAGAAGATCATATGCGGGTACGAGTGCAATGTTGTTAACACAAAGGCCCATTTTGTATGAATTGCAAAGGATGGAGATAGAGATGAAGGCTCCAAGTACCCACATGATGATATCAAATATACGAGTAGAACCGACTTTAATCGATAAAGTTAAAGCTGCTCAAGCTACGGACATAGAGCTGATGCGTATGAAGAAGAAAATGCAAGAAGGTTCTATTCCAGAAGCAAGAATCGATGAAGAAGGAATACTTCGAGTCCACTCTAGACTCTGTGTTCCTAACAATTCTGATTTGAAGTACAAGATCATGATGGAAGCACACAATACACCATTTGCAATCCATCCTGGAAGTACCAAAATGTATCGTGATCTACGACATACATTTTGGTGGAATAATATGAAGAGAGAGATTGCAAAGTTTATCTCGAGGTGTTTAACTTGTCAACGTGTAAAGGCGGAACATCAAGTACCAAAGGGTCCATTGCAACCACTTGAGATTCTGAAATGGAAGTGGGAACACATTACCATGGATTTCGTTACGGGTCTTCCCACGGTTTCTCAAGGCATAAATGCTATTTGGGTTATTGTTGATAGATTAACCAAGTCTGCTCATTTCTTGCCGATACGGGAGACTTATTCCCTTGAACGTCTTGCTCGTATATACGTAGATGAGATTGTGAGACTGCATGGCATGCCAGTATCCATAGTTTCGGATCGTGACCCAAGATTCACTTCAAGATTTTGGGTTAGCTTGCAAAAAGCTATGGGCACGGATTTACGATTTAGTTCGGCATACCATCCTCAAACGGACGGACAATCAGAGAGGACTATTCAAACTCTTGAAGATCTATTAAGACTTTGTGTCCTAGATTTCAAAGGGAGTTGGGATAAGTACCTACTATTGGTGGAATTCTCTTACAATAACAGTTATCAGGCAAGTATAGGTGTGGCCCCATTTGAAGCATTATATGGACGAAAGTGTCGCTCTCCAGTATGCTGGGACGAGGTGGGTGAAGCAACATTGTTGGGACCAGAGTTGGTACGCATGACTACAGAGAAGATCCAAACGATTCGACAACGTATACAAACGGCACAGGATCGACAAAAGAGTTATGCGGATCTTCATCGAAAGGACGTGGAATTTGACATTGGGGATCATGTATTGTTGCGTGTGGCTCCATGGAAAGGAGTTACAAGATTTGGGAAGAGAGGAAAGCTCAATTCACGATTTATTGGTCCATTTCAGATTCTTGACCGAGTAAGAAATGTGGCCTATAGACTCGCGTTACCTCCAAGTATGTCTCGTGTTCATAATATTTTTCATATATCTGTGTTACGTAAATATGTGAAAGACCCAGACCACGTTATTGAGTTAGAACCGGACGAGATAGCTGAAGACTTAACGTACGAAGAGGTACCTGTCAAGATCTTGGATAGAAAGGAGCATGTCCTACGCACGAAGGTCATACCACAAGTTAAAATTTTGTGGAGAAACCATGCTATTGAGGAAGTGACCTGGGAGTTGGAAACGGAAATGAAAGCGAGGTATCCTCATCTTTTCGAAACACCAGGTACGTACGTCAATTTCGAGGATGAAATTTCATAAGGAGGGGAGGTTGTAAGACCCCAAATTATTAATAAATGAAATTTAAATTCCCTCTATTTATTATTTTGAAATAGTAAGTGTTAAATTGATTAATGAGGTTAGTTATGGGTAAAATGCGCAAATATTTCAAATAAGCAGGTGGTTATAAAATATTCATTGTTGTCGGGGAATATTCGTTTGGTCGTGGAATATTCTTCCTGTCGGGGAATATTCGTACGACGGCGCAGTCTTTTGTGGGCCCCATAACGGAAAGCGATTGGATGAAGAAAACGACAAGTATATGTTTTTTATTAATAACGGCGTAGTTATTACCGTTAATACTGTTGGAATACCCGGTGGTTAAAACACAGTAATACGCGTTGTTACACAGTAGCACACTGTATTGCACCAATTATTGATTCTTACGTAAGAAGGCACTACTCAATAGTGGTTACAGTAATTACTGTTCAGTGTTTTATTTTATTGATTCAATAATTGCTGCGTTGATATTTTATATTACTGTTGTTTCAATAATTGTCACTACACAGTATTTCCCATTATCAGATCAATAATTCATATTATTTGAATAATATTATTAGATAACATTATTGGCAATGTCTAGAAAGTTCTGTCTAAGGAGAGGTTTGGTCATCTAATTGCGCGCCAGTACGGAGAAATCCTTATTGGAAAGCCCCCTCTTTCCTGGGAACGGCCTGGTTGTCATAAATGTGATTCTGTAATATTATTTGTGAATAATTAATTATTGATTCATATGATAAGGAAATATTTATTTTTGTGGATATAAATGAGGGATATATTTTTGTGGTTAAAAATGAAGGAGTTAATGTGTAAGACCCCAATTTTTATAAATAAAGATGAATTTTCTATAAATATCATTTTTGAATATTATGGAGTTAATTTGATATAATGTTATAGTTGTGGGTAATATTTATAAATTTTACAAAGTAAGCAAGTTGTTATAAAATATTCGTTTGGTCGGAGAATATTCTTTTTGTCGGGGAATATTCGTACGACGGCACAATCATTGGTGGACCCCACAACGGAATTATTGTCGGATTGAGAAAACGACAGAATTATCTTTCTATAAAAATAACGGCTGAGGTGTTACCATTAAAACCGTTAAAACTGTTGAACTACTCGGTAGTAAAAGTACAGTAATACGCGTGGTTGCATAGTAGCACACGGTATTGATTATTGATGCTTACGTGAGAAGTCACTCAGCTATACTCAATTATTGCTACAGTAATTGCTGCATCATATCTCTTAAATTATTGTCATAGTATCATCTGTATAATATGTTATATTATTGAGACGTTGTGGTAAGTTTGGTTATTTTATGGGGGGCCATATGTCATCATCTAAGAGTCCCTTCGTCAATAGTATTTACCTTGGTCAATAGTAATTACCTTCGTCAATAGTATTTACCTTGGTCAATAGTAATTACCTTCGTCAATAGTATTTACCTTGGTCAATAGTAATTACTTTCGTCAATAGTAGTTGTCCCTTCAATATTACCAAGAGTCATTTGACCCTTCGTTAAGACCAAGAGTCATTTGACCCTTCGTTAAGACCAAGAGCCACCCTCAGTTTTTCTATAAATAGAGGCCTAGGGCTTCATTATTTTTCACGAATTCATTCAAGCTATAGAGAGAGAAAGTATAGAGAGAATAAGAGAGAGAGAGACTAAAAGTATTCTGCTACATCACTTTTCCAATATCCAGTTCTTTTAAGGTAGGGAATATTATTTCTTTTATATTCATGAAGAGAACTTCTGTTATTCCATTTGTTATTATTCTGTTGGAATAACCAGTATACGCGGTCTACCCTATACTTGGTGACATTCTTCTATTATTCTGTTGGAACATCCTGTCTGTGTGTTTTACACCGGACCTGGTTCCGTTTATTATTCTGTTGGAACATCCTGTCTGTGTGTTTTACACCGGACCTGGTTCCGTTTTATTATTATTCTGTTGGAATATCCTGTCTGTGTGTTTTACACCGGACCTGGTTCCATTATTTATTATTCTGTCGGAATATCCTGTCTGTGCGTTTACGCCGGACCTGGTTCCATTATTTATTATTCTATTGGAATAACCTGTCTGTGCGGTCTATCGCATGCATGGTGATTTCTTTTGTTATTCCATTCTTTATTGTACTCAGTTGGTTAAGTTTTGACTTCTATACTCCATGAAATTTGTGGAATATCCTTGATAGTTGCGTTTCATCCAGTATCTTTTCAAGAAAATATTCTTCTAAGCATTCTTGAATTTTACTCCACAATGCAGTATCATGTTGACAATTTGGACGTTGTTAATTCCTGGATAAATTAATTCTTGAACTTGTTTTATTGAATTCTTATATCATTGTCATCATCCTCATGTTTATAAAATGTTGAAAGTCATCTGTGGCCTGTAGTGCATAGATGGACTTGGTATGATTATGACCAGGGATTATTCGGTATAATCATGACCGTAATGTTACAAATGATGTGGTAAAAGTCCTCATTGGCCGTAGTGCATTGATGGACAGTTGTTGGCATGATCATGACCATTAATGAATACACGAATATCCTTGGCCGTAGTGCAGGGGTGATTCGATGATGTGGATTATTTTATTAAGCTGAGTCTCAGCGATCGCAGTGTTGAAAAACCTTTTAAATCATAAAAGATAGTAGAGTTTATTTTCTACTTGACTCTTTTAATGGATTGCTTGTTCCGCTGCAGTTAAACTTGATGTCTATTATATTTTATCAGTTTAACATTGTTGAAGGCTAATGATAATTTATTCTGCATTATCTTAGTCATAATATTTCTTACTGGGCTAGTTGAGCTCACCCTTTCTTTCACTGTTCTCTTCAGGAAATGAGAACGTAGCTGGGACAAGTCGGGGTACGGAGTGATGGTCCGAATGATAGTATTAGTTAGTAGTCCTCACTATTCTATGTAATGGTGTGTTAATAAATGTAATGAGGACTCCTTTTGAGTATGAATACTCTCTAGAAGATAATATTTGTATTCAAACTCACAGTTTATGTTTTGTCGTATTGTACACGACAGTTGTATTATTAAGTTGTATTTGTATTCTGTACTATGTATCTGACGACCCAAGATGGGTGATGTATACCTAATTTTGGGGGCGTCACAGTTGGTATCAGAGCTTAGGGATATGATCCCTGGCTAAGATGTGAGAATAGAACTAGGAGGGGAGAGACGGGGAATTCCTTCGCTAGTATGACATACCTAAGTTTATTTGCATGGTATTTAATTGGTCGGTCATAATATAAGGATAATATATGACATATCAATTAATTTTTATTTTGTGGCAGTATCTGAAAATGGCATCGAGAATGTTGAGAATAGCAATGGAGCACAGACGACTGTTGATTCACCACATATCAATAATCAGGATAATGTGCATCAGGAAGGTGTCAATCCTCATGCAAACAACAACACTGACCAAATGATGAATGATCAAATGTTCAGAGGCTTTATGCAATTCATGCAACAACAGGTGAAAGCGGCTCCTGTCCACAACGTAGGTGGAAATACTGGAAACTCTCAGGCGGTCACCGCTAAACAGTTTAAGGAGCTGGGACCACCGGAGTTTAAGGGAGAACCCAAACCACTTGTAGCTGAAACATGGATAAAGCAGATCACCAAGATATTTGATGTCTTGGGTTGCTCCGAGGAGCAAAAGGTTCCCTTTGCCGCCTTTATGTTGCGAGGAGAGGCAGATTACTGGTGGGAATCGATAAAGCGTACTCAACCTGCCGCACTGAAGATGTCCTGGGAGAAGTTCCAAGAGCTGTTTAACGACAAATACTTTCCCGAGAGTATTCGTCACATGAAGGAGGTGGAGTTCATCAAATTGGAGCAGAATAATATGACCGTGTCGCAGTACGAGGCAAAATTTGCGGAGTTATCCCGGTTTGCGTCCCACCTGGTGGATAATGAAGAAAGAATGACGCGGATGTTTTTAAGAGGTTTGAAGCCGGAGATACGTCAACATCTTGTTTCTCATAAACTGTGTTTGTATTCAGATGTTGTAAATAGGGCTCAGTTGGTGGAGCGCGATAACGAGACAACGCAACCAAAAGAGAGCAGCCGGCAAAATGATAATACCAGTGAGAGCAGTCATCGAAGCGGTGACAACAAGCGTGGAGGGAATCAACAGGCCAGAAATGGTAACCACTTCGGTGGTAATCAGGGCCAAAACAATAAGAATGGACATTTCAAGAAGAGGAGATTCAACAATGATGGAAAGATGTCAGCACCAGCACCTGTCGTTAAGGAAGGAGAACGACCACCTATCATATGTTTCAAATGCGGAGGGGAGGGGCACATCAGTCCAAACTGCGCGATGCCGTCCAAAGCATGTTATAATTGTGGAAGAGAAGGTCATTTAGCCCGATTTTGTCGTTTACCGAAGACAAATTCAGCTAGGATGGAGGCACCAAAGGCCGTCCCAGAAAAGTCAAAACCGGTTGTGCAAGGGAGAGCGTTTGTTGTGACCTCCCAGAACGCAAGGAACCCGAATGAGGTCATCACGGGTAAGCTTATCATAAACTCTAACGAAGTCTATACTTTATTTGATACCGGTTCAACCCATTCTTTTATTTCTCCTACTTGCGCTCATCGATTAAATTTGATTCCGGAGAAATTAGACTTTGACTTAGCAGTTGAAACTCCATTGGGAGAAACCTTCATTACATCCACGGTTTATAAGTCTTGTTTGGTTCAAGTTGGTACCCACACATTACCTGTCGATCTTATTTCATTAAAAATACTTGCATTTGACGTGATTCTAGGGATTGATTGGTTAACTACTCATCATGCAAAAATTGATTGTTTTCGTAAGGTTGTTAGCTTTCATATTCCTAATCGACCTATTATGCGAATTCAAGCAACCAAACCATTAAAATCAATCGCTGTCATCTCAAGCCATAAAGCTATTCGTTTATTGAAAAACGGATGTCAAGCTTTCTTAGCTCATGTCACAGATCTAAACAAAAATACGTCAGCTTTGAATGATATTTCTGTTGTTAATAAATTTCCTGACGTATTTCCCGAAGAACTTCCTGGCCTACCCCCAGAGCGTGAAATTGAATTTTGTATCGACCTTGAACCCGGTACAAAACCCATTTCCAAAGCCCCATATCGAATGGCTCCTATTGAACTTCAGGAGTTAAAGACCCAACTGCAGGAATTGTTAGACATTGGTTTTATTCGTCCTAGTACT
The DNA here is from genome assembly GCA_016801055.1 of Panax notoginseng. NCBI lineage: Eukaryota > Viridiplantae > Streptophyta > Magnoliopsida > Apiales > Araliaceae > Panax > Panax notoginseng. The sequence goes on from CM029018.1 coordinate 196,530,651, forward strand.
TCTCCTTGGGGTGCTCCTGTTCTGTTCGTGAAGAAGAAAGATGGGAGTATGCGACTTTGTATTGATTATCGGGAGTTGAATCATGTCACCATCAAAAATAGGTACCCATTGCCACGTATTGATGACCTGTTTGACCAGTTGCAAGGAGCACAATTCTTTTCAAAGATCGATCTTCGTTCTGGATATCATCAGCTGAAGGTTAGAACTGAGGATATTCCAAAGACGGCTTTTAGAACTCGGTACGGGCATTATGAATTCTTAGTTATGTCTTTTGGATTGACTAATGCTCCTGCTGCCTTCATGGATATGATGAACAGGGTATTTAAGGAATATTTGGATCACTTTGTGGTCGTCTTTATCGATGACATCCTTGTTTATTCCAAAAGCCGTGAAGATCATGAGCAACACTTGAGGCTGGTACTCCAAAAGCTTCGTGAATACAAACTTTATGCCAAGTTGAAGAAATGCGAGTTCTGGCTGGAAGAGGTAGCATTCCTTGGGCACGTAGTATCAAGTCGTGGAATATCTGTTGACCCGGCAAAGATTGAAGCTATTCAAAGCTGGGAGCAACCTAAATCAGTGACCGAGGTACGTAGCTTTCTTGGTTTAGCTGGTTATTATCGAAGATTCGTGGAAGGATTTTCTCGAATCGCTACTCCATTAACTCAGCTGACTCGGAAAGATACAAAGTTTGGTTGGAGCGAAGAATGTGAGCAGAGTTTTCAAGAACTCAAGAGGAGACTCATTTCAGCACCTGTTCTAACAATACCATCTGGCTCGGAGGGATTTGTCATCTACAGTGATGCTTCGAGCAAAGGGTTGGGATGCGTTCTCATGCAACATGGAAAAGTCATAGCCTATGCATCAAGACAACTCAAGGAATATGAGAGGAATTATCCTACTCATGATCTAGAGTTGGCAGCTGTTGTCTTTGCACTTAAAATTTGGAGGCATTACTTGTATGGGGAGAAAGTGGAGATCTTTACGGATCATAAAAGTCTCAAATATTTCTTCACTCAAAAGGAACTCAACATGCGACAACGACGTTGGCTTGAACTGTTGAAAGATTATGATCATACCATTCAATACCATCCTGGAAAAGCGAACGTGGTAGCTGACGCATTGAGTAGAAGATCATATGCGGGTACAAGTGCAATATTAACAACGCAAAGGCCCATTTTGTGTGACTTGCAAAGGATGGAGATAGAGTTGAAGACTCCAGGGACCCATGTGATGATGGCGAATATACGAGTAGAACCGACTTTAATCGATAAAGTTAAAGCTGCTCAAGCTACAGACCTGGAGCTGATGCGTATGAGGAAGAAAGTGCAAGAAGGTTCTATGCCGGAAGCAAGAATCGATGAAGAAGGAATACTTCGAGTCAACTCCAGACTTTGTGTTCCTAACAACCCTGATTTAAAGTATGAAATCATGATGGAGGCGCACAACACACCGTTTGCAATCCATCCTGGAAGTACCAAAATGTATCATGATCTTCGTCATACATTTTGGTGGAGCAATATGAAGAGAGAGATAGCGTTGTTTATCTCAAGGTGTCTAACTTGTCAACGAGTCAAAGCGGAGCATCAAGTACCAAAAGGTCCATTGCAACCACTTGAAATTCCAGAATGGAAGTGGGAGCACATCACCATGGATTTCGTTACCGGTCTTCCTAGGGTTTCTCAAGGTATTGATGCGATTTGGGTCATTGTTGATAGATTGACCAAGTCTGCTCATTTCTTACCGATACGAGAAACTTATACACTTGAACGTCTTGCTCGTATGTACATAAACGAGATTGTAAGACTGCATGGTATGCCAGTATCCATAGTTTCTGATCGAGACCCAAGATTCACTTCACGATTTTGGGTTAGTTTACAAAAAGCTATGGGCACGGAGTTACGATTTAGTTCAGCATATCATCCTCAGACGGACGGACAATCAGAGAGGACTATTCAAACTCTTGAAGATCTATTAAGACTCTGTGTCTTTGACTTCAAGGGAAGTTGGGACAAGTTCTTACCATTGGTGGAGTTTTCCTACAACAACAGTTATCAAGCAAGTATTGGCATGGCTCCATTCGAAGCATTGTATGGAAGAAAATGTCGTTCTCCAGTATGCTGGGATGAGGTGGGCGAAGCAACGTTGTTGGGACCGGAGTTGGTACGTATGACTACAGAAAAGATTCAAACGATCCGACAACGTATAAAAACCTCACAAGATCGACAAAAGAGTTATGCTGATCTTCATCGAAAGGACGTGGAATTTGATGTAGGAGATCATGTGTTCTTACGTGTTGCTCCATGGAAAGGAGTTACGAGATTTGGAAAGAGAGGAAAGCTAAATCCTCGATTCATCGGTCCATTTTTAATCCTCGATCGAGTAGGAACTGTGGCTTATAGACTCGCTTTACCGCCAAGTATGTCTCGTGTTCATAACGTTTTCCACATATCCATGTTACGCAAATATGTGGAAGACCCGAACCACATTATTGAGTTAGAACCGGACGAAATAGCGGAGGATTTGACGTATGAAGAAGTTCCTGTTCAAATCTTGGATAAGAAGGAACATATTCTACGCTCCAAGGTTATACCTCAAGTCAAAGTTTTGTGGAGAAACCACGATGTTGAGGAAATGACTTGGGAGTTAGAATCAGAAATGAAATCAAGGTATCCTTACCTCTTCGACATACCAGGTACGTACCCTAATTTCGAGGGCGAAATTTCATAAGAAGGGGAGGTTGTAAGACCCCAATTTTTATAAATAAAGATGAATTTTCTATAAATATCATTTTTGAATATTATGGAGTTAATTTGATATAATGTTATAGTTGTGGGTAATATTTATAAATTTTGCAAAGTAAGCAAGTTGTTATAAAATATTCGTTTGGTCGGAGAATATTCTTTTTGTCGGGGAATATTCGTACGACGGCACAATCATTGGTGGACCCCACAACGGAATTATTGTCGGATTGAGAAAACGACAGAATTATCTTTCTATAAAAATAACGGCTGAGGTGTTACCATTAAAACCGTTAAAACTGTTGAACTACTCGGTAGTAAAAGTACAGTAATACGCGTGGTTGCATAGTAGCACACGGTATTGATTATTGATGCTTACGTGAGAAGTCACTCAGCTATACTCAATTATTGCTACAGTAATTGCTGCATCATATCTCTTAAATTATTGTCATAGTATCATCTGTATAATATGTTATATTATTGAGACGTTGTGGTAAGTTTGGTTATTTTATGGGGGGCCATATGTCATCATCTAAGAGTCCCTTCGTCAATAGTATTTACCTTGGTCAATAGTAATTACCTTCGTCAATAGTATTTACCTTGGTCAATAGTAATTACCTTCGTCAATAGTATTTACCTTGGTCAATAGTAATTACTTTCGTCAATAGTAGTTGTCCCTTCAATATTACCAAGAGTCATTTGACCCTTCGTTAAGACCAAGAGTCATTTGACCATTCGTTAAGACCAAGAGCCACCCTCAGTTTTTCTATAAATAGAGGCCTAGGGCTTCATTATTTTTCACGAATTCATTCAAGCTATAGAGAGAGAAAGTATAGAGAGAATAAGAGAGAGAGAGACTAAAAGTATTCTGCTACATCACTTTTCCAATATCCAGTTCTTTTAAGGTAGGGAATATTATTTCTTTTATATTCATGAAGAGAACTTCTGTTATTCCATTTGTTATTATTCTGTTGGAATAACCAGTATACGCGGTCTACCCTATACTTGGTGACATTCTTCTATTATTCTGTTGGAACATCCTGTCTGTGTGTTTTACACCGGACCTGGTTCCGTTTATTATTCTGTTGGAACATCCTGTCTGTGTGTTTTACACCGGACCTGGTTCCGTTTTATTATTATTCTGTTGGAATATCCTGTCTGTGTGTTTTACACCGGACCTGGTTCCATTATTTATTATTCTGTCGGAATATCCTGTCTGTGCGTTTACGCCGGACCTGGTTCCATTATTTATTATTCTATTGGAATAACCTGTCTGTGCGGTCTATCGCATGCATGGTGATTTCTTTTGTTATTCCATTCTTTATTGTACTCAGTTGGTTAAGTTTTGACTTCTATACTCCATGAAATTTGTGGAATATCCTTGATAGTTGCGTTTCATCCAGTATCTTTTCAAGAAAATATTCTTCTAAGCATTCTTGAATTTTACTCCACAATGCAGTATCATGTTGACAATTTGGACGTTGTTAATTCCTGGATAAATTAATTCTTGAACTTATTTTATTGAATTCTTATATCATTGTCATCATCCTCATGTTTATAAAATGTTGAAAGTCATCTGTGGTATGTAGTGCATAGATGGACTTGGTATGATTATGACCAGGGATTATTCGGTATAATCATGACCGTAATGTTACAAATGATGTGGTAAAAGTCCTCATTGGCCGTAGTGCATTGATGGACAGTTGTTGGCATGATCATGACCATTAATGAATACACGAATATCCTTGGCCGTAGTGCAGGGGTGATTCGATGATGTGGATTATTTTATTAAGCTGAGTCTCAGCGATCGCAGTGTTGAAAAACCTTTTAAATCATAAAAGATAGTAGAGTTTATTTTCTACTTGACTCTTTTAATGGATTGCTTGTTCCGCTGCAGTTAAACTTGATGTCTATTATATTTTATCAGTTTAACATTGTTGAAGGCTAATGATAATTTATTCTGCATTATCTTAGTCATAATATTTCTTACTGGGCTAGTTGAGCTCACCCTTTCTTTCACTGTTCTCTTCAGGAAATGAGAACGTAGCTGGGACAAGTCGGGGTACGGAGTGATGGTCCGAATGATAGTATTAGTTAGTAGTCCTCACTATTTTATGTAATGGTGTGTTAATAAATGTAATGAAGACTCCTTTTGAGTATGAATACTCTCTAGAAGATAATATTTGTATTCAAACTCACAGTTTATGTTTTGTCGTATTGTACACGACAGTTGTATTATTAAGTTGTATTTGTATTCTGTACTATGTATCTGACGACCCAAGATGGGTGATGTATACCTAATTTTGGGGGCGTCACATAATGTTGAGGTTTTTATCAGTATTTTTGTCGGAATGGAGGTATTAAAAATCAGGGTTTTTGAGATATTGTGCGGGAGTTATAATTTTTAATCCGACCGTTGGATCGTGGTAATTTTTGGATATGTTATACATATATAAGTTGAGTATATGTCCACAAATTTTGAACCGTTAAAAATGAACGTATGATTTATTATGAATTTTACGAGATGACTGGTTCAGAAATTGTTGAATTTTCGGAGTTAATCATTTTGGTAGAAAATTCTAGAATTGGTGGGCCCCACTCTTGGTTGGTGAAGAAATGTGCTGAGATTTTTTCAAATGTGGTGGGTGGGAATAGTAGCAGGTAAAGCCATCAGGTTGCAGGTTAAGTCTACTTCGGCGTGCTAATATTTTCCTATAAATAGAGGGCTAAGTTAGAATTGAAAATCACACCAGAAACAAGTTTTCTATCTTTCTCTCTCTAGATTATTGAGTGTATTTTGTGAGTATTTAGATACTTTGAGAGTTTCTATTCATCAGAGCAAGTGTCTTTCAGCCTTATACCGGTATTCCGACCAGAAGTACTGTCTTTACGAGGTAAAGGATGTTATTTTATTCAAATGTGATATTATTTCTTCAATATCATTATGCCGAAATATTGGTTGGAAATTTTTATCAAATTTAAAACTTTTCACGTCGGGGTTACTATTCATGAGTTACTATTCACGAGTTACTATTCACGAGTTACTATTCACCGAAAAATAAATTTTTTTTCTTTTCGTCCAAAATATCTATTCTGGGTACTAGCTTTGATTGTATCCATGTTTTGATCATTCTTGAATTCTACTTCACTATGAATAATTATAAGGTATTTTTAGACATGGATAAATCGAAATACGAATCCTTAATATTTGTTATTTTGTTTCACTGGATTCGTTTTTTTTAAGATATTTTTCATCATCCTCAGTCCTAAATGATGATATTACTGAATATCTTTGGCCCGTAGTGCAAAGATGAATGATTAACTGATGAATATCTTTGGCCCGTAGTGCAAAGATGAACAGGTGTTGAGATGAACATGACCGACTGGTGATACAAATGAATATATTTGGCCTGTAGTGCAAAGTTGAATATTTGATTAAAGATGGTTATTGATTGTTGTTACAGGGATAAAATATTGATGATGGACTTTTAAATCTTAGAAGATAGTAGAACTCATTCTCTACTTGACTCTTCTAATGGTTTGCTGTTTCCGCTGCAGTTATTGATTTAAAACTTGTTGTCTATTGTATTCTATTAGATTTTTCCCTGTTGAAGACTAACGATAATTTGTTCTGTATTATCTTAGTCATAATGTTCTTTACTGGGCTAGTTGAGCTCACCCTTTTCCTTTTTGTTCCATTTTTCTCAGGAGGCGAGAATGTAGCGAGTACTAGTCGGGGTATGGAATGATGGTTCTAGAAGTTACTTTAGTAGTCCTCACCATTTTTATGAAATAATGTATCAATAATTGTAATGAGGACTTATTTGAGTGTGGATATTGTCTAAATGACAATATTTGTATTTAAACTCACAGTTCTTGTGTTGTAATAATAAAGATGTAGTTGTTTCTGTACCATGTATTTTGGCGACTCAGAATGGGTATTGTATACCTATTTTGGGGGCGTCACAAAAGAGGTGAAGGAGCTTCGGAGGCAGCTTGCCGAGGTACAGAAAGTAAAAGATACTTTGAAAGAAAAGGCTGACCCCACCAAGAAGTTGTCTCACATTGAAAGTTATGACGGATCGGGAGACCCCTATGACCATAGTCAGGCGTTCGACCGACTGATGGATTATTACGACTTTAGCGATGCTGCAAAGTGTCATACTTTTGTCACAACACTCCGAAAGGATGCCAGGCAATGGATGGGGTCTTTGCCTTCGGATTCGATTTCATCTTGGGCAGATATGTGCAATAAGTTCCACGCCCGCTTCGGGAGCAATAGAAGAAGAGGGAAACCAACTGGCTCGCTGGCTCAGGTTCGACAGTACTCGAATGAGTCTTTGGGCTAATATGTAAAGCGATTTCGTGAAGCAGTCGGCCAAGTGACAGACTTGAACGATCTACAAGCCGTGGGACTATTTCAGAATGGGTTAGATCTGGTCAAATTGGAAAAGTTGGTGAAGAAGCTAATGTTTCACCACCCGAAAAGTCTCGCAGAAGCCTTCGACAATGCAGAAGGTTATATCGTGGTAGAGGAAGCCATGAATAGCCTCAAGCGTCCCTTTTCAGATCGGCTTAAGGAGACAGATCGGGACAGAGTAGAGGGGGACCAAAGTAGGAATGAAGGAGATAAAGGCCGTCGTGACGGCAGGCCAAAGAAATACAACAATAATTGGAGGCAGGGTGGAGAACGCTCGTCCGCTCCCGCTCAGAGGGTAAACAAGACGTATACTGCACTCAATGCTGACAGGGCTGTTATCTTGGAGCAGATTAAGAATCAACCTATTTTCGAGCCACCTCGAGATAACATTAAGCCAGGAAAAGGGAATTCTCGTAAGTATTGTGACTATTATCCAGCCTCGGGTCACGATACGAACGACTGTGCTAGTTTGAAAGATTTTATTGAGAGAAAGGTGCAGGACGGGGCTTTAGTTCATTATGTGGCCGCCCGAACGAATCAACAGCAAAATAGAGGACCTGTTCAGGCAGCCCAACCAGTTCAGCAAGTGTTCCCCGCCCCTGGACTGCCAGCAAGACAAGTCATAGATGTCATCACTGGGGGTACTTCGGGCAAGCTTGTTGGAAAGAAGCGCCGAAGCTATCTGGATTCGGTCATGTCAGTGGCGGGTACCCTCCCGAAGACTGACAGACCCTTCCCGGGTACGGTAATTTCCTTTACAGATGAGGATTACCCTTCGAAAACCATCGAACCGCATGAGGGATCATTGGTCGTAACGGCACAAGTGGGTTCGGTGGACATGAAGCGCATGATGATCGACAACGGGTCTTCTGTGGATATCTTATATGCTCATGCTTATCAGAGGATGCATCTTGATGGGCAGAAGATGGAGATCGGACAGGAGGCCCCTTTATATGGCTTCAGCAACGATCCGATCAGGGTGGCTGGAACCATTAAACTGCTGGTTATCTTCGGAATGGCACCCCAACAGGTAGAAATTATTTGCAAATTTTACGTTGTGAATGTAGATTCCGCTTATAATGCTATTTTGGGGAGACCCACTTTAACTACTTTACAAGCTGTAACCTCAATCTCTCATTTCAAAATCAAATTTCCTACGGCTCATGGGGTTGGGGAAGTGAAAGAGGATTTAGATCTGGCCAGAAGATGTTATAGAAATACCGTGATCACTTCGGGAGTAGGGGTGTCGAAACAAAAACAGACCATGGCTATAGAGATCGAACCCTTCACGGAAAGCAGCTCAGAACCGTTGGTCATGCCAGCCGAAGAAACAGAAGAAGTAGAGCTCGTCCCGGGCAAAGCGGACAAGACGGTGAAGATAGGTTCGGGCATGTCGGAACCTCTCAGGACAAACCTCATTGAACTCCTGCAGTGTTATGTTGACATCTTCGCCTGGGAGCCTCAAGATATGCCGGGAGTGAGCAGGGATATTGCAGAGCATCGGTTAGAAGTGGACCCGTCGAAGAAGCCAGTTCGGCAAAAGAGGAGGATCTTTGCGCCCGAGCGCTAAAGAATCATAGATGAGGAAATTGCGAAGCTGCTAGCTGCTGACTTCATCTTTGAGATCGACTATCCGCAGTGGATGGCAAACGTGGTGCTGGTTCAGAAGCAGAATGGGAAATGGCGAGTTTGCATCGACTACACGGATCTGAATAAAGCTTATCCAAAGGATTTCTACCCGTTACCCCACATTGACCAGCTCATCGATGCAACTTCGGGGTATGCCTTGTTGAGCTTCATGGATGCATTCTCTGTCTATCATCAAATCTCCATGTGTAAAGAGGATATACCGAAGACGGCGTTCATTACGCATCGTTCGGTATATGCCTACAAGAAAATGACCTTCGGCCTCATCAACGCCGGGGCCACTTACCAGAGGATGATGAACTATGTCTTCAGGCGTCAGTTGGGCAAAAATATGGAAGTATATGTGGATGACATGATTGTTAAAAGCATGTTGGTGCACAAACATCTGGATGACCTGGAGAAATGCTTTCAGACAGTCCGTCATCACAAATTGAGACTGAATCCTACCAAGTGCACCTTCGGATTAGGGGCTGGCAAATTTCTGGGTTATCTGGTCAGCCAGAGGGGAATTGAAGCCAATCCAGAGAAGATTCAAGTGATCCTGAACATGAAGACTCCTCAGTCATTTAAAGACGTTCAGCGTCTGACTGGAAGGATTGCAGCTTTGAGGAGGTTTATGTCCAAATCGGCAGAAAGGTGTTTGCCATTTTTTGATACGTTGAAAGGGCCGAAGAATGCCAAGACGTTCCAATAGACTTCGGAATGCGAAGACGCCTTTCAGAGCATCAAGTCCTACTTATCTTCGGCGCCTTTGTTGGTGAAGCCCGCTCCTGCTGAGACTTTGTATTTATACTTAGCAGCTAGTTCGTTGGCAGTAGGAGCAGTTTTGGTGCGAGAAGTTGGGGGTAAGCAGCACCCGGTTTATTATGTAAGCCATGTCCTTCGGGATGTCGAAATAAGGTACCCAAATATTGAAAAGTTTTCTTTTGCTTTAATAACTGCTAGTCGGAAGCTTAGGCAATACTTCCAGGGTAGGTTGGTAATAGTCTACACAGATCAGCCTTTGAAGAAAATTATGGGCAAACCTGAGGTATCGGGGAGATTAGCTGCATGGACGATGGAGCTATCTCAGTTCTTCGTTGAATATCATCCCCGAACTGCCATCAAGGGGCAGGCCTTGGCAGATTTTGTGGTCGAGTGTTCGTTTTCTGAAGCTGATGAAGCTGTAGCAGAAGCTGAAGGATCTGACAGCATAGTTGCGATTCTTCAGCAGAAGCAGAGTTCGTGGACACTATATGCAGATGGATCTTCTACCGCAGACGTCAGTGGAGCAGGGATTATTCTGACCAGTCCGGAGGGATTCAAGGTGCAACAGGCCATCAGATTTCAGTTTAAAGCGACGAACAATGAAGCAGAGTATGAAGCAGTGTCGGCAGGATTGCGATTAGCTAAGAGTCTCGAAGTGCAAAGAATAGTTATCTTCAGCGACTCTCAATTAGTCGTTAAACAAGTCTCCGGGGAATACGAAGCCCGAGGTCATCGAATGATCAAGTATTTGGCGGAATTGAAAGAACGGCTTCAGTATTTCCAGTTGTACGAATTTCAGGGGGTCGAACGTAACGACAATTCCATTGCCGATGCACTCTCTAAATTAACCAGTACGGATGTTAACGTTTTTGATGGGTCAGTTTACTTAGAAATTTTGCAACATCCCAGTGTTCATCACGAATCGGTAATGTGCGTTGACCGAACCAACTGCTGGTTGACCCCATATCTGGAGTATCTGGCAGATGGCGTTTTACCTTCGGATCAGATGCTGGCCAAAAAAATCAAGTACAAGAGTGCTAATTTCGTTCTGATAGATGGGGATCTGTTTCGAAGGGCCTTCTCGTCTCCACTGTTAAAATGCTTGACTCCATCCGAAGCTGACTATGCTCTTCGAGAAGTTCACGAGGGCATCTGTGGCGACCATATGGCTGCTAAGTCATTAGCCTACAAAGTACTTCGGCAGGAATACTACTGGCCTACCATCTTCAAGGAAGCGACTGAATACGTCAAGAAGTGCGAGAAGTGTCAGCTCAACAGTCCGATCCCACATCAGCCACCAGAAGAGTTATACTCGATCTTATCTCCCATACCCTTTGCTGTCTGGGAGGTTGATATACTAGGCCTGCTACCAAAAGTAAAAGGTCAGGTGAGCTTTGTTATAGTTGCCATCGACTACATGACCAAATGGGTAGAAGCAAAACCGCTTAGGTTAATAACGGAACAGGAATGCTTAAAGTTCATCAAGGAGCCGGTAGTATTTCGGTTCGGAATTCCTAAGGTGGTGATTTCAGACAATGGACGTCAGTTCGTGGGATCAAAATTCGAAGCATTTTTAAAAGAACTGGGGGTCCAGCATAGAAAGACTTCGGTAGCTCATCCTCAGTCTAATGGACAAGTTGAAGTGACCAACAGAACGCTGCTGAATGGAATCAAGCGCAGATTGGACGAAGCTAAAGGAAGATGGCCAGAAGAGCTGCTCAGCGTGTTATGGGCCTATCGGACCACTCCGAGGACCACAACGGGGGATTCACCTTTCAGACTGGCCTATGGTACTGATGCCTTAGTCCTAGTTGAAATTGGATCTCCAAGTCTTCGAGTTAGTCAGTTCAGAGAAATATACAATTAATGACGAAGGGCTGAAAGCCAATCTTGATTTACTTGAAGAAGTCAGAGAAACAGCCTTAGTCAAACTTGCAGCCTATCAGCGAAGAGTAGCTAAGCATTATAACAAAGGGGTAAAACTTCGCAGGTTCGAAGTAGGGGATTTCGTTCTCAGAGAAGTCGAAGCATCTACACCCCAAAATTTGGGAAAGATGATGCGGAATTGGGAAGGGCCGTACGAAGTCATAGAAGTACCGAAGCCGGAGACTTATCGGTTGAGGGCCTTGGACGGATCAGAGATCAAGAATACTTGGCATGCAGGGAGGCTTCGAAAGTATTTTCAGTAGCTACAATGTTAGCACACCGGAAGTCTGTAAATGTTCTTAAGTCATCATCAATAAAAATTCCCTTTTTCTTGAACAAGTCTTGTCTTCTTTGCTGTTAATGTCATCGGAGTAAGGAGGTTCGGGTGGACTCGCTGACCATTCGATGGTAGCCTCATCGGCAGGTGGTCCCTATGAGTTCGTCAGGCCCTGCGTGGTAGGCGAACGTCATTGGTGTAAGAAGGTTCGGGTGGACTCGCTGACCATTCGATGGTAGCCTCATCGGCAGGTGGTCCTTAATTATGAGCTTGTCAGGCCCTTCGTGGTAGGCAAGTGTCATCCTTAAGACGTTGTCAGGCCCTGCGTGGTAGGCAATTGTCGATCCTTAGACCTTGTCAGGCCCTTCGTGGTAGGCAAGTGTCATCCTTAAGACATTGTCAAGGCCTGCGTGGTAGGCAATTGTCGACCTTTAGACCTTGTCAGGCCCTTCGTGGTAGGCAAGTGTCATTATTCAGACTTCGTCAGGCCCTTCACGACATCTACCTCACACTTTGGTAACGAATAAGTATTCATTTACTTTATTATTATTACCTAATTTTTCTTAAGTGTTGAGTTCGGAAGGCCACATTGTTAAAGAAAATACTGTATATCAAATTCAAATTAAGCTGGTAAAGTCGTCAGAATTGGGAAAAATAGGCTTTTGTAGCGGTCTTTTCAAATTTTGCACGAGAACCGAGGACGGCGCATTAATTGGAGATAATGATGCGGGAGTGGAAGGGGTAACGTCTGATTTTGGTTTTATTGGGTTATCCAAGGTGGGCTGGCGCTTGTTGGATCCCTTTTCGCTATGGACTTACACTATTTACAGTCTTCCACTAAACAGCCTGTTTAATAAAAGACTGGGGGGCAATGTTGGACCATAATACTTTCCATACTGGACCGGACTGAATGGGCTTATCCTTTGGATTATGTCACTTTTACCGTATTGGGTCAAATAACTTGGGCCTCGCTACTTGACTATAATATTGGGCTTAGTCACTGGGTTGGTCCATTACGTAAGGTGTTACTTATCCTATCTTTGACCGGTAATCATCACAAAAGGTAGCAGTTGACTGTTATGTCTGCCACCTTTCTGCATGGCATTAATGAGGATGGGACTCCGATTGCCGGCGGGAGGTAACAGTGGTAGCAGGTAGGAAAATAAGCTACATGCTTTCGGCTGAGATGACCGGGGATGAGAGGAGGTGTCAGGAGATAGTGGGTGGCAGAGTAAACCGGGTCTAGGGAACGTATGGGGCAAGGATCACAAAAGGGAAAGAGGTAACAAAATACTATACACATTATTATTTTCACACACACTCAGACACTAGTCAATATTTTCCTCCATTATTAACCTTGTGATCGCCTGTACTGACTCTCACGCCGGAGCTATCCCCCGACGGTCAGGCCGTCAAGCTTTTGGTGTTGACTTGTTGAACTGTGCAGAATCATAGCGTCTTACGTGATTGGGACGTGGGAGAAGATCTTGGCGTTAACACTAATTTTTTTTTATTTTTTGAGGTACATTACTAAGACTAGAAATAAAACGTGTGTACATAGTTGTAAGTATTGAGGTTTTTTGACTTGTACACCCTCTCATTTTTGAATCACACACACACACACACACACACACACACACACACATATATATATATATACACACACACGGTCCGGATCTTAAGTTCACTTCTTATCTAACATACCTTGCTCATCCTATTTTAGCATCGGATCGGGTGACAATTCGGTCCGTCGCAATATATTGTGTGTCGCTAAAAGCTAAGACGACGACTCTATATATAGTGACGGACCGAATCGTCGCCCGGTCCATCACTAAAGGGGGTGAACAAGATATACTAGATAAGAGGTGAACTTAAGATTAGGACCGTGTGTGTATATATATATATATATATATATATATATATATATATATATATATATATATATATATATATATATATATTGTACCACATGGGCTAGCTAGCAAGGGCAAAGGTAAGTAGGTAGCTGTAATTTAAAGTACTCCCCATTTTCCATTAATTGGCGTCTCATATCTAGGACACGCAATAGATCAATAGCTAGATAGGATGGTCCTGTCTATATATCACATTCTTTTGACATTATACACGCATCTACAACTACTTGGTAGCCACTAAACTCGGGTTAATTGAGTTATAACCACCCTGGTTGGATGGCGGATCATGGGTTGGGGCTCCATCCGGCCCGACTTGAATATATATATGAATAGGCAGGCATTCATTAGAAACTTAAATCTTGATGGCAAAAAGATCACAAAGCAAAGCTTAATGAAATAAGTTGGATACCCATTTCTTAACAATTACTCGCTGGCTATTATTTTGATCCTTTGCATAGCAGCGTAGAAGCAATAATATTGTTTATAAAACTGGGGAAAAAAAGCTTATATCAGCAGGCATGCATGCATGTATGTTCAATTATTGACGTTTACTGTGGTAGCGATTTGTCTAAACTCATCCCACTTTGCTTTATGAGTTAAATAAACTACGTACATTTGAAATAAATTGCTTACATGTCCAAAAATAAAGAAATAAACTCCTTGTAAACAAACAAGATTCCAAACACATCAAAAATTGATAAACGAACAAGTACAATAGCACCCTCCAAACGTAATGGAGGATCCTTAACAAAAGTGTATCTAAATTGGTGCAGCACAAGCACGTAAATTCAACAAAACTTAGAAAATGTCATTTCCAATAAATTTTGGTTTCCATATATATATATATATATATATATATATATATATATATATATATATATATACATGTAAACTCTTCCCGATAACAAATCATGCAATCCAGAAAGATATACCCAAGCCTCCTCAAAGCTTGGCTACTTGAATTCAATGAATACTTTACTGTGTACTACCAAAATGGGGGTAAAATGCAAGTACAAATGCATCGTGTTCATATTTACTAACCATCATGTCTATTATTTCAGATAGATGTTCATTTTACCAAGTCAAGAACGGTCCCCTACACATTCACTTATCGATCCCTGACTTGTTTTTTTTTCCTGTCAAAAAAATCAATACATTGCATTTAAATACCTGGTAAATATATAAATATATAGCAGCCAGAGACTGAAAGATATGACCACAAATACAATCACCATCTTCATGTCTAAATATTGGTCTAAATAAATAAAATTAAATATAGTTTGTTACCTCTTCACCATGCAAATATGTCAAAATGGTCCAACAGTTGAGCGCCAAGGCATTCAGATTTCAGAATCAGAATATATCACGTGGTCATTTTTTTCATCTTTTTCAGTTCTCATTCATTCTTTTTTCCAGGTTTTCTCTGTATTTTTAGCTCCATTTTGGGGATCGTGATCATACGCCGTTTTGAAACTAAACCGCCCAGGGAGTGACAGCCATCACACCAGATGAACTGCTGCACTTTATTTTATTTTTCCCTTTTAGGTACAATGAACAATTTAAATCCTCAGTACAGTCCACATGCAAATTATGTGGCATACACACTTCTGAATATTGTTAGATATGTCGAAAGCTTTTAAGTTGTGGCCTAAATTATGGCAAGTAGTAACTCTGTTGTATGTGCCGGTGTCAACACTCAGCTCATGTGTTTTTCTACAAAAGTTCCATCGTAGCAGAGTAAATAATGGGACTATATGTTCCACCATTGAATGCACTGATGATGCACACGTTGTTCTTGGTCTCGAGTATTAATGGCACTTGTGAGGACTCCCCACGAGCACAAGTGTCAGAATCCCAGATTTACATAAAGCTGGGACTGGATAATTCACATTTCAAAATATCATACCTTACTACATTTAGCGACTCGAATTCTAGTTCAGGATGTAACATTTGGCCTGGTCCAAATAATATTGTGCGGCGACCAAAGAAAAATAAAGATCCATAGCCCATCCCCGCAATATGGATCTGTTGGCTGTTATGTTATTTGAGTAACTTGTGTTTTTAACCCAACCATATATATGTTATTGTAAATAAAACTCGGTATGCTTTAGTTAGAGAAACATTTGAGTGTGCTGGGGAGTTTTGGATTTGTGATTCTTCACATCTCGATATAGTGATATATTTTGCCTCTCGCCTGTTTTTTTTTTTAAGTTTTCTAAGTAAATCTTGTGTTTTTGTCTTTAATTTTCTTCGTTGATGAGTTTTTGCGTTTCTTAGTTTGTAATAACATGTTCATCTTGGCATAACTAGATTTTTTGTGATAAATTACAACAGGAAAACACGACCCTTGGCTCCTCTGTCTAAGCCGTCATTAGTTAGATTTCGCTGAAGTATGACTCAATCCCAACACAAGTGAATCCATTTTATTTAATTATTGCTGCAAGTCCTATAAATGATTTCTTACTGTGTAACTGCATAAGCAGTGAATTCTCACATATCTAACATAACTTAATTTCTTCGCCAGTTAAATATTTAAGAAACTGTTATTGTTAGCATGATATATATTGTTGAGCCCTCCATCTAACATCTTAAGCTTTTAGATGAGTTGGTTACTTATCATGGTATCAAAGCTCTGGGTGTACAGGTATTGGGTTCAAATTTTCCCAGTTGCACAATTATCTTTCTATTAATTTAACAGTGCAAATGCACTTTAATTTCTCCCTTCTCTATATAAAATAAGTTGCATTTGAGGGGGAGTGTTAGCATGATATACATTATAGAGCCCTCCATCTAACCGCTTAAGCTGCAAAAAATTTCCTGGCATAACAATTGAAAGTTCTGGTATACTTGGTCAATCTGCAGCATACCATTTGGTCAATGTCAATCAATACATTAATAAGCTTTCACAGAATAAGTCAAGCATATAATTTAACTTATTTGAACAAATACTCAGAACTTGTGTTCAATTTATTAGTTTCCATAAATTATAAGTAAAAAGAATGTCACATATATCATTTTCTTGATAGTTTCAGTTTCAGTACCTATTTAGCCATGATTAAACTTATGAGAATCTAAGTAAAGAGAATACTAACAATACACTGATACATCATGAGGTTCATTTTTTCATTACCCTTTCCTCCTCTTGTGACTCAGGACAAAATCATCATCGTCGTCACTGTCATTGATGATTCTTTTCTTAGCTTTTACATCACCATTCTTTGACACTTGTTGTGGCTTTTTTGAACTCTCGCCTCTGCTTGGTGGTGGTGGTGATTTAATTGGAGTTCCCATCCGAATTTGCTTCTGCTTCCTCTGTTTTTTCTCGTATGCCTTCTTGGCTCTATCAGGTGACAACAATCCATGTTCCATCATCCTACATATTATTATGAACTTTTTGTCAGTATTATCAGGTCATTGCCAAAATCTAGAAATACAAGCACAGGCCATGAAACAAGGAAGAAAATGTCAGCCATTGATAGAGTTTGGGATGAGATGGAGGAGATAGATTAGAGGTTGCTTTTTGTCATCTCAAAGAGATTTTTAACGGACACTCTTAAGGATTGGTTTAAGGTTTCTAGGGTCCTTCGTCAGGGGGATCTTATCTCCCCCTTCCTCTTTACTCTTGTTCTCGATGGTCTTAGCTGATTAATTACTAGGTGAGGAGAGACGTTTGAATGAGGACTGTACTTTTGACAGGGGATTATTGTAGACTTTCTTCATCTGTAGTTTTGTGGATGATACCATCCTTTTTCTCTTTGAGGGTCTTTCTAGTTTTAAGAATATTACAACTACTTCATTAATTTTTTGATTAGCGTCCTTCAGTTGTTTGAGGAGGAATCTCATTTTTAGATCAGACTTTCGATGCGTAATCTAGAGGGGATCAACTTATAGATGCAGGATCTGCATGGTTATGTCTCTTTGGTTGGTTGTGTTATTCAGGAGATTCCCATGACATATCTTGGGGTTCCACTGGGACTAGTTCTCATTCCTCTCATTCCTGTGACAAGATGCTCCTATCAAAGTACACTACAAGACTTAGACAGCTTAGTATAACAGAACTTGGCTGAAAATAACCTTTCAAGTGGCATGATACCTCAAAAACATACTGCCTCATACATAATGGATCCTATTGAATATGTCTCGCATATGCACCTCTTTTAGGCTGCCCCATTTTTTCTTAGAAATACTCGAATCTCTAGAAGTGTCATGTGACAACCATGGGCTTTCAACTTACATTTATGGCTTAAGCTGTCAGCATCAAAATTTAACACAGTTTTTCTCTGCTAGTGAGGTATAAACATTATATAAGGAAATCAATCTTCTGGTGATTACTCAAACTATTCAGGAATGAGGAAAAATGAATAGGTCAACATCCATTCTAGAAATTGAAGAATGCTCACTTCTTCCAGTTTCATTTCATTTCCAATGAATACATTGTTCATGCCTTCTGAATATCACACCTCATGAAAAAGAAGTTAATAATTTTATGTTTTCAGCCTTGTTCAGAATGTTTTCTTTTGAAGCAGTTCTCACCTCTTTGACTAATAGTTGAACTACTTGCGGTGTTAAATGATTTTCAGTAGAGCTTTTCACCCTGATGCTATGTTCATTCGAAATTTAAGTCCATTTCTAAATGTCATTAAATTAGTCGTAACACCAAAATATCTCTTTCCTTCAAACCATCGTAGTATTTGTCTCAGGTAAGCTTTCATACAATCTCTTTGATTGAAATAAAAAAGAATACTTGTTTCTTCAACCACGATAATGAACCATACCATAACATAATGCCATGACCAACCAAGTAGGCTACTCATAAAAAATCATCTAATTAAATGGAATCACCATAAGCACCACAAATAGAGAAACAAGACGGATTAAAACAGTCGAGTACAAGTACCGTTTATCCAAGCCACCATGTCAAAACTAGGATGCCCTTCAGTTGTAATACAGTAACTTGTTAGACTGCTATATGTAAACACCCTACTAGAAGTACCATTGACCCAAAGAGGGTGGTGAAACCATGAACGTCATCTACCAAGTACGAAAGAGAGCCTATATACGGTACATAGTTGACCTTCTAAGCCGGAAAAAAACAACTTACATCCACCCAAGAACTGAAAAAATAATAATCATAATCAACCTTCCCTCTATTTGTGAAGCAAGCACATAAGGTTTTCAACAAAACCCTGTTTTTTATTATTAGTTTTCTTAATTAAATTAAGAGGATAAACAAATTAGGGGACAAACAAGAGTCCGCCCACCCCTAACAAGTGGAAAACATTCCATAATAAAGAAACAGAGCACTTAGAAAAGTGCAGTCTTTAGTGTAAACGCAAGCAACGCAAAGTGGTTACTCTAAAGGCACCCAAATCCAGGAAAGGAAACTAGTAAAACAAGGACTAAAAAACAGGGACGATACCACACTTCCATAGTAACTTATCATTCTTGCTTCTTCCAAACACTCGATAATAAATTAATTACTTATCTTACACTGAATAAGGACACACCCACTTCTCTTCCAACACTCCACAAGTAGTGTTCCACAAGTCCTGAGAAACAGGACATTGAAAAAATAAATAAGAATGTTGTTTGCTCTGCTTGCACATAGCCTTGACTTTGGACAAAACCATTTAAAACTTCCAAAATACATCTCCCAACTTCAAATTCCCACTTGCTACCCCCCAACAAAAAATACCGCCAAGGGCAACGAGGAATATCCAGGCTTGTTCACCATTCTATTTGGAAACAATTTCGAACTAATTTCTTATCACAAAATCCTATGCTTGTATACGTCGACTTTTTGATTGTCAGTTACAACAAGATCAATTGATATATAATCCACTAAATTCACCCACCATACAGAAAGATCAATTGCTATATAACTATTTTGTTAGAACATTCAATACTAACACTTCATCCCTTGTATAATATGTATAAGAAAAATGTAATCTGTAGAAATAAATAGAAATCCAACTTACAATAATACGAATCACAAAATAGATATCTTTAAACAAATGCATTATAAGAAGGTATAAAGAAATATTGTTGAACAATGCATGAAAGAGAGAAATAATTCAGTTTTGAGCTAACATTGTACAACCTTAATCAGGTATGACGGCATCACACAATGTAATGTATATAGCAGTCACCATTAACCATAAAACTTTCTGCCATAAAAAGATCCATTGCCAAAACACACACACACACACACAGAGAAAAGGTTTCTCCTGTACGATTGGTTGAAATCTATTCTATTTTTTCATTCCATTTAATTCCTTTGTGCAGTCTTTTAAGACAAATGTTCTACACTAAAAGTATGCAATAGAATAAATAAATTGTTTAAACCAGATCCATATTAAAGAATAGAAATGTTCAGTGACTATTATAAGGGAAGACAGCTTAGTCACTTGAAAAGTCTTCGGTACTTCACAGCTTGACCTTTATTAGGTCACAATGGCACTGGCCAATCAAAGAGTCAATGAATGAGAAAACATTTTATTTCTTTGATCAGTAAATGGACTTTGAGAATACTAATTGATCATATAAGCAAACATTTTCCTTTGAAGAAGTAGCACATGAAATAAGAAATTAATCTTGTAAATTTGGTACACTTCATTCAATAAGCAATGCAAAGAAATTGAATCAACACTCAATACATTAAGGATGAACAAGGTGAAGACTTAATTTGATTTAAAGAAACAAGGAATGGATAAAAAGAATCAAGATTTTGCTAAATAAATTGAAAGTGCCATAGAAGTTATGAGGAAACTCACCAAAACTCTGCCATTTCACTAGAAGGTATCTGTTTCGACAATGACTCGTAAAATATCCTCAAAGGTTCTCGCTGTTGACAAGAAGCAGATACATAAGGTATGGATTGTTAAAAGACTGCCCTTTAATTAAGCAAACTATAAAATAAAAGTAAATATAAACAAGTCCAGAACCTCTTCAGGAGGATCATACTTCTGGCCGGCCAACGAGTAAACTTTCTTCTCTCTTTTTTTAACTGTTGTTGTTGTTGATTTTTTTATCGCAGTTTTCGATGAACTTGATGTTGCTTTTCCTTTTACCTTCACTTACAATTGATTTAATCTCATCAAACCAGGAATCAGGAAACCAATCAAATTGACAAATTGGTACAAACACACATAATTTTCAGATTCCCAATTTCAGAATCCATCAAAGAGCACACAAGAATACTATATAATTATAACAGCCCAAATTAATAGGAAATGACAAATCCCCATAGATAAGTGATTCAATCTATCACCAATTAATCCATAACCATAGATTCCCAAATTATCCAAATTGGTGAAAAAATAGATTTCAATTAGGAATCTCAAACACCCAGATCAACAAATCAAGAAAGTAAATCCATTAAAGCAATATTTTTTCACAAATAACCAAATCTGAATCACAAAAAAAATAATTGAATTTTTCCAAATGGGTACCTCAGTTTTGGTAACAGTTGTGGTAATTTTATTCTTGGTAGAGCTGGGAGGGATGTTCTTCCCCTTTGAGGAAGAACCAATTGGATTGCCACTGGGTCTGACCTTGACAACACTAGATTTGGTCTCTGTAGCCATGTATTCCTCCTCTGCCTCTGCTATAATTCTAGAGCTAGTATTTGTTTTTTATATAAACAAGATTGTATTTTTTGATACCTCTCGGCTCTCACTGATTGTATTGTACATCACCTCTCTCTCTCTAATTTTGACAGTGTGAAACTAACATATACTGTAGTAAATAAAGAATGGGAGAGAGAGAGAGAGAGAGAGAGAATCAGGTAAGAGAAAAAGGAGGTGATTTCAATGTTTAGTTAACGACTTTAACGTCGGAGGCTATTATGATACTTTTAATAATAATTTTAAAAAATATATATATAAAAAGGTATAATTCTTTAACTGTCATCAGATTCTTAACAATTTTTAAAAACATACTTAAAAATTTTAATTTTTTTTAAAAATTATCGTTTTAGAAATGATCAGAAATGTAGTAGTAGTAGTAGTAAATATAATAAAAGAAAAAAATGGGAAAATGCGTGTGTGAGATAGATATAAAAGGAAAAAGGGGGTGATTTTAACGTTTGTTTTAACGTTGCAAGATTTATGGTTCAACTGGTTACGGTCGTTCAGTTACATGACTTTTTCCTACCCATTTTTCATCACTTTGTAATAGTACTGTACCAATCTAGTAGATAGTAAAAACCACAAATATATATAAATTAATTAATTACAATAATAATGTTATGGATTCTGCAATGGTCATATGCATTTTTATTTTTATAATAGAAATTTATGACATTACTTTTTTGAACAATTTGTATAAATTAAAAGTCAAAATATATAAAAATACATGTTAATTAGATTAAATTAATAATGTAACAAACAGGTTAGGCGTGGTACGAGACTCTAACCGGACCAAACTTTTTACGGCACATGTTAAGGCCTGCAGTCCCAGGTCAGGTTCAAGCTGGGCCCATGTTATTTTTTATTTTATTTTTACAATTTATAATTTCAAACATTAAATAATACTAAAAAACTAATTGCATCCTTGGTAGCAGATGGTATCAATAAAGAAAGAGGAACAACCTCAAGCTATTATACCAAATTTTGGTTCAAGGATAAAGAAAGGATGTTTAGGAACCACCGGCGTTTGCATTCATAATATGATTAGTAGAAGAAAACTACAGGCGCAGCTACTGGAGTAGTTAGAATAATATAAAGGAAAAACAAGTCTATAATGTAGTTGCTGCTGCTGCTCTATACCCATCTGGAAAACAAATGTACACTTTGAATTTAATCACCTTTTTCTATCTGAATTGATTCTTTCACTAAACATAAAATTCTTTGTACAAAGATCAAGCAGAATTTATCCGAAAAACTCTATTATACCAAATAGAGTGAAGAATCATATGAAACAAATCATACTTTACGGGCTCAACATGCCAAAGAAAATGTTCTTGTACCTTTTTCACTCTCATTTGCATCTCAAGGTACTTTTCCTCTGAAATTGAAAGCAATATGTTCTTCAAATTCTGAATATCCTTCTCCAAGATGAAAACGGCAAAAGATTCCCAGTTCAAAACCTCAAACAAAGGCGGAACATAATTATCCGAAATAATAACTGGCACACATTCGTAGAATATTGATTCCACCACTCTTGGACTATTGACAGCAAAACCTCTAGCACAAATGCAGTACTTGCTGGTCTTCATGTAGTGAATGTAGTTCTTGTTGCCCTTTACATGAGGCATTCGGTTTAAGATTTTCATGTCGGTGTCGTTTCCCCAGTGTTGTACAAGTTGTGGCCGGACATTTCCATGCATGTATCCAGCAAAAAAGGCGAGAATTGGCCTTTGAGAAGGAGGGGCGCCGCCAATGTCTGTTAGAGGATTTTGGGATGATCGAACGTATGTTGTTGGGATAGATACGTCTTTGCCTATGTTGAAACCTACTTTGATATCTGCATTGCAGAGTGCTCTGATGCAATTGAGCATTAGTCCCCTTGTTTCTGCTGGGGCCTGAGGAATGGTTATTTTTAGTAACTCTTCCTTTAGAGACGCTAACTTATATTTAGATATAAATCATAAAAATTAATATATTTATGTCACACATTATGATATATATTTTGTTTTCCTTTCTGGAGTATTTGAAGTTATAGATTATGTTTTTGAAGCCTGAATTGAAAAGATGAGTTGCGCCAAATTTCTGCATTATGCAGAAGAATCAGAACCTAGTGGGGAATAGAAAAAGGAAAAGAAAAAAAACTTCATACTAAAAACCAGCTATAACTCTGATTTCTCCCAATGGAGCTGTCCAGAAATCAGAATCAACACAAAATGAAAATACTCTGTCCCTCTAAATTCCACTTTTCAAAAGTCAAACAAGTTTCGAGGAAAATTCGGCTTTTGCACAACAACAACAAAGGTCAAGATTTACTTGATATAATGAGAAGTAAATTAATCTTGGAAAGTCGACTATTTATGGTGTCCCACAAAGGAATTTCACCCTCGATTTGGGGAGGAGGGAGTATTTATCTATACAAAATTCGGCCATATAATTGGATATGGAGCATGTTGGTTTGAAGGTCGAAAATATGAATTAACCACATATTTATGACCATTGGATGCATATGTGCAAATATGAATAAAAACAGAATTACCACCAAAAAATATGACAAAGATTGAAATTATCAGTTGATATATAACCCTAAACTATACAAGAAAATTGACATGTAAACTAAATGGATATGTTCTTATTTGATATTCAAATGTGCCATAGTAGTAAGTTTGGAATAGCATACCCAATCATGGCAAGCAGCAAGAAAATGATCCGCTCCATCAGTTCTGTTCCAGAAAGGATACTTTGCTATAAGCATGTCCACATAGTTCTTCGTGTATTGAATAAGATTTTGACGATTGTGCGAATGACGCACATAAAGCGTTAACTGAAGCAATCGCGAACTGAAAGGTAAGTAAAATAGATGAGCTTCACTGGGGTCTTCAGTGACAAATTGCTTGTTTGCTTCTAACAACTTCAAGAACCAACCCTCGCATGCATATATTCCCTCGAGTATTGAGTCGTGGAAAATTGGTTTTTCTCCATCCTTGTAGATATAGACTTTGAGCTTATCATTCATGACTTTGTAGCTCCTGCAAATAATTGTCAATTTTCTCTTATGGTTCTGGCAACATAAAATGATACAAGAAAATCAAAAATCAAAGGAATAGTTATTCAATAAAATGTAAAAATGTACCTTTTAAACATTGAAGCATTACGATAAAGAAGTGCATGAAGTTCTGTATCATTCTTTATGATGGGAGCATTCTCTATCTGTGATTTTGCATATAGTAGTTCCTGGTCAACTTTTGAAAAAACTTGTGGTGGCTGCCAAAAGGAATAATAAAGAAATTAACAGAAAGAACAAAATTCTATAGAAAAAAGGGACAAGGTCATACACATACAAGTGAACGAGGTGAAGAGCGACTCTGCTGCAAGACCTCATTCATCTTGGATATCGACATTACTGGCATTGTTGATATATTGGACGTTTTGTTCACTGCAGGAAGATCAGTCAGAGACGAGCTAGCGTTTGATCGTGTGAGATTTCCCTGCAGTGGTCTTGTTTGGATAATCCCGAAGGAAGAACCATTGCTTTCAGTAACTTCTTTTGAGGAAATGTTATGCTCAGTATCTTTAGCCTTCTTTGGTGTGCCACTACTAACTGAACTTTTGTCACCCTTCAAGGTGGAGTTTTCTCCATCTTTTCCAACATTTTCATAGTTAGTTTCTTTCATCAAAGTAGAGGCTTCTGTATCGCTACTTGTCTCATGAACTGCATGTGTATAAGTTGAGTTTAAACCATCTGAAAGTGTGCTCTTACCAGACATTTCAGAATCCGATGATAATTCTCCAGCTGAAGAATAGGATTTCCTGATAAATGGAACTTTGCTAGAAAGTAGAGATGATAAGCCACCGCCATATGGAAGTTCAAAATGCTGAACAACCATCAGTACAGCAAATATTATCCCCAATAGCCATATAAATCTCTTACTTTCTTGTAGACACGTAAACTGAAATCCATGATCCATTTCTCATTAGATGCTCTTATGTTCTAAACTTAAGATACATCAAGTTGATTGGTGCTGCCTGCCTGCTGAAACTTTACAACCTCCATCTACCCTGCCAAGTTTACAAATAAGTAGAAATATAGCATTATCTGTTATAGTCATGATTTCGTTTCTCTTTTCAATGTCTAGGACATATATAGTAGGACTGTAGGAGTCCCATTGGTGTTTAAAGATGAAGGGGGGAAATAAAGAGACCATTTTCTATGCAACCAAATGAAAAAGAGGGATCTTTCTTTACCCTTATAAATGCCATGAAACTCTTCCATCCTTCAATATTGTAAGGGACATTAAACCCCAAGAATGATTCTAAGGCCACTAAGTAGTCATGATTTTAAGAAACTTTTGTCAGCATAAATTGGGTCCGGTTCGATCGCATTATTTATTCATTTAGTTTGCATCATGTGTGTTCTCTTTCATTTTTCCACATAATGATTATACGTTTACAAACACTTTATGAATACTTGAAATTTTATTTACAATTTTCCCAAAGGCATAATGTAAAATTTGAACATGCAACTGAATCAACAAAACCAGTATTCAATTTCACCAAATAAATTTAAGTTAATACTATACAGCACATAAAATAAAAACACAAGTTTTAAGCTCATAGAAATCGCAATCAAAAGTCTAGAAAAAGAAAATTAGATAAAGTCTGAAGAAGAAAGAACAAGTTTGCTTCATTTGTCAGATAAATGTAGGGAAAAAATAAGAGAAAACTAAGAATTTGGTTTGATCCCTTCATAATTTTCACTATTTTGTACACAGAAAATGATAATAAACTATTTTTCTAATCAAGTTGTTGGAGATCACAAGAACATAAATCAGAAATGCTGAACTTCTACTTTCTCTACCAAATTTCCCAGTTGCCAAGCAGAAGAGTATATGACAATAATAACTGGACAAATAAAAAGAAAATATAACAAAAAATGAAAGGGAATTAAAAACAACTAAACCCATCAAATTAATATGATAATCTGGTAGATGAAAGAGAAGATCACTTACAGGGGTTAATGAAGCTTAAAGAAATATTCAATCTCTGGCTACAAATAATCAACACCCAAATACTAGTTTTAACAGATATTTAATAAAAAGTTTGAAACTTTTTTCTTAATCTCTAATTCAATCTCTCAAGTTGGCTCAGATCCTTGCGGGCCTCTTGAATCCTCAATTCCACTATTTCTTTTTCTTTAATTTGTTTTTGTATATTATTTGTTTTTTTATTATTATATAAAAAAATGCTTAAAACCAGAGAATTATTAAGTAGATCTGACTAAGTGGTTAGCTATTTATACATATCCCCTGGTCAGCCTGGATATTACAAAGAAGCCACTATTAGTTTTACTTTTCTTTGTAATCATTTTTCTAATTATTAATTGATATTATTTTTCTCTTCACAAAGTTGAAAAGACAAAGACCCTAACCCCCCACACCCCCCACCAGCTGGCCTCGCCTCCCCTGCTGTTTAAATTATGCAATCATGAAACTGCTACATTGGTATTAAACTCCACATTTTTTTGTTAGATTATGTACCATGTTGATTATGACATAAAATGTAATGATATAACCCTTTAATTTTGGAAATTGATATTTTCATATTAAAAGTGTCACTATACATATATAATAAGATCTATATCGTCAATTTTTATGTGAAAATATTAAAAAGTCACATGAAAATATCAATTTTTTTATTTTTTTTTACTAATTTCTGGATGTGACTACTAACGAAAGACGTTACCCTCAAATTTCGGGTGCGAAAAAATAGATCTTTTATACTCTTTTTGTCTCAAAATTAACAATAAATGTTATATTTATTACAAAACTATAGATATATTTTATTAATTTTTTTAATTTCAAAATTGTATAAATTTTCTAACATAATATTATTATAGATAAGTTCGAAAAATAAAAGTGGAAACCAATGTTATAGACAAATCTCAAAAATAAAATTTAGCTTAGAAAACGCTATTTTATAATGTACTCCATCTTAAATTCTGGAACAAAGTACAAGTAAGACATACAAAAGACAATCACTTCTACTAAAAAGAAAATGAAAAAAAATGTGAACATCACATTGTTGTGAAGATATAGAGACTGTATACAATGAAAATATATTTTATTTTTATCTATATACAACTATTGACTTGATATCTGCCCCTCTACGACGTATGAAATTCCTCCCGTATACAAACATTTTCCTTTCTCTAATTCCCCTCTAATAGGGGCCTAGCAAGTACTGCTGGCCTATTTCCTGAACAATATCTTGAAAAAAATTATCAGCTAGATATTACTTGGAAAACTCTGTTGTACCATATCGAATGGAGTATCATATGAAATATGTCATACTTCACAGGCTTAGCATGCCATAAAAAGTGTTGTTGTACCTGCTTAACCCTTTGCTGCATCACTCGATACCTTCGGTCTGTGATCGATACAAGTATGTTTTTCAAATTTAGAAGATCCTTCTCTTGGATGAAAACAGCAAACGATTCCCAGTTCAAAATCTCGAAAAATGGTGGCACAAAGTTATCGGATATAATCACCGGAACACACTCGAAGAAGATTGCCTCAACCACTCGCGGGCTGTTGACTTCATAGCCTTTTGCACATATACAATACTTGCTAGTCTTCATGTACTGAACATAGTTTCGATTGTTCTTGGACTTTGGCAGTTTCTTGAAGATCTTAATGTCCGGATCTTTGTTTTCCCAGTACTGTAGTAAGATGGGGCGTAGATATCCATGCATTTTGCCAGCAAAGAAAGCAAGGATTGGTCGTTGGGAAGGATCATTGCCTCCGACATCTTTCAAGAGATTCTGAGTTGCACGAACATTTGTTTCTGGAAGAGACACATCCTTTCCCAATTTGAAACCTTCTTCCATATCAGCATTGCAGAGAGCTCTAATGCAGTTGGTCATACGTAGTTCAGTTTCTGCTGGGGCCTGAAGAAGTTAAATACATCTCGCAATGATCTCTTTTGCATTTTCACAATTCAATAATTATATATGCAAATTCATACACCACCTACTTTTCACTATATTTTGAGTGCAAATCTGTCATTAAAGATGGCACTCAGCAACCTCAAAAAGCGATACATAGCATACTGCTCTTCACCCCAAACGAAACAAGATAGACTTTCGTATGCCATGAATATAAAAGTTCACTCCAGATTACATAAATTAAAATGCGAAAAGTTAAAGTAAAGATCAATGTGGAGTCAAAATGCCTCAGAGATTTAACTTACTGAAATGAAATCATAGGTAAGTAAGCGGACCGTACCCAGTCATGGCAAGCAGCAAGAAAATGATCAGCTCCACCAGTTCTGTTCCAGAAAGGGTATTTTGCAATGATCAGGTCGAGGTAGTTTTCCAAGTATGCAATTAAGTTCTTGCGACTGTGAGAATCAGGTACATATAAAGTTTCTTCTAATTTTCTTGAACTAAAAGGCAAGTAAAAGAGGTGCGCCTTTCTTGGATTTTTAGTAACAAACTGTTTGTTTGCTTTCAGCAGCTTCATAAACCAGCCCTCAGAAGCATATATTCCCTTGAGCACTGGCTGATGAAACACAGGTCTCTTTCCCTCCTTGTAAATGTAAACCTTGAGCGTCTGTTCCATTAATTCATAGCTCCTGCACTTGACAAGAATTTGTTTACGAATTACATCATACAAGTCAAATGTGCAAGTAAGCAACATTACGAACATTCATATGAGAAATAATTACTTTGTTCCCCTACTGCAAAACTCCTTATATAATATAATTAAGTTGAATTAACTTGAAAAGTTACATTAAGTTGAATTATTTTGATAAGCAGGAAAACCCAAACCAACAAATCATGGTGTTGGCGTGCTAACATACTATATCAAAAAATTGGACAAAAGGTTCACAAAAAGTCGAGATGATCTGAAGCACTAATAGGTAGATGCATATAGAGGTCCAACCACGTAAAGGAGAAAAGAAGAGACAGGGGGCAAAAAGTGTTGGTTTATATCTTTTGAGATTTTAATAATGACAATATATTTGGGTTTGTGTAATAGTCTTATTTGATTTATTTAGACTACATATTAATTATATAATAGTTTGCATGGATTATTGTATGGGTTGATTTCATAATCACTCTGTATGGCATAAAAGTTACTGCAGGATGGAGTGAGTAAAACAAATTGGTTTATTTTTGTCACATGCTTTCAGTTTTTATAACTAGAATATATATATGTTTATATCTAATCTTGATTTACTTTAAAGACTAATTAAAATATGTATTGGAGTATAATTAGGAGATTGATATCTGGAGGTTATAAAAGGCGTATTTGGCTGGGAGATTTTTTAGGAATTGGGATAATCAAGGATTCTTATTCAAAAGCAGTTGTTTCTTTGAAGGATACAAGCAAATAGCTAGTGGGATTCTTTTAGCTAGTCTTTGGATATTATTTGACTCCTTCATAGCAATTTATCTCTTATATATCTCTGTGTTGTTATTGCTAATGTTTATCTCCTATTTCAATTAAAAAGAATTAGCCGTTGCTTGGATGGATTGGAACGTTACTTTATTATAGCCGTTACATCTACTCTCCTTTATATATACTGTTGCTCGGCTACAAGGAGATAACAAGAAACTTGAAGCTGAAAATCATTATTAAATACATCCTGAGAGTTCTTCTAAAGTCTGATTCCAGTTGTTATTTATAATCTTCTGAATCGTTTGTAACTAGAAATTCTTTGTAATCTTTTATTCATCTTTTGTAAACCGAGTATAAGTCTAGGTTGGCTTGGGTGATCATTTAATATTCAATCTGTACAACGGAAGCATCAAGGTCTCAGAGGTAAGAGAAGTTGCAGAGGTGCAAAGGGGGCAGAGGTGTCCAAGTCAGAATCAATCTTCGTTGTACAGGGAGTTTTCTGTAATCTTTTGAATATTAAGTTTTAATAAAAAAGTGTCTCCAATACTAGTTGGTATTGGATGTGGATTAGGCCACTAGAGTAGAGGATAGAAGCAAAACCACGTAAAAATCTTGGTGTGATTTACTGTTCTTTTGTTTTTGTTTTAAGCTTAAATATTATGCAGATTTTGGTTTAAGTAAAAAAAAATTTATACTAATACGGACAGGTATTAGCGGTCCGTTTATAACAGACAAAGAACATAATTAATACGGACAGGGTTAGTCCGTCCGATTATAGCCTGCTATAGTAAACTTTGAAAATTGGCCACTGTAGATCACTTCTGAGTATTTATACTTATTCACCCCCCTCTAGGTGTGCTTAATTAAAGAATTTCATTTGGTATCAGAGCTTGGCTCTACTAATATTGATCGTTGTAGGTCGTAGGGGAAGATCTTATGGCACACCTAAACTTTCAAGAAGGTCAATCCATAAGTAAGCCACCGCTGTTGTTCGGAAGTGAAAACTTCAACTTTTGGAAGTTCAGAATGAAGATTTTTCTTAAAAGAGACCCATGGGAATGGTGGGTTGTTGAAAATGGACCTGTTATTCCTAGACATGATAATGGCAAACCAAAGACTCTCATGGAGATGGATGCAAACGAAAGCTATATGTTTTCCTACAACTCAAGAGCCATGAACACCTTGCTAAGCGGAATGGTTCAAGTTGAAATTGATAAAGTATCATCGTGTAACACAGCAAAAGAAATGTGGGACACTGTTTTGATGAGTCATGAAGGTACTTCAAAAGTCAAAGAGGTGAAGTTAAGTATGCTAATGCAAGACTATGAGTTATTCAAGTTAGAAAAGGATGAAACAATTAATGAAGCTCAAGGGAGATTCCTCACTCTTATGAACTCTCTAAGTATGCTCGGTCGAAAAATTGATTAAAGGGAGATAAATAGAAAGATACTTAGAGTCACGCCCAAACGGTTCGCACCAAAAGTTACAACTCTTCAAGACTCAACTACAATCAGTTCGATGGAAACTCTAACTTTGTTTGGAGAGTTTGAAGAATTCGAAAATCAACTAAAGAGGATGAAGCACCAATAAAGAAATGTTCTCAAGAAAACTCGAGAGACTACTTCAAAGGAAGAAACAAAGGAAAAATCAAAAAGGTAGCTCAACTCCAGTGTGTAAGTCCGAAACGAAACAAGAAGATGAAACTGTTCAATTGTGTTTCATTGAATTTTGCAATCAAGAATCATCTGAGGTAAATTCTGAACTTGGTGATATTACTATTTCTGATTATCTAGTTTTAAAAAATGAAAATATTTGTATTAAAGAGAAAAATGCACATTTAAAAATTTGGATAAATGATTTAATGAAAGAGGTAGAAACATTAATTGAAGAAAAACAAGAAATAGTTAAAGATTGCACATCAAGTGAAGTATCTAAGTTAAATGCTAAAACTGATTATCTTGATAACTATAATAAAATTCTATATAATCGTGCAAACAAATTAAATGAAGAATTCAATGATCTTAAAAAGGAAAATGATGTTTTAAAAGAAAGTTTGAAAATGAGAGATACTTGTATTAATGCTTTTAATGATGGAAAAATATTAGACATGCAAAATAATAATGAGGAAGAAATAATTTCATTGTAAAAAGATCTTGCAAAATTTGTTCAAGGGAAAGAGAATTTAAATATAATGTTAGGTGCACAAAGGTCTAGTCTTGATAAACAAGGAATTGGGTATAATCCTATTAAAAATGTGAAAAATAGAACTAATGATAATATTAGAATGATTAATAGTAAACCAAAGTTTAAGCCACTTTATTGTTCACCATTTGTTACTTGTAAAAAATATGGTTTTAAATGTCATTTTGATTCTAATTGTAATAAAATTAGAATAAAACAAATTTGGGTAAAGAAATGTGATTTATATGCTACTAACCCAAAAGGACCCAAGAAGATTTGGGTACAAAAAAGGTAGAGACTATTTGTTCATTTTGTAGATGTCTCAAGGTCAAAAAGGAGACGAATAGTAGTTACCAAAAAATTATTTGGCGGAATCTGTAAGTACCTCATATTATTTTTTTTTAATAACGTTTTAATTATATATATAGATTTTATAACACAAGGGTTCATAATATTATTTATTCTAAAGTTTTTATTATGCTAAATGTTCCATATTTAATACACATGACAATCATGATGAGGAATCTGTACTTGTAATTTTTTTTTAATGAACTTAACCATGATCTGTCAAAGGAAAAGAATGAGGATTCTGTAGGAAATAACAATTTGAGTCGTGGAAGCCAAACTGCTAAATCAGACAGTCAGACTCGTCCGATTTAGAAGAAAAATTATATGAACACTCAGATGCAGAATTTGATATATCATAGTTTGAATCTAATGAACAGATAACCACTGCCAAGCTTTCTAAATCATCTCGAACTTTGAAAAATCATCCCCCAAATTTGATTATAGTTGATCTCCACATTGGGGTGATCAAAAGAAGTGTTTTTGAAGAGATTTGATTATGAAAATCCAAAATCGAAAACTACAGAGCACATCTAACAAGCTTTCTATTGGTAACAACAATGTCGATATATAGGTAACAAATCACAAAGGTACGATCGTATTGTTTACTTGCTATATGTGATTTTGTTATAAACTTTCTCTAATGATATTCTTTATCGTTGAACTTATTCTTTTAATATTGACAAATGGGACGAGATAACTATTTAGCTAAATTGATATGAATTATTTTTTGTTGATGACAAAGGGGGAGAGATATTTGGGTAATGATGATTATGTTTTAATCAACTTGTGCTTAATGATTTTTTTTTGATAATGACAAAGGGGAAGAGATATTTGGTATTTGAATTGGTATTCATGTTGGTAGTGAGATACTATATGCAATGATGGTTATTTGGATCAAGTCATTTTTTTTGCTCCTTAATACACATAAATTTAGGGGGAGCCATATAGATAGGGGGAGTATATAAATTCAAAAGATAATATATTGTCATCATCAAAAAGGGGGAGAATGTTGGTTTATATCTTTTGTAATTTTAATAATGACAATATATTTGAGTTTGTGTAATGGTCTTATTTGATTTATTTGGACTACATATTAATTATATAATAGTTTGCATGGATTATTGCATGGGTTGATTTCATAATCACTTTGTATGGCATAAAAGTTACTGCAGGATGGAGTGAGTAAAACAAATTGATTTATTTTTGTCACATGCTTTCAGTTTTTATAACTAGAATATATATATGTTTATATCTAATCCTGATTTGCTTTAAAGACTAATTAAAATATGTATTGGAGTATAATTAGGAGATTGATATTTGGAGGTTATAAAATGCGTATTTGGCTAGGAGATTTTTTAGGAATTGGGATAATCAAGGATTCTTATTCAAAAGCAGTTGTTTCTTTGAAGGATACAAGCTAATAGCTAGTGGGATTTTTTTAGCTAGTCTTTGGATATTATTTGACTACTTCATATCAATTTATCTTTTATATATCTATATGTTGTTATTGCTAATGTTTATCTCCTATTTCAATTAAAAAGAATTAGTCGTTGCTTGGATGGATTGGAACGTTACTTTATTATAGCCGTTACATCTACTCTCCTTTATATATACTGTTGCTCGGCTACAAGGAGATACAAGAGACTTGAAACTGAAAATCATTATTGAATACATCCTGAGAGTTCTTCTAAAGTCTGATTCCAATTTTTATTTATAATCTTCTGAATCGTTTGTAACTGAAAATTCTTTGTAATCTTTTATATTCATCTTTTGTAAACCGAGTATAAGTCTAGGTTGGCTTGGGTGGTCATTTAATATTTAGTCTGTACAACGGAAGCATCAAGGTCTCAGAGGTAAGAGAAGTTGCAGAGGTACAAAGGGGGCAGAGGTGTCCAAGTCAGAATCGATCTTCGTTGTACATGGAGTTTTCTGTAATCTTTTGAATATTAAGTTTAAATAAAAAAGTGTCTCAAATACTAGTTGGTATTGGACGTGGATTAGGCCACTAGAGTAGAGGATAGGGGCTGAACCACGTAAAAATCTTGGTGTGATTTACTGTTCTTTTATTTCTATTTCAAGCTTAAATATTCTGCAGATTTTGGTTTAAGTCAGAAAAATTTTATACTAATACGAACAGGTATTAGCGGTCCGTTTATAACAGACAAAGAACATATCTAATACGGACATGGTTCAACCGTCCAATTATAGCCTGATATAGTAAACTTTGAAAATTGGCCACTGTAGATCACTTCTGAGTATTTACACCTATTCACCCCCCCTCTAGGTGCGCTTAATTACAGAATATCAAAAAGTTCTAAGCTAGCAGTTCAAACATAACAAGTTTGTTCACATATTATTTATATCCTTGTCATATATCGTTACTGATCAGACAC
The DNA here is from genome assembly GCA_016801055.1 of Panax notoginseng. Lineage (NCBI taxonomy): Eukaryota > Viridiplantae > Streptophyta > Magnoliopsida > Apiales > Araliaceae > Panax > Panax notoginseng. The sequence continues at coordinate 196,565,271 of CM029018.1, forward strand.
TGAGCAGCTAAGTAACTTAAACTAAAGCTTAATACAAAGCTGAATCATCCAAACAACAAATGAAGTTGTCTTCCGAATTTAGGGCGTTAAGGCGTTGCTTGAAGCAGTAATCATGGTACTTCATTATCTTCATATTCACCATATTTTAGAAAATGCATTTTAGTTCAAGTTTTGAGGACAAGGGGCACTCTCAAGGCATGAATTAATAGCGGAAAAGATCTAATTTAGTACGATATCAAGTCATTTCTGAATACCTCTAACTACGGTTTTCTACTGTATGACAATGCATTGGACTATCATACAAGCATGGCCATCTTTATGGTGTTCTATTTTTTGATGCCCTTATGCCGAGCATAGATGTGTGGAACTGGTTTGTTCAGGCCTTCAGGGGCTAATTTTTTTCAGGGCCGCCCCCTGGGGATATCTTTCACTTATTGAATAAAACGATCAGGTAACTCTTAAATATACACTAATAAGGCAAAAGAAATAAAGCTTACCATGCTGAATAAAATCTATCCATTTTAACAAGTTAATATGCTTACCTTCTAAACATTGAAATATTCCAATAAAGAGGAGCATATAGGCCACGGTCATTCCTTATGATGGGAGCATTCTCAATCTGTGATTTTGCATCAAGTAATTGTTGATCAACTGCTGATGACCATCGTGGTTTCTACAAACCAGAGAAAGAAAGTAAAATAAGAACAAAACAAATTTTGAATAAACAACTTCTCGTACTAAACTATATTTCTGCGATCACACTGGATTTTTTTGTAAGCTATATGTACCATTGAATAGGATGAAGCACGACTCATTAGAAACATATCATTCATCTCAGATATCAAAACAACTGCAGCTGTTGGACTCTTTGGTCTTTCTGCGACAGGAGTGGCATTAGGAATAGAAGGATTACCGCTTGACAGGTCACCGTCACTTTGCAGAGGGCCCAGTTTCTCATTGTAGTGAACCATCTTTGGTTCAATTTTTTCCACTGATGATGTATTGGGATCATTAGAAGATATTATAGGAGCTCTTGTGCTTGTGTTTACATTTGTTAAAGATGCTAAAGGAGGTGGTGGACCAATTTGAGGCAATGCAAATGAAGGCATTGCAGGACTGGCATCTGGATTTCCATTCACTTGTGATGTCGGAGCAATATTTTCTTCTGGGTTATTGCTCAGTGAAGAATTACTATCGGTAGTGATATTATCTGCAGTGAAGCTGTCCACAAATTCTGTGGCCTTATCTGGTGCTAAGCCATCATTTCTTTTTATCTTCTCCACAGTTGAATTGTGATTTAGCTCTACGTTTACAGATGAAGCTTCACGATTAGGGTCATCTTCCGGATCTAGTTCTGAGAATTCATCTAATGATTCATTCTTTCCTGATACAGAGTCATTTTCCCAGGCTATATCCTTTTCCTCGGAAATCTTAGTTTTATTAGCCATCTCATTAGCAAATATTGTGCCAGTGGAGTTCAAATTGTTAGTTTTATGAGATAGGTCACTAGACGGGGAACTGCCGCTTACAGGTACTTGAGCTTTGCCATCAGAAAATACTGAAGATATAACATTACCATATGGAAGTTCAAGATACTGAACAATTAATACCATTGCGAATACCACTCCAACTAGCCATATGCATCTCCTTGTTTCCACCTGGCATATATGACTAATTTCATAACCCATTTCTCGATATGGGTTATGAAATTGGTATATGGAATTTTGATGATCTTTACAGCCCTGCAAAATTCCCAATTACCCGAAAAGTTAGTAACATAAGCAACACTATTCTAATTAGTTTACTCACTGACAGGCATATAACCACTACTCAGTAACTTATAATTATATAAACTTCAGCACAAGTGTCACAAGGTTTGGATTGTATCACATAGAACTACAGAAAAGGAACTCCACAAACAACACATCCTACCAATTCCATTGCACAGGATCAAGCATATCCGAATGTACATAAAAACTCCAGTGTAAGAGATCAAAAAAACTCTTAAACACAATGATTGAATGTTTTGATCCCGTAAAATTATATTGTACTATCCTGTGTCAAAAAAAGAGTTCAATTTGAGAAAGAAAATAATAATAGAAAAATGTTTCACAAAAAGATTCCTGAATTTATTGATAATAGTATAAAATGACAAATTTGCAAATGGATCTCTTTTTGTGGACTGGATGGAGTATTTTTGAAGTAATCTGCTTTTCATACACTCTGTTCTATCAGCAACCAACAGAACCAAATTATATTCCACACAGAATTTTATAGCAGTAAAAGTAATTGAACTGTCTAGCTAAATAACAAAGTAGCTACTAATTCAATAAAAATTTGCTTCAAAGTTCAAATCAAGAAAAACTTGCTTCAGAATTCAAACACAACCAATCATTACCCAAAATTCATCAATCTTTTGTTATTCCACAGAACAATTAACAACCCAATTCTAACACCATAGAGCAAATTTCGAAACACATCAAAAAACCCAGATTAATAAACCCTAAAGCAAAACCCCATAAACCCAAAACAGCATAAAAAGTACAGGAAATTGCTTATAAAAATTGTAAATCTTCTTCACTTACAAGATCAAGAGGCAAATTAGACAGAGGAAAACCAAAGGTCAGCTCTTGTTTGTCAACCAATAAAAGGGTACATGCAACAGAGAAATCCCAACAATCTCCTCCAATTTCTACACAGTCAACTACTAATTAATTCAAACTGATTCTTTTTTCCTTTTTCAATTAGAGTTTCTTACCAACCAAACGAAAACATTATTACATACAGCTGTATATATGTATACCTGTTGAATTCTTGAGCTTTACAAGTGCTCAGTTTTTCTGGGCATCTGCTTATTACAGGTGTTTGGTCTTGGCTTTTTCAAGAAATTGGAAATAAGAAAGAAGAGGAAAAGGAGTATACATGCCGTTGGTTATTGGGGGTATTTACGTATTAGCCACTCGTGAGTCGTGTCATTATGCTTCCACCGTTTTCACGCGCCTTGTGAAGGAGAGTGGAGCGTCTTCTCTTCATTACATCAATTTTAAATATACTTTGCCTCATCCACCGACAAAGGATCCGCCTCCTTCTTATTATGAATATTCAACTTTGGGATTTTTTTTTTACTTTTCTTTTTAATATGATTTTGTCTAACAAAAAATCATATTTAAAACTTTATAAATATTAAAAAAATAATTTTTTTCTAATTAATTTTTAAAATCGGCCCAAAACGAATGTCAATTCAATAAGCATTTTTGAAGAATACTAGAAACTTCAAACTATTTAATATAAATTTTTGAGTCTCGCGTGTTTACTATTTCACCTCTAAAATATATATATATATATATATATATATATATATGTGTGTGTGTGTGTGTGTGTGTGTGTGTGTGTGTGTGTGTGTGTGTGGAATATAAGACAAAGGTGCATTATTTTTATTGATCAATCATGTCATATAGGTCTGGCTTGGATGTCTAATGGCAAAAGTGCAGTATTTCTGTTTAAAATTTTGAATGATTTAATTGTGTAAAATATTTTATTACATTAATTAAGATATTGTCAGATATAAAATACTTGGGTACCTAAATTTAACTAATAAAGTCTTTTCTAATTTCTATTTAAAAAATTAAATAAAAATTAATTCTGTTTCTCATCCTATATTATTTTGTTCTTTATAAAATTTTTATAGAAAGATAGTGAATAAATCTTTTTGAAGATTTAATATTTTCTCATGCATGCAGCGTGCTAATTAGCACTTCACAAACATCTCCCTCTTTAATATTCCAGCAGAAGAGCCAAAACTTCATCAACATTTTCCTCTTTAATATTCCAGTTAAACAAAACTCGAGCTTTGGACCACTAAAGCCATGAAAACTCGGCCTTTTTTGCCCGGCCCGCCCGTCAACAAATTTTTTTTTTTTTTAAATAAAGTGAAAACTCGGCCTTTTTTGGCCCGGCCCGCCCGTCAACAAATTTTTTTTTTTTTTTAATAAAGTGTTAGGTTATGAGGCTTGAACACAAGACTTGTAAGTAAATAAATAAGAGTTCAAACCAACTGAGCTACAACAACTATTTCTTTTTAATGTAATATTCAATATATTTTAACTATAATTAAAAATTAATTAATAATACTAATTTATAATACTATTACAATTTTAATTAATTGAGATATGTAGTTAATGTATGTAATTAATTAATCGTGTTTATTTGTATTATTGTTTATTATTAATTATTTTATTATTTTTAATATTTATTATTATTATTTTTGGTGTAACAAAAAGTTTGCAAAAAAAAAAAATTAATGGCCGAAGCCCGCGGGCCAGCCCGGCCCGGCCGCCACGGGCCACGGGCCGGCCATTTCCAGCCCACCAAATCCGGGCCTTTTTGGCCCGGCCCGGCCCGGCCCGCCCGTTTGCCAGGTATGATTCCAGTAGAAGGCTAAAAAATAGTTAACTAAATTCGATCCATAACTGTATAAGTTCAAATTATTAAATTTTCAATTGATCCATGACTATTTTTTTAGAAAGCAAAATGAATCATATCTAATTATCTATTTTTTAACATGTTTAACATTAATAGTGGGCGGATCCAATTTTTATAAAAGAAACTCACGTTAAAATATTATTTATTTTAACATATAAAATATTAATTTTTTATTTTAATATGTACAAAAATAAATTTGTTTTAGGGAAAATAAAAAATAATTCCTCAAATTATTTCTTTTCCCCGCTCTTCTATCCCTTCCCCTTCCTCTTAGTTTCTTTTCTTTCTCATAAAAACCCTAGTTAAACCCTGGTTGCAACTTGTAAGTTGGAAGATTGGGGGATTTGGGAATAAGAATACCTTTGGTGGATATTTCAAGCTACAAACTGGTATTCTCCTCTTCTCTTTTTTCACTGTTGTTTGTCACTCTCTGTCACTGTGGAATCGAGTCCCAAACAAACTTTGTAATTTATTTTGGATTAGAATCAACTCGTCCTTTTTTCTATCTTAGAATTCAAATTCTAATGAATTTCAACTTTAAGCTTTAATGAATTGAAATAGATTAGGTATCGAATAATGATATAGCAGTTATGAAAAATTACATAATTGTTTTCAGTTTCTGTGCGAGCTTGTATGAAATTATATAATTGTTTCAGTTTCTGTAAGAAAACCGTCAGATGAAGAAATGAAGTTTCAAGCTTTTTGTTTGTAGTACTTGTACTATGTACAGTTCAGCAGAATTTCTGCTTTTTTGTTGTTGGTACTAGGTAATCTTGCTCCAAGATCATTATCTCTTTAAGGTCATAGGTTGGAGAGAGGCTTAATCTACGTGCCTTAGTTGACAGAGAGAAGATGGAAATAGAGAGGGTGGACGGACGAACAGCGAACCAGTTGAGGCCATTGGCTTGTTCTCGCAACATTCTCAACCGTGCCCATGGCTCTGCTAGTTGGTCTCAAGGTATATACTGTACTTTCATTTTGCTCTTTTGCCTTTCAAAATATTGTTTTGTGCTTGTATATTCTTCTGGATTCTTTTCTTTGATGGGTTCATTGCTTTTTTGGTTTTGTTGTTATGATTTCCCTAAATTTCCACTTTTTCCACATGAGTATTGATTATATTTATGTTTATATATGGCTGCTTTTGTTCCTAACCTCATAAAATTTTGAAAAAATTGCAAACGTGTTTGTTAAGAGTATTAAGACTAAAATATAAATGTGGGTTTTTTATTTAGCTATTTTTGGGGTAATTTACTGCCTGCCTAATGCAGTTATCGTTGGTTTTAGGGGAGACTAAAGTTCTTGCTGCAGTTTATGGACCCAAAACTGGAACAAAGAAGAATGAAAACCCTGAGAAGGCTTACTTTGAAGTCATTTGGAAGCCAAAAACAGGGCAGATTGGTAAGATTTTTTAGTATCCGTTGTGATCAGGGACGGACGCATGATTTATGCCTAATGGGGGCTTTGTACAATATATATAATAAAAAAATATAAAAAATAATATAAATTTAACCACTAAATATTGCAAATCACTAAATATAAGAGTATTTTTCTTTTTTTGACCACGAATTCATAAACTACAATAAATAAATAATTTTTTTATCATTTGCAAGTGGGGATCATGGCTAATTCCTCGTATAAAGTGGGTAAACTTCATTCTCATTTGGGTAAAGACCAAAAGAATATTAGTCAATAAATAAACATAGTGGGGGCCATGAACAAAATGTAAATACACTAAAGATGGGGAAAAAAACTAGTGGGGGCGGCGGCCCCGACTTGACTACCCTAGTTCCATACTTCCATCCATGGTTGTGATATTTCTCTTGTTAAATCGATATGCCATTTTGTTTTAACGGAAGCAAAGGTAATGATAGAACGGTTTTTGCTACTATATATTATATATATAAACTTTCTTATTGGTATACATGAATTTTTCTACATAGTAAAGTTGGAAAATGTGCGACATTAGGTTTGAGTCCACTGTCCACCTGCATTGCTTAAGTTGCCTCTTCGTTCAACTAGTGCATTTAGATTTATAAATTAGACCACCATTTTTTTTGGTAACATACTTGCATCGAATTGAAAGAAAAAGTGATTTAAGTTGAATGGACAAATTGCTTATTAGCATCCTCATTGGGAAATAAGCTTAAGTTGCCTAAGTATCTAATAAGATCCCCTCTGGTATTACATAAAGCTTTCTCAATACCTCTTATTTTGATGATCTTGTTATCATGTAGCATCAAAAATTGTAAGATAAAATCAAATACAAGCTAGTTTTTTTCTCTTTATATGCTAAATGTAATTTACTTGATTCTCATGCCCTAAATTTCTGTTTGTTTTCTTCCATGATTAGGAAAAGCAGAAAAACAGTATGAGATGATATTAAAAAGGACTTTGCAAAGCATCTGCCTTTTGAATGTCAATCCGAATACAACAACTTCAATTATAATCCAGGTGAGAAGGTTTGATTTTGTGAAATTTCATGACTGCCTTAGTCCCATACCCTCCCTGATGTGTTCATTAACCCTAAATGATGCTAATTTGTATGATAACTATGAACAGAATCTGATGCTGTTTCTTATAATATTTTATTTGCTATAGCTGGAGTTTGATGGAAGAGTTGCAGTGTCATAGATATTGTCAATGATATGTTATTGTGAATAAAGACACTTGTGCTAACGTGCTCTACTTTAGTTGTTATACCAAATTACTTTCAACCTAAAGATCCTGAGGGGTTGTTGATAATATGTTGTTATGAACAAGGACCCTTCTGCTTACTTGCCCCAATGGCCAATTTAGTGGTGATAGCAGAATTACATTCAAAATCAGGAATGATTTTAGGGCTCTCAGTCCGCTGGTCAGTTTTAATTACCTTCTACAGTAACTTATACTGCAAGGTTTTATTCCTCGTGGCCGTAGGGAGATGTCAACATATTCTACCTTGTAAATAGAATTGATATACAATGAATGCCAATGGGTTCTGTCTGCCACTTCTTATTATGTGAGAACCCCATCTGCTAATAATTCATACTGTTAGGAGTGTTAAAGAAGTCCACAGAGAGAATATAACATCTAGAAGAAGATTTATTATTTGATAATTTTTGGGCATTTGAGATGAAAATAAGAATCTTGCCATTTTTCAGTTTCTGGTAACCAAGTTTTTTCATCTACTTGAAGATGTTCTGTGTGTTTGGTTACAGTCTCGAAGGGATTTTCTATTTGATCCCTAACCTCATGTCTATAAATAACTTTGGTTTATGAATAACTCTATAATATGACAAGCATGGTTCTTGGATGCAGGTTGTCAATGATGATGGTGCTGTATCCTTCCTAGCTATACAAATTGTACTGTTTCTGCTTGTAAAATATGGGTAGTTTGTGTTGCATATTTCATAGTTTTGATTTTTATCACGCTTTTGTGAAATTTCTATCACTATGTCAAATTTGATTATGAGAAAACACGTCGTTTTCCAGGGTTTCTTTCCAAATTCCCTTGGTTGCTATTTTTGCGCTTAAATATTGACAAAGAAAAGTGTGATGCTCAAAAGTTCCTTTAATACAATAGAGCAGGACACCACTCAACATTTTTGTAAAACTTCTTGACTGAACCTTTGTTTAGCTTCTCCCTTGTGCCATAAATGCAGCTTGTGCAGCTCTTGTAGATGCCGGCATTCCCCTGAAGCATCTTGCTGGTATACTAGACCCATGGCTATTCTTCTTGATGTAGTATGAACCCGTGAAAGTTGGTTAGAACAATATAAGAGGCTTTGGAAGCCTATGAAGTAGAAGTTGTTTAGTTTCTTTAATTTGCAGTTATCTTATTTGATTTGTAGTTATCTTATTAGAGTTCAAGTTAGGTTAGGAAAGTTGTCTAGGAGTATTATAAATAGTGATGCACTTCATTATTTTGATACATTGAATAATTAGAATTGATTTAGTTTTGTGTGAAGATTATCCGTGTGATATTTACCTTCGTCCCAAAATCTCCGTCCACGTCATTTTTGGTATCAAAGTCCAACCCCAAACCACCTTTTGTCGGCGTTATGAAAATGATACATCAACACAAGAACAATCACGCCGAATCACTAAAGAAGTCTTTGCAAGCTTCAAATTTGGCATGTCGAGAGCGCATGTAAGATTAAATTTGGTATTACCTTTGATAATCGAATAGATATTAGCATGAGCATCATGTTGCGCATGATGATCCCATAGCCATTTATGCCCTAAGATAATGTGACAAACCTTAAGGGGTTGAACATCACACATAACGTAATCCTTAAGCTTGCCAACGAAAAATATAACTAAACACATTTGGGTAACCCGCAACTTTGTATTGGTAATCCACTCAACATTATACGACTTCGGTTGAGGCTTAACTTTTAAACCAAGTTTCTTAACTGCTTCCTCAGAGATAACATCCGTACTGTCTGTATCAATCACAAAAAAACACATGTCCCACACATATGACTCTCGTCTGAAAAATTCGTCCACGATGAACTTTAAGATCATCCTTATGTTTCTGGGCAACAAGTAGAGGTCGAAGAACACCTAAACATCCTTCCAAATGAGTATTAACTTTTAAATCTTGCTCATTGGGCTCATATTCATCGTCTATCGGCTTGCAAATCTCTTCGTTTAAGTCGGCTTTCCCACACTCTGTCAACAATAGCAAGTTGCCTAGAGGGAGCAAAGACAACATTCATTTTCGGGGAAGGACACTCAAAAGACATGTGACCAAAACCATGACAGTTATAGCCCCTAGACTTATGGTTGTTGCTATCATTAGAAGAACCTGGGGTACGATTAGGTCTGCTAGTAGTTGAAGGGCTTGTTAACGATCTTTCCATTGGCCTATTTAATACAGGCTCCACAAACGTACATTCCCTTCGAGTTTGGACTTGTATTGGAGGCCTAACAACATTCCTTTTCAAATTATCCTCTATTTAGCTGGCAACTTGAACAACATCATTCAAGAGCAAGAGTTTATTTGTAGCTACACCACCTGCGATCTCTAGATTCAATCCTCGACGGTACATGGAGATTAAACTTCTTCAACCCAAGAAAATTCAGACCGTGTAACCAAACTGTAGAACATTGAAGTATACTCGGCTACAAATTTACTTGTACCAGCTCAGTTAACTGCAAATATGCTTGCTGCTTGTAATCCGAAGGTACAAAACTTCGGGTCAATGCAGCTTTCATATCTTCCCATCTTGCAGATGTATACAAATTTCGCTCATGTTGATCCAACCAAATCCGAGTTGTTCCTTTCAATTTCGCTTCAACAAAGAAGAGTTTCCTTTTATCGGATAATTCATACCAACAAAAGAAACTCTCCAAACTATAAATCTAATCGAAAATGTTTCGGGACCATTATCGCAATTGAAATCTCCAACATCTAATTTTGCTCCTCTATCCAATGCATTCATCCTAAGATCTGGAACATGAGGATTAACTCGTGGATTAGGGTCATGCTGCTATAGTCTCAGATTATGATTAAGATCCGAGATGGGGTCTTCAAAATTCTTATGAGCATCTTCTTGTACCATATCTACGCGTTCTGTGAGTACATCAACTTTTAGTACAAGTATTGTAATAGAAACCTGAACATTTGCATTAAGTGCTGTGATTGAATCTTCAATCCTTTTGAGACGCTCATCTTGTTGTAATACATATGCATCAAGCTTGACGTTGATTTCTTCAGCATTAACCATGGTTCCTACGAATAAAAATATATATTTTTTTGTTGTAGGGACTTAAGTGCAATAAGTATAAAGAAACAAGGGCTGAAACTAATGAAACTTCAAGGACTGAAATGGAAGAAAACAAAACTACATGGACTGATATGTAATATTTAAGGGGTATTTTGAAATTTTTAAAATTTTGGAGGACTAAACTAGAAAACTATAAAAAGTATAGGGTACCTAACTGTAATTTTTCATGAAATATTTTAAGTAACCAGATCTGGTCTCTTGGCTTTATATTATTACGTGACTTTGGTAAGCAGGTAAGCAGCATATGAAAGGGAAGCAGCACATGAATGATGGAGAAGATGGAGATGACTCAGTTTTTCGTTTTCTCTCTCTTCTTCTACCTTTTTTTTTGTTGGTCTGTTTTCAAACTGAAAAGATGGGCTCCAATCTAGGGTTTCTTGATTTGGATGGGGGCTGAAATTTGGGAATTATGAAGGTAAACGATTGGAGATGGGGTTCAGATTACAGGAATGGTTGTTGTGACTATTGTAACAGTAAGGAGGGATCTGACACGGTATGATGAATTGGACAAAGAAACACAGGCACAGATGAAAAAGGAACTCTCAGGGTGGAAACTTGTTGTAGGTGATGATTTAGGTTTTGGATAAGTTTTCGTTTTGGTTGGCAACTTTTTTTATTTATGATGCTGATGGGATAATGATTTTAGGTTTAATCGAAATCATGATTGGGAGACAATGACTTTGGGACGCCAGCAGAAGGTGGTTCACATGGATAATCTTCATACAAAACTAAATTAATTCAAATTATTAAATGTATCGAAATAATGAAGTACATCATTATTTAATACTCCTTGACAACTTTCCTAACCTAACTTGAACTCTAATAAGATAACTTCAAATCAAATAAGATAACTGCAAATTAAAGAAATTAAACAACTTCTACTTCATGGGCTTATGTTGGTGTTATCATTTTTCGCTCTGATACAAAAAATGATGAGGACGGGGGTTTGGGATGAAAGGAAAATTTCACACAGATAATCACACACAAAATTCAATCAATTCTAATTATTAAATATATTAAAATAATGAAGTACATCACTATTTATAATATTACTGGACAACTTTTCTAACATAATTTGAACTATAATAAGATAACTACAAATTAAAAACAACTTCTAATTCATGGGCTTCCGAAATCTCTTATATTGTTCAAACCAACTTTTCAAAGTCTTTTATATTGTTCCAAATAACTTATACGGGCTCGTCCTACATCACTTCCATGTTATTGTCATATAATTTTGTACTTATTTTTTATACTTGTTTTTGTAGTTGCAATATGTTGTTGTCTAGCCCAAAATGGATATGTCATACTAGACCCTAACAAGCTAGAAGAGCAGGTTGGTCTAATTTTGTGACTGTCGATTGTGCTCAGGGTTTTCTAAGAATTAGAGCATTTTTTATAATTGTATTTATGAAATATGTGTTTATGTTGTGATTAGATTGTACCGCTCTTCATGGGTACATACTCTTTTCTGAATTATGTAGTCCATGCACGAGATGCACTTTGAGTTTCTAGATAAGAAATGTATTCTTTAAAACTATGCATATTGGACATGATTAGGATTATGCTTGTCCACTTTCTTGTGTATATATATATATATATATATATATATATATATATATATATTTGGGAGGGAGGGAGGGGGAGGGGGGGGAGGGTTGTAGTTTAGGGTATCCATCTAGTGGCTTATAGTATAATGGAACACATACTGTTAGTCATTGTTTATGATCATTCGAAATATCTACATTTTATTTGTAGGGATCACTTCATATATATATAGAATACCTTTTTTCTGAAATTCGTGATTTTATCTGGCAGATGATGAAAGCATTTGTATATTTAGTTTTCCCGAATTCAGTTGCCTCTATACTTTCTGAAGGATCATTACAAGTGGGAGGTGAGCCAATGGAACATGGGATTATTACATCAGTTACTCACGGTGTAATGCCAGGTATTACTTCACACTCATGACTTGCCTTTCCAAGTCCCTTTCATGCTGATGTCATGGCTCTACTATTATGTTATAATTGTTGGAAGATGGTATAGGTCACATACCAGTTTGCCCTGGTCAACTAAATTTAATATATCAACCATAGTTATAATCAAACTGTTAAATTTGGAGGTAGCTTATGACTAGACTGTAGATGTTGAATGTCAATTAGGATGCAATGTAGGAATGTCAATTAGGATGCAATGTAGGGTTGTGCATACTATGTAGGCTTGGCAATACAAGTTATAAACCATGGGTTAACCCAAATTTAATTAAACCTATTGGGTTGTGATGTGATAAAAATATGTAACTGCAAGTGCACAGCGTCTATTGTAGATTTAGCAAGTGTAGGTCGAACCACAGAGATTAGATTAATTCTTTAATATATCCTTAATTAATATTTTAGGCAAATTAGAAACAAAAATGGTAGAGAAGATTTATTAACTAAATTATGCAAACTATTAATTAATAACGAAAACTATTAATGAGAAATGATATCTAGGAATCAGAATTCACCAAATATTAACATAATAAATAATTTCTTATTTCCTAAATCAATTCCTAAATTATTCTCCCTTCCCTTTAAAAATAATGATTTATATAATTAATATGAGCAAACATAAGTTATGAAAAATTCACAGATTAACTATAACTTATCAAAACCTCGCAATCAATATAAAAATCATATGCAATTTATGCGGAGGAAAATATGAAGGCGAAAATAATTAGCCATTAATTTTGGAACGGAAAGAAAATATTATTATAAAATACTTAGTTTCATCATAATCATAAGTATTAGAAATTTAGCTAGCCATGAAATAAAAAACAAAAACAAATATTATTAGTACTACAATTCGCATGAAATAAGAACAATAATTAAAAAGAGAATTTCTATTATATAAATAAAATAAAGTTACAAATACTCCCTGACAGTAGTACCACACGTGATTGGAATAAAAGAAAAGACAAACTCTAAATATCTTATTCCCTTCTACATTAGTGAAAAACTAAGAAAAATAAAATAACAAGTGATCTTTCTCTATAAAACAAGAGGCCTATTTATAAGGAAAAATAACTTTGAACCCTAATTTATATTCATTGAACTTGGATAGTTTTGTTTCCAATCAACTTCTCAAAAAGATCTTCTAGATATACTTTCTCTTCTCTTGTTGGATTTGACTTGCGCACAAAGATTGTTTAACCTCTTTCCTACTCCTTGTAGGATATTCCTTATATGAATAAAAGCATTAAATATCCCTTGATCACCAAGATTTTGATTTTATTGCAACAAATATTAAATCCTACAAATAAAATAAAACATATTAATTTAATAAACTAATATAATTAAAAAGACAAAATTAGGGATAGTAAAATGTATGAATTACGTGTCTATCAGGTTGGTTAACTATTTTATAGGAGCTGAGTTGGTTAAAGTTTGAAACTATATTTTTGAAATGAAAAACAGGTCCAAACTGGATAACCATATTTTATCACATTTTCATGTTCATTCTAATTTTGTCAAATTGAAAGAGACCCATTTTTGGGTATATTTATGTATGTTCAATTATTTTACTTCCATAAGTAATTTCACATTAGTTCAATTAAAATATCATAACTCATAACTGCCACAATTCATATGTTAAGCTTGATTGCTAAAAATTGTGGAGTTGTTAACTTCTCAAATTCGGATTTGGCTTTTCAAATTCAGAATCTTTCACAAATATTAGAGAAAGTTTATACAGAAATTGTGTATAAAAATGTACAACGAGGTGATGGATACAAATTTTAGAAAGAGAAAGTGTATACAAATTTGAGTGAGACAGACATAGCTTATACATATTTTAGACGCAGAAAGTGTAATCATATTTTAGAGGGAGAAAATTTAATTAGATTTTAGAAAGAGAGAAAATGTTACAAATTTTAAAGAGAGGAAGTTTAAAGAACATTATAGATAAAACATTAGATATAAAGACAGAGTGTGTGTAAAAAAATTTAGATAGAGAAAATCTAAAAATTTTAGAGAGGAAGAATGTATAAAACATTAGAGATAGAAGGTGAAGAAATATAGAAATTAAATATCATAAATAATTTATTTAATTGGACCATAGTAATGGAAAGCTTGAAATTTGAAATATGGGTCGACTTATATTTGACCCATATATAACTATATAGTTCCAACCCACACAACCCGTTTTAATTCTTAAATAAAACCATAACCAAATTTTGTAAATCAAAATCAACTTATAACCATATTTTGTCTGGCCTAATACTATGAAACTTACTGCAAGAAGTGATCAAGGCAGTATCTAGAATCCCATATGATGCCTTTTACAATCTCCCTCCCCCACGCCCTTTGACCAAAACAAACACAGACACACACTACGCACACAAATTGGACACAACTTCGCCTCTCACCTTTTAGCTTGTGGGTTTTTTCTTCCATAAATCATTGGCATCCGTGTTTGGATGTGTATTAATAAGAGCTAATGTGTTATTTGGTTTTACTTCTTTCTTTATTCAGTGGATGATTATCTTCACTGTCTGGAACGAGGGCGTGCTGCGGGTGCCAAGTTGTCTGACTTTCTTAGGAAAAGCCTACAATTGCAATGCCCAAATGATTCTTCTAAGGCAGGGAGATGTTAATTTGGATGCAGGTAGTATATAGAAGAAGATTAAATATAGACAAGTTTATTGTTGGAACAAGTCAGCTATATAACAAGAGTGAAAATGACATTGATAATGAATGAGTATCTTGTCCTATGATTCTTATTCACTAGTGTTTGGATTTGCCAATTGCCTGTGCATATCACTTGTCCTCGTGAGTATCTTTTCCTTATTTTTCGAATTGCCCAAACAGAAGCTTCTCGGTTCTCAGCAGTATACTTGTGTTCTTATTGTTCCTAAAACTTCACTCCCCAAAAAAATTTAAATTTTCTACTTGCCACTTGTTTTTCCCACTGTATAAGTTGGTGAAACTGACACTTTGTTGTATCTGCCAAGTTTAAATGTAAGCACCATGTATATACTTAATTTCTGCCATAAAAGAGTGTTATTTTTATTCAAGATACTACAATTAAATGACACAATATTTATAAATTTAATACTCATTATGTTCTAAAATTAAAAATTCATTTCAAAATGACTGCTTTAATATAATTAAGTTTAGCAAATGCACTCTTAATATTAGCTAGCTAAAAATATAATAACAATATAAGTGTAATGACAAATTAAGGATTTCATGTCTCTTTATTTTTTAAAATAAAAATGTATTTTTTTTTAATGAACTAACAAAGAAAATGTATATCTAACTAATTTTATTACTATTAAATATGTCATTCTTACTAAACTTTCTAATAATTAGAAGATAAATATGAAATAAAAAAGAATATTCCTAGCTAAACTTTGTTAAATTCACAAATTAAGACTTAATTATTTTGGAACTGGGAGTATTGCTTTACAACTGCTCGGGGGAAGGGATGCAACTTGAAGATTACTTTAAAATATTGTCAACCTTATACTACCTCACTTAACTACAAGCCATTATCATGACAGCTTGTGATTTGTCGAGATATAATCACAAGATGCCCTTTTAGTAAAAGTCGAATGATCCATGATTCGACTTTGCTGATAAATGAATTCATATATATATATATATATATATATATATTCATATATATATATATATATATATATATATATATATATTAATGTGTGTTATTCTTGGGCAAGTAGGTAGCCTACTAGGTCAGAGAGAGAGAGAGATATGGCTACTTTAAGGACTGCATTTCAAGTGAAATCCTCTATTGATCAGACGCCTTCGAATTCGCACATTTTTTATCACTTCAAAACCACACTCACCTCTTCTTTTAAGGTAAATAAATCTCAATTCTCTCTCATTCATGTCTTATATATGTATGTATATATATAGTTTTGATATAAATTTTCACAACGTATATAAAAATGATCAGTTTAATGAATTACTAATATAGTTTTGATATGATTATATTTGGGCATGCATGCAGCCATTCTTGAGAGAGTTGCAGCAAATTCCATTAATGCAAATTGATGAAATCCCGAAAAACTTGAAGAACTCTTCAATTGAATTGCTAAATGCCTTTGTTGATTCTGCCTTCGAATTTGTCGACCAACCTCGTCTCCCATCTCAGGTACGTACGTATCTATGTACACCTCCAAATGCATGCATGCAGTACCAATCCACGCACAGTCAATCATTTACACACACATATATCTGCATATTTACGTACGAATATATATGTTGGGTTGTTCCTTCGATATAAAAAAAAATGCTAGGAACAAATAAATAATTTTAAATAAATAAAATACATCAATAAAATATTTTGGAATGATACAATCAAAGTAGCCGAAATAGCGTGGTGCTAAAGTACTGAGACACACGAAAACACTTTCTTTAAGGTGATTCATGTCATCGGGGAAAGATCATTGCTTGATTCGGTATAACTACTCACTGACAGATCACCTTTAGCATACAAAAGTCAGCACTCGCGTTGTTTCTCTCAACGAAATCTACAGAGTCCAAAACTCCATGAACCCCACATTGTTGCTTGGCTAATATATTTACATGTTTCTCATATATGTATGCATTATGCATACATATATGCTATGCATACATTCTGACAACACTTACACTACTGATTTATAAGCCTATGATATGCATCCAAGCAATCAAGTCTGACTATATATAATCTTATTAAGCTAACGGTAATTATATCTAACTGTAATATATGTAACGGACCACAAAAATGAACTGATATTAATTGCCTCTATTTTGAAACTGTACTCTTATGAATAAATATTAATAATGGACATAATTAATGATGTGACATTAAAATAATTTATTTTATTAAAATAACTCCAACATGTGTTGATTTACCTTTTATGCAAGCAGAGTAATTTTGCTCCGGTTGAAGAAATAGGCAATTCAGTTTTTGTTAATTCTGTGGAAGGAGGAATTCCAGATGATTTTCCAGAGGGTATATACGCAAGAAATGGTATGTTAAGTTACTAATTTGTTATTTTTCATAATTTATGCTTTTTTTTTTAGATAATACTATAAAATGAAACAATTTCATCAAGTTCACCAACAAATTCATTATACTGTGATCACTCATGCAAAATTAAATAAACATTCAACAAATCTAGCTAGGGAAAACTACAACAATTAAAACTACCCTGCCTTAGGTCCGCCCCTGAATCTAGCTAGGGAAAACTGGAACAATTAAAACAATTTACTTTATTTTTGTAAATTTTGCAAATATAACTCTTTTATGGAACCGGAATAAGTATATATATATATATATGTGTGTGTGATCAGTGTACCTAACTTTTAATATCTACACGAAATTAAACTGCAGGTTCGAATCCTCTATTTGGAGGGCTAAAGTCTACAGTTTCTATATTCGGAAGATCGAATAACATATGGGTAGAAGGAGAAGGAATGATTCATGCTATGTACTTTAACAAAGAGAGTGATGGCAGCTGGAGTATCTTTTACAACAATAGACATGTCCAAACTGAAACTTTCAAGTTAGAAAAGGAAAGGAACAAACCATCTTTTATTCCCACAGTTGAAGGCGATTCTTGGGCTGTTTTGTCAGCTTATCTGCTAAATATGGTGTGCATGCATGTTTATTAATCATATCACAACATTAATTAATGTAGTAATACTCTTTCATATTAATAGATCAAATCCCTATTTAAGCTTAGCTAGGCTACATGTTAGTGAACCTGGAAAACATTATGTACGTTTCGTTTTAAGATTTTACAAATTGACATAACAAAATGTATCTATAACTTTAGAACAAATGGAGTTTGGGCTATATGGGCATTACCTTACCATTAAGATTCTCTTATATATTGAGCTGATTAAATATTATCTTTATTTTTTGCAGTTGAGATTTGGGAGAGTAAATAAAGTCATGAGCAACACCAACATTTTTGAGCATTCGGGGAAGTTTTACTCAATTTCAGAGGTTGACTTGCCTCACGAGATTGATATTCTCACACTAGAAACATTAGGCTCGTGGGATGTCAATGGAGCTTGGAATCGGCCCTTTTTCAGCCACCCAAAGGTATGAATATCATTTATATATTAACTTATTCATCATTTAGTTAATATTTGTTAGTTACAAATTAGATCCATATTATTATTATTATTATTATTATTTAATCTCATATGAATAAGTTAATGTTTAATGACCTTTCTTTAGGCAATGGTTTATGACACTTTCTCATTATAATTAAATAATAGCCATATTTTGTGTTTTTGTTATTTTTTGCTGGTTTAAATAAAATTCCCCTATAATATCATTAAACAAAAACAAAGAATGTTCCTACAAATTCAAGGTTTTACCTTTCTAGGTCTTTTTTTTTTCTGGCTTAAGTAACATTTTATTACATGCACAGAAAGCTCCAGGTAGTGGAGAGCTAGTTACAATGGGGGTTGATGCAAAAAAACCTTTCATTGAACTTGGTGTAATCTCAGGTACTATATATTTGTTTTAATTAATTATAAATAACATTGCGCACGCGATTTATAAAAATCATTCATAAAATCATATGCTAATTTGTTCATTTGAATCAAATTAATTAATTATTCAGCTGATGGGATGAAATTGGTTCATAAAGTGGATCTCAAATACAATAGGAATACCCTTTCCCATGATCTAGGTGTTACACAGAGGTATATATATTTGCAATCTAAAATATTTTTCCTAGTTTAAAGGCTTGTAATTTCTAATTAATCAATGATATAATTTGATCTAATGCAGCTCTAATTTAATTTGCAGGTACAATGTGATAATGGACTTCCCATTAGTTGTGGATATAAATCGAGTCATTAAGGGAGGGTCGTGAGTATTAATTATACACATGTTCTTGAATTACTTTTACATATTTAATAGACATAATTAACAAATTAATTCGAACATAATTTTTCTTAATTATGTAGATTAATAAAATTTGATGAAGAAGATTACGCGAGGATTGCAGTGATGCCGCGTTATGGTGATTCAAATTCCCTCAAGTGGTTTGATGTTGAAACAAGTAGTGCATTTCATATTTTCAATTGTTTTGAAGATGGTGATGAGGTAACTAATAAAGACTATATTATTTTTTATTTATTCCAAATTTCCAATAATTAATTTTTTTTATTTTTTTTGTACTTTTTATATTAGAACTAATCCACATTATAAAAATTATTATAGGTAATAATGTGGGCGTGTAGATCTCGTGGATCAGTTATACCAGGACCTGATCTAGGCTTTGAAAAATTTGAGTACTTTTCTAGAGGTTTTAAGCATATAAATTCCGTTGAAGAAAACACTGATTTTGCAAAATTAGAAGGATTATTTTTCAGTCGTGTTTATGAATGGAGATTAAACATGCAAACCGGAGAGGTAAAGGAGAGGAATCTAACAGGGACAGATTATTCTATGGACTTTCCTATGATCAATGAGAATTTTACCGGTGTTAAAAATAAATTTGGGTACACACAAGTTATTGATTCAGAAGCAAGCTCTAATGCGGGTAACTAATTTTTTTTTTTATAAAAAAAATGTGCTAATCAAATAATTTAGCATAGTATTGATAATTTAATTAAGACTATTATATTTAGGCCTGCCTAAATATGGAGGACTAGCCAAGCTATATTTTGAAGAATTATCAGGAGAGGAAAAAACTGGAGAGGTGATACAGGCTGAGTATCATATTTTTCCGGAGAATACTTTCTGCACAGGATCCGCGTTTGTCTCTAAGGTTGGAGGGATTGAAGAAGATGATGGTTTTATCGTCACATTTGTACATAATGAAGATGATAATATTTCTCAGGTAAATTAACTAATGTGCAATTAGTAATGTGATCATTAATTAGCATGATTAAAATTTTCTTGTGTTATTATTGTGGATGTATAGTATTGTTAAGCTGTTTCATCCAGGTGTATATAGTTGATGCCAAGAAATTTTCGGATGAGCCAGTGGCGATAATTACGTTGCCTAGCAGAGTTCCATATGGTTTTCATGGATCTTTCATGGCAATGCCTTCTCATCTTTAACAAGAGTGCACAAGCTTTGTGAACCAGCATTTTGCAGCAAGTAAAATAGAGCACGTGCATGCACCCTGATTAATTTGTGGTCAACTTGTCATGTATGTATATGTATGTATATATATATATATATATATATATATATATAGAGAGAGAGAGAGAGAGAGAGAGAAATTATTTAGTCATTTAATTATGGTTATTGTTTTGTTTAGACGTTGTCGTTAGTAGTGAATCGTTTGATTTGTGCAAAATGTAGTCAAGAAATCTTCATGCAAAGGTTTGCTTCATTGTATCACAGGAGATTATTTGCTGCAATCCATTTGTACACCAGCATTCTAAATGAATCTTAATGTAAGGAGGGTTTGGTTGCCATTTGCCAAGTTTCAAAAATTTGCAAAGTTTGGCTAATTCAGATTGTTTATAATGAATTTTTTTTATCGGTAAAAGAAATTTTTATTTAAAATCCGAAGTCATATATATAATGTGGCAAATCCAAAAGTCATGCATAGAGCCACAACAGAGTTACATAATACCGAGAATTTGAGAAAAGACAAACCCTACACGTTGAACAAAAGCTCAAAGATAAGTACAATTATTCCAAACATAAAGATAATTAGTTTCTTCAAAAAATAAAATGTTAAGAGATCGCACCTCTTGTTCCTTTCCTTTGAGCTAAGGAAAACTATCAATCCCCTTGCTTGGCAGCTATATGAATTTTAATAAAAAAAATAAACTCCCATTGATGTGATAAAAATATGTAATTGTAAGTGTACACTGTTAAATTTAAAAACTGGCAAGTACATGTCGAATCCACAAAGACTAGATTAATTTTAAGAGCTCTTCTAGGTGAACATGAAAATTGGACATGAGTGTATTTGAATTTCACCTATTTGTATTTTTACCCATCATTGGGGTCAAAATACAAATAAGTGAAATTTAAATACACTCATGTCTAATTTTTATGTCCAATTTCCATGTCCACATAGAGTTTTTGTAATTTTAATGTATCCTTATTAATATCTATTTTTGGCGAATTAGAAATAAAGATTAAAAATTGACTAACTAGAATATGAAAACTAATATTGAGGAAGTAATCTAGGAATCTGAATTCATTAAACAATAAAAATAATAAGTAATACAATCTCTTCAATTTTTATAACTTAATTATGATTTTGATCTCTCTTATCTTTAATTTAGTAATTTTACAATTAACGTGGACAAACATAGACTATGAAAATTTAAGGCTTAACTATATCCCATCAAAACTTATTCGATTAAGCATGAATTATTAAAAACTTATATATATCTTAACAATAATCTATCAAAATCTCTTAATTAATTTAAAATTACATAAGAACTATAAAACGAAGGTATTTCAATAACGAAACATGAAAGCGAAATTAATTAAACATAAAAGCATAAATAATAGAAGAGAAAAAAAATATTATTATTAATAATTATTTAATTTCATCTTCATACTAGATATAAAAAATTAACTAGACATGAAAATAAATAAACTAACTAAAATAAAGAAGAAAAGAAGATTAAAAATAAATAAGAAAATTCCCTTTAATTAATGATCATCCAACGAAAGCATAATGAAGACGTAATTTAATCTACTCCTACTCCTAACCTAAACTAATACAATATCTAATATAATCATTCTCTCTAACAAGAGACATATTTATAGGGAAAATATTTATGCCCTAATTTAGATTCATGGAACTTGGTATCTTTTGTTCCTTTTATCCTCTCCTCTTTT
Source organism: Panax notoginseng (assembly GCA_016801055.1). Taxonomy (NCBI): domain Eukaryota; kingdom Viridiplantae; phylum Streptophyta; class Magnoliopsida; order Apiales; family Araliaceae; genus Panax; species Panax notoginseng. The sequence goes on from CM029018.1 coordinate 196,587,357, forward strand.
CTTCTTGGCTTCAATCTCATTCTCTACATGGTAATCTCCCAAGATTCCTTTTCTATCTTTAAAAGTTATAACAATTATCTCTTACTTATTCACCAAGGTAAATCTAATATTGTTCCACCTCCTTCTTTTTTGTTGTAGGATAATTCTTGGATATTTTAACTTCTATGAATAAGAGCATAAAATACTGATTGATCACTAAGATTTTGACTTTATTAAATCCTACAAAATAAAATAAAATATATTAACTTAATAAACTAATATAATTAAAAAGACAATATTAAGGACAATAAAATATATGAATTATGTTTCTATCACCAATCATCATTACAAGCTCTCATATCATATGATATCCCATTAAGACTGATTCAAATCAACCAAACTAATTAAGGGTTGCACACAGCCATGCAGGTTTAATTTCCAAAGATCTTTTGTAATTAGTGTACTCAAACCTAAGGGGCTGTTTCATATAAGAAAATGTTACATTGAAAAAACAGTACAACATCATCATAACCTTTTCTCGCAATTATATATAGTGGTAATTACTTCATAGTATTCTTTTGCAAAAATTACTTCATAGTATTTATATATATAACTTTCATGGAATCATATAAGGAGACAAACTTCCCCTATTACGATTATTTTATGATGTTACCAACCAAGAAATATTATTTATAAAAGATTCATTATAGTTACCGCTAAAATTGTTTATTCTTTGTGCTTTCTTTTGGCATTTAAATCACTATATTCCAAAAATTTCAATTGATAAATAAAGGGTTAATTGAGCTTGAGATGTGAAACAAAATATAGTACTGAATATTCAAAATTTGGCTATAATTAATATTCTGTATATTCTGTCCGGCTTCTTCTCTCTCAATGAATCCATTCGGAGCAAGGATCATAACTGCATCCTTCTTGTTTTCGTCGGTTAATGCTCAACAACCATCCAATTCGCAAGTAAATCGGTTAGTTGATCATAGCATTCTAATAGTTATCACTTGTTTTTCTGTTATTTTTTCTATGATATTTCTCATAATTGTCTATGCAAAATTCTGCTACAATATTCCGTCTCATCAAGCCTTGACAAATCGTCCAAACCTCAGTCGCCTAATTCGATTGAGCCCTTCACTTTCTGGAATTGACAAAAAAGTCATTGATTCGTTCCCCGTTTTTACATTTTCATCCCTCAAAGGTGCAAAACAAGGCTTAGAGTGTGTAGTTTGTTTATCGAAATTCGAAGAGAGTGAAATTCTTCGTTTGTTGCCTATTTGTAGGCATGCATTTCACATGAATTGCATTGATAAGTGGCTAGAAAGCAACTCAAGCTGTCCTCTCTGTAGGGACAAGTTAGATCCATATGATCTAACAAATTGTAAATATCCTCTAATCTCTTCGAATTTAATCAGAGAAAATTCAAATCTTGAGGTTTTTGTTCAAAGGGAACAATCTCATCATCAAATTAGTTCATCAAGATTCAACTTGGGTGCAAGTTTTCGGAAATTTGGTAAGAAAAAAGAAAAGCCTTTGATTCAAAAAGGTAGCAATAATAGTGATGATATTCATAATGAGAATGATAAAAAAATGTTTCATAAGTTCAAGCGTGATATTATTGTGTCTGAAATTGTACAAAAAAGCCGGTGGAGTGATGCAAATTCTTTAGACCTAATGTTCTTGAATTCTGAAATGCTTAACTTAATGTCAAGCAAAAGATTTTCTCAATCTCCAGTACTCTCAATGAATGAAGATATTTTGAAGATTAAGGAAATTAAGGAAGGGGAAATGTCACATTTGATTTCGAGTTTTTCTTGTGGTTCAAGAAATCAAGCGTTAAGCCAAATTAGCAGTACAACCTCAAGATCAATAAATGAGCATGGTGCAAACAGATCAGTGTCCGAGATTGTCAACATTCCGAGGTTCATGGAATACGTTATAAAGAACAACAACAACAACAACAAGGTTGAAGAATCATTGATGAATAATGGAAGTGATGAGAGGATGAGGAAGCTTTGGTTGTTGATTGTGAGGAAGACGGTGCAATGGTTTGACGGTCAAAAAAGAATATCAGGTTCACTGGAATCAAATAGCAGATCAATGCACACTCCTTGAATATGTGACAACATCTTAAACATTGTAAAAGTTTGTTTATACATAGTTAACAAGTCCAGGATTTCGTGGATCGGAAAATTAATGTGAATTTTTTTTTGATATATATAGGGAAATTAATGATCCATAACATGTATTTACTATAGATACTTATAGTAAATGTGACGTCCCCAAATCTGGGTTCCATAACCTCGGCATTTGGTGTTCACGATCCATCATTTTCATACACATTCTATAAACTAAGCGGAATAAATAAACATAAATTATTTATACAATAAGTTTTTACAACATTTCTTAAGGTTTACTAACCTTAACTTAAAATACATACTCTTAGTAATTCAAAAAGTTTACATAGTTCAGCCACACAAGATAACTTAATAATCAAACATTTATATTAAACTACTATTGGACTCATATTAAACTTCTATTGGACTTTGTCTTTTCCTTTGTCCTTCTTCTTAGAACATTCGGGCTTAACTAAAATAATTATCATGATATAGCAAGGGTGAGCAACTAATTAGTTCAGCAAGTTTAAATGCAAGAAATATATATCATGACTGAAAAAGAATAATCTTTTGAATTTTTTCAATAATAGATAATAATTGTGAAAGAATGCGAATCAAGTTTCAATAATTGAATAATTGAATAAATAATGCTAAATGGTCAGCAATGACCATGGACAAGTATTGAGGATTTATCACTAATTAAACTAGACCCCTTAGTAGGTTTTGGTAATCAAGGGTATCAATCTTTCATACCCGGTGAATATGCATAACACTTAAGTAACAGGCAAATAATTATTTTCGATCCGATATAAAACCTTAGTAAAAATTGTTCTTTTTCTCAGTCTAAGAGTACTCACCAATAAACTGGCTTGGAATAGCTTGTAAAACTTATTTGAATTAAAAAATTGTAACATGTTCGGTTTAGCTGATACAACTAGCTAATACCTAGCTTATAAACAGTTCATGAATAATAGAACTTAAATTATTTCACAGTTCGATAAATAGAACATGAAATCAATTACACAAAGTGCGAATATCAATAATCATTATAGATGTGGAATAATCAACAATAATTATCCACTAAGATACTTTGAAAAGTAATAACTCAACTTTGAGTTAGGAAACTTGCCTCGTTTGATGACTAATATCTTTCAATTAGAATAACATATCTTAATTTATAATACTATTACTCTATATTAAATTATCTAACATTTAGCCACATAATTAAATATTAGATATCACATTAAATCCTTAATAATATTATCACCCCTTGATAATATTGCTATCACATAATCATCATCTTAAACTCTCATATAATATTATTAATCTTTCAATAATATTTTATGCATTTTCTAATATTGTTAATCATTTAATAATAATTTAATCCCTTATATATTAATATTATTAATCACTTAATAATATTTTAATCTCTTATTAATATTATTAATTATTTAATAATATTTTAATCACTTACTAATATTATTAATCATTTAATAAAATTTTAAATAATTTTAAATATTATTAATCATTTAATAATATTTTGTTTAATTTTGAATATTATTAATCATTTAATAATATTTTATTTAATTTCGATTATTATTAATCACTTAATAATATTTTAATAATGTACTAATATTATTAATCATTTGTTAATATTTTATTTAATTTTTAATATTATTAATCATTTAATAATATTTTAATCATTTATAAATAATTTAATTTATTTGTTTATCTCTTACTATTTAATTTATTTAATACACATAACATTTTATTAAAAATGACCAAAATACCCTTATAAAGTCTTAATACATCTTATAATGATCATCAATTAATAAAATCTCATTTACAAGTGTTATAACTTAATATACTCATTTATTCTTAACTTAATCATATGCATGAAAAATATCAAATCATATTATTATATATTTTAGTTACAAAATAATTTTTCTGCAATTTTCTAAATTCGTTTCCTATTTTTAAATAGGCTAAAACAGTCCAAAATAACAACATTTATTATAAATCATCATTTTGTCCAAAATTTCTGAAATTTATACAGTAGACTCATACTACCATATACAGATTCCAGTTAAATTTTCACAATTTTCTGGGCTGTATACACTAAGTTATTATAGTGTACTTTTAAATCGCATTTTCTTGTAAGAGCCATAACTTCCACTCAGGACATCGAAAAATTCTCATCTTTGGACAACATCTAGTTAACTTGTTATACTATCATACAACAAAAGGTTAGAATTTTTGGAGCTCTTAAAGTGGCTGAAACATCCTTTACCAAAATTAGACAGTATGCTCATAAGATTTTTCCAAATTTTTACTTGGCAGGACTGCTTTGCTAAAAATGATGCCACATTTTGCTCGTTTAACATTGTTGAGTGCTACCACTTCGATTCATCAGATAACTCATGGATCTAAATCACCTCTTTGAAGAATCTCAAAAATAATTTATAGATTTCAAATGGTAAAAGTTCAAAGTAGGCTGAAAATTAAGGTTTTTATCCTTAAAAACTGTTTTTGTTCTCTTTTGATTTACAAGCTTAACAACACTTAAAATGGCAAGATCTAAACATGAAACACCATGAAACTGTAAGGTTTTGTGAAAAACAAAGTAGCAATCAAATTGCAAAATATAGCGGAAGCATAATAAAATCAGATTTTAAAATTTTTCACAAACCAATTACCCGGATCATCCTTTATGCATATTATTAATTAAAACGAAGAATAAGAAGTTATGGAATCATACCCTTGTAGAAACGAGCTTCCTCAGGTACGAGTTCACCTCCTACTTCTCCACGATCTCCTTGAATCTCCAAGTAGATTCTTTCCTTTGATCAATGTAAGCCACCCAAGTGTATGGTCTCTAGAAGTGATCCACCAAGGAAGAAGAATTTTCAAGAAGAACGGTGTATTATCTCAAACCCTAGTTTTTTCTCTCTCTATAAAAAAAAGGGGCGTACTCTCCAACTATTGGAATTACGTATATATGATATCTGATATAAGACTCCTCTTATAAAGATATCAGGTAACCTTATTTAATTAAAATAAGGTATTATTTATTTAATTAAACTTTTTTAATTAAATGGGCTCCCTAATCTTATTAGGGATAATTAATTAAACTCCTTTAACTAATTTTTCCTCCTAATCCTATTAGGAATAAATGAGAGTACTTATATTAAATTAATTCCTAAACTCTTTTAGAAATTAAAATAATAATAATTGTAATAATATTAATAAGACTCCTCTTATTAATTTATATTTAATATTTCTAAAATATTAAATAATAAATATTAAGCTATTTAATTTATTCTATCACCATAGATTAAATTAAATATACTTAAAATATTATTACGATTATGCCATTAACTTCTTAAATAATTATTCTTCCTTTTATGGTGTGACCCTTTAGGTTCTCCATATTAAACCGGTTGTGAATAAATCAATTAGAACAATTCTAATCTTATTTAAATAAATAAATTAAACGATTAATTTATTTAAATAAATAATATTTATTCTACGATAGGGATAAGCCTCCCTAGCGATCAACGACTTTCCAGATAATATAGATTTTAACATTAATCATAAAATAACCTTTGAATTAATAGTTACCGTACAATTTAATCCTTCCACTATACAATGTCCCAATTAAATATAAGACATAGAATTATTGTCAAGTTTTATTTTATTTAATTATATGTATTTCGATTCCTAAATGTACAACTCCTAATGAATGCAAATTAGAAACTACTTTCTAATTTCATTCCACCTTGGCCAAGGATTCCTGGGTTGTCATTTATCGAATCATATAGAACATTTCTCTTCTTTTACTAGAAGCGGTAGATTCTTTATTGATCATTCATTATCTTCATATATAACTTATTACACCCAAGCATACCCTTTGATATACTCTAAGAGCCTTAAGGAATAAGTCAAAGTGTAATTCATTATATATAAGATACTATGATGCTCTCAAGTCTAAGGATCATTTGTACTACTATCAATACAGGAATTCCTATTGGCAGGCAAGTAAAACTCCATTAGGTATTCCTTAGCGAGTCACGTTCAGTGAACTTATTCTCTAATAAGCACCTACATACTTGCTTTAGTGTCTCCACACAAATGAACATGAGATCAATCATCCTCATCCAATGGGCAAGCAACGTACGTACCAATCTATCCGGATTCACTAATCCCCTTTTTAGTAATCAATTGATTGGAAATATTTTAGTTTTAAGCTATCTAAGAATTTAGATCTCATTAGCATGATCTCATCATGATTCTAAAAGCATTGCTTAAAACTGTGAGTTTATCACATATTATTAAAACAACACCATGTAGATAATAAATGCCTTTAATAAATAATTCTTTTATTAATAAACAAATAAGATTGATTACAAAGTATATGCTTTATCATCATACATGATTGGCTTGTATGCATGCTACTTTCAAAAACATGTATATATAGTGTTATAAGGTTTAAGATCATGAACTCATTATTTGCTTCACAACAAGCACAATAAAACACACGAAACAAATTAATTAGGGTTTTAGGATTTTATACCTAGTTCTTGTGGCAATTTTCCTTTTTCTTCTAAAGTAGTTGATGGACCTTGGAGACATAAACTAAACTCCTCTTCTTCTCCTCTTGAGACCTACTGCTGAACTTATGACGCCCCCATATCCGGGTACTTGAAACTCGTATTCGGTGTTCCACGATATCAAGCATTCAACATAATAAGATATCAAACTTAAATAAAGTTATTACATCAGAGTCTTACTATCTCAGGTACGATGACCTTTAAGTGTTTATTACACGATAATTAATATTATAAAACTATCTATTACATCATATTCTAGCTATTCCACAGCTTTTCCTTTTCTCTTATCTTTACCAGATCCTTCTATACGATCTTAGTTAGCTGAAAACATTTATAACAAAGCAAGAATGAGCATTCAATTGCTCAGCAAGTATTTTCATTAACAAATAACTTGACAATAAATAAATATTTTCTTTAAAGCATTCTCTTACAGTGAAACTAACTGTAAAGCAATTTAGAATAATTCTTGAACCAATCATAATCACATTTGAGAATCTGAGTGTAAGATGTGACAACCCCAAAATAGGTATACATCACCCATTCTGAGTCGCCAAATACATAGTACAGAAACAAATACAACTTCAGTAATACAATTGTCGTGCAGAATACGACAACACATATACTGTGAGTTTGAATACAAATATTGTCTACTAGAGAGTATACAAACTCAAAAAGAGTCCTCATTACAATTATCACACTATTTCATAGAATAGTGAGGACTACTAATGCAACCATCTGGACCGTCAATCCATTCCCCGACTAGTCCCAGCTATATTCTCATTTTTTGAAGAGAACAGTGAAAGAAAGGGTGAGCTCAACTAGCCCAGTAAGAAATATTATGACTAAGATAATGTACAACAAATTATCATTAGTCTTCAACAGGGAAAAATCTGATAAAATATAATAGACAACAAGTTTTAGATCAACAACTGCAGCGGAAAAAGTAATCCATTAGAAGAGTCAAGTAGAGCATAAAACCTACTATCTTCTATGATTTAAAAGATTTATCATCAATTTTATTGCTGAGATTCAGCTTAATAAATAATCCACATCATCGAATCATCCCTGCACTACGGGCCAAAGATAATCTTGTTTTCATCAACGGTCATGATCATGCCATAAAATAATTCATCTTTTCACCCTTGGCCGAAGAGAATCCATGGCCATAATCATACCAAAAATTGTCCATCAATGCACTACGGGCCAATGAGGACTTTTACCACATCATTTGTAACATTACGGCCATGATTATACCGAATAATCCCTGGTCATAATCATACCAAGTCCATCTATGCACTATAGGCCACAGATGACTTTCAACAAAATATAAACATGATGATGATGACAATGATATAATAATTCAATTAAACAAGTTCAAGGATAAATTTTAAAGATTTATAATTTAATTTATCCAGAAATCAATAACGTCCAAATTGTCAACATGATACTACTTTGTGGAGTAAAATTCAAGAATAATACTCAGTTGGTCATGTTCATCTCAACACCTGTTTATCTTTGCACTACGGGCCAAAGATATTCATCAGGTAATCATTCATCTGTGCACTACAGACCAAAGATATTCAGTAATATCATCATTTAGGACTGAGGATGATGAAAAAATATCTTAAAGAAAACGAATCCAGTGAGATAAAAGAACAAATATTAGGGATTCGTATTACAGTTTATCCAAGTTCAATAATACTCCGAAATAACCAATTTCGAAGCAGAATTCAAAAATAATGATCAAAACATGGATACAATCAAAGATAGTAACCATAATAGCCATCTTGGATAAAAAGAAGAAAATTTTATTTTTTCGTGAATAGTGTCGTATTCGTGAATAGTGTCGTATACGTGAATAGTGCCGTATACGTGAATAGTAATCCCGACACAAAATTTTAAATTTGATAAAAAGTTCAAACCAATATTTTGGCATAATGATATTGAAAAAAGTAATATCATTTACGAAAAAAATAACATCCCTTACCTCAGAATAACCGTACTTCTGACTGAATTTCGGATATAGTGCTGACAGAAACTTGTACTGAATAACAACTCTCAAAGTATCAAAATACTCACAAAATACGCTCGAGAATATAGAGAAAGAAAACTTATGAATTCTGGTATGATTTTCAATTTTAACTTAGCCCTCTATTTATAGGAAAATGTTAGCACGCCGAAGCAAACTTGACATGCTACCTGATGGCTTTACTTGCTACTATTCCCACCCACCACATTTAAAATAAAATTCAGCACATTTTTTCACCAACCACAAGTGGGCCCCACTCAATTCTAAAATTTTCTACCAAAATCATTTATAAACCTAATTTCTGAATCAGTCACCTCTTAAAATTCATAACAAATCACACGTTCATTTTTAACAGTTCAAAATTTGTGAACATATACTCAACTTATATATGTATAACATATCCAAAAATCACAACGATCCAACGGTCAGATTAAAAATTATAACTCACGCAATATATCTCAAGAACAGTGATTTAATTTTTAATACCTCCATTCTGACAAAAATACCTCAACATTAATTCCTTCACATAATATAAATATATCCATCAATTATATCTACATAAAATAAATATTTTCTTATCATATAAATCAATAATTGATTATTCACAAATAATATTACAGAAACACAATTATAACAACCAGGCCGTTCCCAGAAAAGAGGGGGCTTTCCAATAAGGATTTTTCCTTTCTGGCGCGCAATTAGATGACCAAACCTCTCCTTAGACAGAAATTTCTAGACATTGCCAATAATGCTATCTAATAATATTATTCAAATAATATGAATTATTGATCTGTTAATGGAAAATACTGTGCAGCAACAATTATTGAACAACAATAATATAAAATTTCAACGTAACAATTATTGAATCAATAAAATAAAATATTGAACAGTAATTACTGTAACAATTATTGAGTAGTGCCTTCTTACGTAAGAATCAATAATTTCAAAAATACTATGCAATACCGTGTGCTACTGTGCAATAACGCGTATTACTGTATTTTAACCACCGGGTATTCCAGCAGTGTTAACGGTAACAACTACGCCGTTATTTGTAAAAACTCAAATTTATCGTTTTCTTCACCCGACAGTTATTCTGTTATGGGGCCCACAAATAGCTGCGCCGTCGTACGAATATTCCTCGACAGAAAGAATATTCCACGACCAAACGAATATTCCCCGACAACAATGATTATTTTATAACCACTTGTGTATTTTAAATTTTCACATTTCACCCATAACTTTAACTTTTTATCAATTTAACCATTTACTGAATTGTAATTATAAGAAAAATTGAATACTTTTATTTCATAAAATTCGGGGTCTTACACCGTGTGCTACTATGCAACCACGCGTATTACTGTACTTTTACTACCGGGTAGTTCAACAGTTTTAACGGTTTTAACGGTAACACCTCAGCCGTTATTTTTATAGAAAGATAATTTTGTCATTTTCTAACTACGACTATACTTCTGTTATGGGTTCCACCAATGATTGTGCCGTCGTACGAATATTCCCCGACAAAAAGAATATTCCCCGACCAAACGAATATTTTAAAACAACTTGCTTACTTTGCAAAATTTATAAATATTACCCACAACAATAACATTATATCAAATTAACTCCATAATATTTAAAAATGATATTTATAGAAAATTCATCTTTATTTATAAAAGTTGGGGTCTTACAACCTCCCCTTCTTATGAAATTTCGCCCTCGAAATTAGGGTACATACCTGGTATGTCGAAGAGGTAAGGATACCTTGATTTCATTTCAGATTCTAACTCCCAGGTCATTTTCTCAACATCGTGGTTTCTCCACAAAACTTTAACTTGAGGTATAACCTTGGAGCGTAGAATATGTTCCTTCTTATCCAAGATTTGAACAGGAACTTCTTCATACGTCAAATCCTCCGCTATTTCGTCCGGTTCTAACTCAATAATGTGGTTCGAATCTTCCACATATTTGCGTAACATGGATATGTAAAAAACGTTATGAACACGAGACATACATGGCGGTAAAGCGAGTCTATAAGCCACAGTTCCTACTCGATCGAGGATTAAAAATGGACCGATGAATCGAGGATTGAGCTTTCCTCTTTTTCAAAATCTCGTAACTCCTTTCCATGGAGCAACACGTAAGAACACATGATCTCCTACATCAAATTCTACGTCCTTTTGATGAAGATCAGCATAACTCTTTTGTCGATCTTGTGAGGTTTTTATACGTTGTCGGATCGTTTGAATTTTTTCTGTAGTCATACGTACCAACTCCGGTTCCAACAACGTTGCTTCATCCACCTCATCCCAGCATACTGGAGAACGACATTTTCTTCCATACAATGCTTCGAATGGAGCCATGCCAATACTTGCTTGATAACTGTTGTTGTAGGAAAACTCCACCAATGGTAAGAACTTGTCCCAACTTCCCTTGAAGTTAAAGACACAGAGTCTTAATAGATCTTCAAGAGTTTGAATAGTCCTCTCTGATTGTCCGTCCGTCTGAGGATGATATGCTGAACTAAATCGTAACTCCGTGCCCATAGCTTTTTGTAAACTAACCCAAAATCGTGAAGTGAATCTTGGGTCTCGATCAGAAACTATGGATACTGGCATACCATGCAGTCTTACAATCTCGTTTATGTACATACGAGCAAGACTTTCAAGTGTATAAGTTTCTCGTATCGGTAAGAAATGAGCAGACTTGGTCAATCTATCAACAATGACCCAAATCGCATCTATACCTTGAGAAACCCTAGGAAGACCGGTAACGAAATCCATGGTAATGTGCTCCCACTTCCATTCTGGAATTTCAAGTGGTTGCAATGGACCTTTTGGTACTTGATACTCCGATTTGACTCGTTGACAAGTTAGACACCTTGAGATAAACAACGCTATCTCTCTCTTCATATTGCTCCACCAAAATGTATGACGAAGATCATGATACATTTTGGTACTTCCAGGATGGATTGCAAACGGTGTGTTGTGCGCCTCCATCATGATTTCATACTTTAAATCAGGGTTGTTAGGAACACAAAGTCTGGAGTTGACTCAAAGTATTCCTTTTTCATTGATTCTTGCTTCCGGCATAGCACCTTCTTGCACTTTCTTCCTCATACGCATCAGCTTCAGGTCTGTAGCTTGAGCAGCTTTAACCTTATCGATTAAAGTTAGTTTTACTCGTATATTCGACATCATCACATGGGTCCCTGGAGTCTTTAACTCTATCTCCATCCTTTGCAAATCACACAAAATGGGCCTTTGCATTGTTAATATTGCACTTGTACCCGCATATGATCTTCTACTCAATGCGTCAGCTACCACGTTCGATTTTCCAGGATGGTATTGAATGGTATGATCATAATCTTTCAACAGTTCAAGCCAACGTCGTTGTAGCATGTTGAGTTCCTTTTGAGTGAAGAAATATTTGAGGCTTTTATGATCCGTAAAGATCTCCACCTTCTCCCCATACAAGTAATGCCTCCAAATTTTAAGTGCAAAGACAACAGCTGCCAACTCTAGATCATGAGTAGGATAATTCTTCTCATCTTCCTTGAGTTGTCTTGATACATAGGCTATGACTTTTCTATATTGCATGAGAACGCATCCCAACCCTTTGCTCGAAGCATCACTGTAGATGACAAATCCCTCCGAGCCAGATGGTATTGTTAGAACAGGTGCTGAAATGAGTCTCCTCTTGAGTTCTTGAAAACTCTGCTCACATTCTTCACTCCAACCGAACTTTGTATCTTTCCGAGTCAGCTGAGTTAATGGAGTAGCGATTCGAGAAAATCCTTCCACGAATCTCCAATAATAACCAGCTAGACCGAGAAAGCTACATACTTCGGTTACTGATTTAGGTTGCTCCCATCTTTGAATTGCTTCAATCTTTGCCGGGTCAACATATATTCCACGACTTGATACTACGTGCCCAAGGAATGCTACCTCTTCCAGCCAGAACTCATATTTCTTCAACTTGGCATAAAGTTTGTATTCACGAAGCTTTTGGAGTACCAGCCTCAAGTGTTGCTCATGATCTTCACGGCTTTTGGAATAAATAAGGATTTCATCGATAAAGACGACCACAAAATGATCCAAATATTCCTTGAATACCCTGTTCATCATATCCATGAAGGCAGCAGGAGCATTAGTCAATCCAAAAGACATAACTAAGAATTCATAATGCCCATACCGAGTTCTGAAGGCAATCTCTTGGAATATCCTCAGTTCTAACCTTCAGCTGATGATATCCAGAACGAAGATCGATCTTTGAAAAGAATTGTGCTCCTTGCAACTGGTCAAACAGGTCATCAATACGTGGCAATGAGTACCTATTTTTGATGGTGACATGATTCAACTCCCGATAATCAATACAAAGTCGCATACTCCCATCTTTCTTCTTCACGAACAGAACAGGAGCACCCAAGGAGAAGTACTAGGACGAATAAAACCAATGTCTAACAATTCCTGCAGTTGGGTCTTTAACTCCTGAAGTTCAATAGGAGCCATTCGATATGGGGCTTTGGAAATGGGTTTTGTACCGGGTTCAAGGTCGATACAAAATTCAATTTCACGCTCTGGGGGGTAAGCCAGGAAGTTCTTCGGGAAATACGTCAGGAAATTTATTAACAACAGAAATATCATTCAAAGCTGACGTATTTTTGTTTAGATCTGTGACATGAGCTAAGAAAGCTTGACATTCGTTTTTCAATAAACGAATAGCTTTATGGCTTGAGATGACAACGATTGATTTTAATGGTTTGGTTGCTTGAATTCGCATAATAGGTCGATTAGGAATATGAAAGCTAACAACCTTACGAAAACAATCAATTTTTGCATGATGAGTAGTTAACCAATCAATCCCTAGAATCACGTCAAATGCAAGTATTTTTAATGAAATCAGATCGACAGGTAATGTGTGGGTACCAACTTGAACCAAACAAGACTTATAAACTGTGGATATAATGAAGGTTTCTCCCAATGGAGTTTTAACAGCTAAGTCAAAGTCTAATTTCCCCGAAATCAAATTTAATCGATGAGCGCAAGTAGGAGAAATAAAAGAATGGGTAGAACCGGTATCAAATAAAGTATAGACTTCGTTAGAGTTTATGATAAGCTTACCCGTGATGACCTCATTCGGGTTCCTTGCTTTCTGGGAGTTCACAACAAACGCTCTCCCTTGCACAATCGGTTTTGACTTTTCTGGGACGGCCTTTGGTGCCTCCATCCTAGCTGAATTTGTCTTCGGTAAACGACAAAATCGGGCTAAATGACCTTCTCTTCCACAATTATAACATGCTTTGGACGGCATCGCGCAGTTTGGACTGATGTGCCCCTCCCTCCGCATTTGAAACATATGATAGGTGGTCGTTCTCCTTCCTTAACGACAGGTGCTGGTGCTGACGTCTTTCCATCATTGTTGAATCTCCTCTTCTTGAAATGCCCATTCTTATTATTTTGGCCCTGATTACCACCGAAGTGGTTACCATTTCTGGCCTGTTGATTCCCTCCACGCTTGTTGTCACCGCTTCGATGACTACTCTCACTGGTATTATCATTTTGCCGGCTGCTCTCTTTTGGTTGCGTTGTCTCGTTATCGCGCTCCACCAACTGAGCCCTATTTACAACATCTGAATACAAACACAGTTTATGAGAAACAAGATGTTGACGTATCTCCGGCTTCAAACCTCTTAAAAACATCCGCGTCATTCTTTCTTCATTATCCACCAGGTGGGACGCAAACCGGGATAACTCCGCAAATTTTGCCTCGTACTGCGAATATTCATTTTTCATCTCTATCATTCATATTATTGCTACCAATCCTTGAATGTATTTGTCACCTCCTTCATGTGACGAATACTCTCGGAAAGTATTTGTCGTTAAACAGCTCTTGGAACTTCTCCCAGGATATCTTCAGTGCGGCAGGTTGAGTACGCTTTATCGATTTCCATCAGTAATCTGCCTCTCCTCGCAACATAAAGGCGGCAAAGGGTACCTTTTGCTCCTCGAAGCAACCCAAGACATCAAATATCTGGTGATCTGCTTTATCCATGTTTCAGCTACAAGTGGTTTGGGTTCTCCCTTAAACTCCGGTGGTCCCAGCTCCTTAAACTGTTTAGCGGTGACCGCCTGAGAGTTCCAGTATTTCCACCTACGTTGTGGACAGGAGCCGCTTTCACCTGTTTTTGCATGAATTGCATAAAGTCTCTGAACATTTGATCATTCATCATTTGGTCAGTGTTGTTGTTTGCATGAGGATTGTCACCTTCCTGATGCACATTATCATGATTATTGATATGTGGTAATCAACAGTCGCCTGTGCTCCATTGCTATTCTCAACATTCTCAGATGCCATTTTCAGATACTGCCACAAAATAAAAATTAATTGATATGTCATATTTTATCCTTATATTATGACCGACCAATTAAATACCATGCAAATAAACTTAGGTAGGTCATACTAGCGAAGGAATTCCCGGTCTCCCCTCCTAGTTCTATTCTCACATCTTAGCTAGAGATCATATCCCTAAGCTTGATACCAACTGTGACGCCCCCAAAATTAGGTATACATCACCCATCTTGGGTTGTCAGATACATAGTACAGAATACAAATATAACTTACTAATACAACTGTCGTGTACAATACGACAAAACATAAACTGTGAGTTTGAATACAAATATCATCTTCTAGAGAGTATTCATACTCAAAAGGAGTTCTCATTACATTTATTAACATACCATTACATAGAATAGTGAGGACTACTAACTAATACTATCATTCGGACCATCACTCCGTTCCCCGACTTGCCCCAGGTACGTTCTCATTTCCTGAAGAGAACAGTGAAGAAAGGGTGAGCTCAACTAGCCCAGTAAGAAATATTATGACTAAGATAATGCAGAATAAATTATCATTAGCCTTTAACAATGTTAAACTGATAAATATAATAGACATCAAGTTAAACTGTAGCGGAACAAGCAATCAATTAAGAGAGTCAAGTAGAAAATTAAACTCTACTATCTTTTATGATTTAAAAGATTTTCCAACACTATGATCGCTGGGACTCAGCTTAATAAAATAATCCACATCATCGAATCACCTGCACTACGGCCAAGGATATTGTATATTCATTAATGGTCATGATCATGCCAACAACTGTCCATCAATGCACTACGGGCCAATGATGACTTTTACCACTCATTTGTAACATTACGGTCATGATTACACCAATATCCCTGGTCATAATCATACCAATTTCATCTATGCACTACAGCCACAGATGACTTTCAAAGAATATAAAACATGAGGATGATGACAATGATATAAGAATTCAATAAAAACAAGTTCAAGAATTAATTTATCAAAGAATTTACAACGTCCAAATTGTCAACATGATACTACTTTGTGGAGTAAAAATTCAGAATGATCAGGGAGAATATTTTCATGAAAAGATATGGATGAAGCGAAATGTCAAGGATATTCCACAAATTTCATAGAGTATAGAAGTCAAAACTTACCAAACTGAGTATAATAAAGAATGTGAATACAAAAGATTCACATGCATGCGTAGGACCGCAACAGACAGGTTATTCCAACAGAATATGGTAAGACCCCAACTTTTATAAATAAAGATGAATTTTCTATAAATATCATTTTTGAATATTATGGAGTTAATTTGATATAATGTTATAGTTGTGGGTAATATTTATAAATTTTGCAAAGTACGCAAGTTGTTATATAATATTCGATTGGTCGGGGAATATTCGTTTTAACAGGGAATATTCGTACAACGACACAATCATTGGTGGACCCCACAACGGAATTATTGTCGGATTGAGAAAACGACAAAAAATTTTTATTAAAAATAACGGCGGAAATTTTACCATTGTTACTGTTGAACTACTCGGTAGTAAAAGTACAGTAATACGTGTGGTTGCATAGTAGCACACGGTATTGATTATTAATGCTTATGTGAGAAGTCACTCAGTTTGATTCAATTATTGTCAGTTAATAATATGAATTATTTAGCGATAATGACGTTTTGTTTTATTCGTATTATTAACGTAATAAAACAGAAACATCTTTTTATATAAAACAGAATACTTTATTAAAGTTATTCTATAAATAGAATATATTATATTTTATTTAAAAGATTTTTCTTTAAATATGGACCGTCAGATTAAAGTAATCAATCTGGACCGTTCATGGATTAGTTACTATGCATTCTATTTTTCTATAAATAGCAGCTCATTCCTTCATTATTTCTTACGAATTCACTGAACTCTAGAGAGAGAAACTATAGAGAGAGAGAAGAAGAGTATTCTGCTACTTAACTACTTCCTTATTTCAGCTCTTCTTTAAAACGGTAAGGGGTGTTATTCTTTCTTATTCATGAAGAGAACTGTTGTTATTCCATTTCTTATTATTCTGTTGGAATAACCTGTATACGCGGTCTACCCTATACTTGGTGACATTCTTCTATTATTCTGTTGGAACATCCTGTCTGTGTGTTTTACACCGGACCTGGTTCCGTTTTTATTATTATTCTGTTGGAACATCCTGTCTGTGTGTTTTACACGGACCTGGTTCCGTTTTTATTATTATTCTGTTGGAACATCCTGTCTGTGTGTTTTACACCGGACCTGGTTCCATTATATTATTATTCTGTCGGAATATCCTGTCTGTGCGTTTACGCCGGACCTGGTTCCATTATTTATTATTCTGTTGGAATAACCTGTCTGTGCGGTCTATCGCATGCATGGTGATTTCTTTTGTTATTCCATTCTTTATTATACTCAGTTGGTTAAGTTTTGACTTCTATACTCCATGAAATTTGTGGAATATCCTTGATATTTGCGTTTCATCCAGTATCTTTTCATGAAAATATTCTTCTAAGCATTCTTGAATTTTACTCCACAAAGCAGTATCATGTTGACAATTTGGACGTTGTTAATTCTTGGATAAATTAATTCTTGAACTTGTTTTATTGAATTCTTATATCATTGTCATCATCCTCATGTTTATAAAATGTTGAAAGTCATCTGTGGCCTGTAGTGCATAGATGGACTTGGTATGATTATGACCAGGGATTATTCGGTATAATCATGACCGTAATGTTACAAATGATGTGGTAAAAGTCCTCATTGGCCCGTAGTGCATTGATGGACAGTTGTTGGCATGATCATGACCATTAATGAATATACGAATATCCTTGGCCGTAGTGCAGGGGTGATTCGATGATGTGGATTATTTTATTAAGCTGAGTCTCAGCGATCACAGTGTTGGAAAAATCTTTTAAATCATAAAAGATAGTAGAGTTTATTTTCTACTTGACTCTTTTAATGGATTGCTTGTTCCGCTGCAGTTAAACTTGATGTCTATTATATTTTATCAGTTTAACATTGTTGAAGGCTAATGATAATTTATTCTGCATTATCTTAGTCATAATATTTCTTACTGGGCTAGTTGAGCTCACCCTTTCTTTCACTGTTCTCTTCAGGAAATGAGAACGTAGCTGGGGCAAGTCGGGGAACGGAGTGATGGTCCGAATGATAGTATTAGTTAGTAGTCCTCACTATTCTATGTAATGGTGTGTTAATAAATGTAATGAGGACTCCTTTTGAGTATGAATACTCTCTAGAAGATAATATTTGTATTCAAACTCACAGTTTATGTTTTGTCGTATTGTACACGACAGTTGTATTAGTAAGTTGTATTTGTATTCTGTACTATGTATCTGACGACCCAAGATGGGTGATGTATACCTAATTTTGGGGGCGTCACAGTTGGTATCAGAGCTTAGGGATATGATCCCTGGCTAAGATGTGAGAATAGAACTAGGAGGGGAGAGACGGGGAATTCCTTCGCTAGTATGACCTACCTAAGTTTATTTGCATGGTATTTAATTGGTCGGTCATAATATAAGGATAATATATGACATATCAATTAATTTTTATTTTGTGGCAGTATCTGAAAATGGCATCTGAGAATGTTGAGAATAGCAATGGAGCACAGGCGACTGTTGATTCACCACATATCAATAATCAGGATAATGTGCATCAGGAAGGTGACAATCCTCATGCAAACAACAACACTGACCAAATGATGAATGATCAAATGTTCAGAGGCTTTATGCAATTCATGCAACAACAGGTGAAAGCGGCTCCTGTCCACAACGTAGGTGGAAATACTGGAAACTCTCAGGCGGTCACCGCTAAACAGTTTAAGGAGCTGGGACCACCGGAGTTTAAGGGAGAACCCAAACCACTTGTAGCTGAAACATGGATAAAGCAGATCACCAAGATATTTGATGTCTTGGGTTGCTCCGAGGAGCAAAAGGTTCCCTTTGCCGCCTTTATGTTGCGAGGAGAGGCAGATTACTGGTGGGAATCGATAAAGCGTACTCAACCTGCCGCACTGAAGATGTCTTGGGAGAAGTTCCAAGAGCTGTTTAACGACAAATACTTTCCCGAGAGTATTCGTCACATGAAGGAGGTGGAGTTCATCAAATTGGAGCAGAATAATATGACCGTGTCGCAGTACGAGGCAAAATTTGCGGAGTTATCCCGGTTTGCGTCCCACCTGGTGGATAATGAAGAAAGAATGACGCGGATGTTTTTAAGAGGTTTGAAGCCGGAGATACGTCAACATCTTGTTTCTCATAAACTGTGTTTGTATTCAGATGTTGTAAATAGGGCTCAGTTGGTGGAGCGCGATAACGAGACAACGCAACCAAAAGAGAGCAGCCGGCAAAATGATAATACCAGTGAGAGCAGTCATCGAAGCGGTGACAACAAGCGTGGAGGGAATCAACAGGCCAGAAATGGTAACCACTTCGGTGGTAATCAGGGCCAAAACAATAAGAATGGACATTTCAAGAAGAGGAGATTCAACAATGATGGAAAGACGTCAGCACCAGCACCTGTCGTTAAGGAAGGAGAACGACCACCTATCATATGTTTCAAATGCGGAGGGGAGGGGCACATCAGTCCAAACTGCGCGATGCCGTCCAAAGCATGTTATAATTGTGGAAGAGAAGGTCATTTAGCCCGATTTTGTCGTTTACCGAAGACAAATTCAGCTAGGATGGAGGCACCAAAGGCCGTCCCAGAAAAGTCAAAACCGGTTGTGCAAGGGAGAGCGTTTGTTGTGAACTCCCAGAAAGCAAGGAACCCGAATGAGGTCATCACGGGTAAGCTTATCATAAACTCTAACGAAGTCTATACTTTATTTGATACCGGTTCTACCCATTCTTTTATTTCTCCTACTTGCGCTCATCGATTAAATTTGATTCCGGAGAAATTAGACTTTGACTTAGCAGTTGAAACTCCATTGGGAGAAACCTTCATTACATCCACGGTTTATAAGTCTTGTTTGGTTCAAGTTGGTACCCACACATTACCTGTCGATCTTATTTCATTAAAAATACTTGCATTTGACGTGATTCTAGGGATTGATTGGTTAACTACTCATCATGCAAAAATTGATTATTTTCGTAAGGTTGTTAGCTTTCATATTCCTAATCGACCTATTATGCGAATTCAAGCAACCAAACCATTAAAATCAATCGCTGTCATCTCAAGCCATAAAGCTATTCGTTTATTGAAAAACGGATGTCAAGCTTTCTTAGCTCATGTCACAGATCTAAACAAAAATACGTCAGCTTTGAATGATATTTCTGTTGTTAATAAATTTCCTGACGTATTTCCCGAAGAACTTCCTGGCCTACCCCCAGAGCGTGAAATTGAATTTTGTATCGACCTTGAACCCGGTACAAAACCCATTTCCAAAGCCCCATATCGAATGGCTCCTATTGAACTTCAGGAGTTAAAGACCCAACTGCAGGAATTGTTAGACATTGGTTTTATTCGTCCTAGTACTTCTCCTTGGGGTGCTCCTGTTCTGTTCGTGAAGAAGAAAGATGGGAGTATGCGACTTTGTATTGATTATCGGGAGTTGAATCATGTCACCATCAAAAATAGGTACCCATTGCCACGTATTGATGACCTGTTTGACCAGTTGCAAGGAGCACAATTCTTTTCAAAGATCGATCTTCGTTCTGGATATCATCAGCTGAAGGTTAGAACTGAGGATATTCCAAAGACTGCCTTCAGAACTCGGTATGGGCATTATGAATTCTTAGTTATGTCTTTTGGATTGACTAATGCTCCTGCTGCCTTCATGGATATGATGAACGGGTATTTAAGGAATATTTGGATCACTTTGTGGTCGTCTTTATCGATGACATCCTTGTTTATTCCAAAAGCCGTGAAGATCATGAGCAACACTTGAGGCTGGTACTCCAAAAGCTTCGTGAATACAAGCTTTATGCCAAGTTGAAGAAATGCGAGTTCTGGCTGGAAGAGGTAGCATTCCTTGGGCACGTAGTATCAAGTCGTGGAATATCGGTTGACCCGGCAAAGATTGAAGCTATTCAAAGCTGGGAGCAACCTAAATCAGTGACCGAAGTACGTAGCTTTCTTGGTTTAGCTGGTTATTATCGGAGATTCGTGGAAGGATTTTCTCGAATCGCTACTCCATTAACTCAGCTGACTCGAAAAGATACAAAGTTCGGTTGGAGCGAAGAATGTGAGCAGAGTTTTCAAGAACTCAAGAGGAGACTCATTTCAGCACCTGTTCTAACAATACCATCTGGCTCGGAGGGATTTGTCATCTACAGTGATGCTTCGAGCAAAGGGTTGGGATGCGTTCTCATGCAACATGGAAAAGTCATAGCCTATGCATCAAGACAACTCAAGGAATATGAGAGGAATTATCCTACTCATGATCTAGAGTTGGCAGCTGTTGTCTTTGCACTTAAAATTTGGAGGCATTACTTGTATGGGGAGAAGGTGGAGATCTTTACGGATCATAAAAGCCTCAAATATTTCTTCACTCAAAAGGAACTCAACATGCGACAACGACGTTGGCTTGAACTGTTGAAAGATTATGATCATACCATTCAATACCATCCTGGAAAAGCGAACGTGGTAGCTGACGCATTGAGTAGAAGATCATATGCAAGTACGAGTGCGATATTGTCAACACAAAGGCCCATTTTGTGTGATTTGCAAAGGATGGAGATAGAGTTAAAGACTCCAGGGACCCATGTGATGATGGCGAATATACGAGTAGAACCGACTTTAATCGATAAAGTTAAAGCTGCTCAAGCTACAGACCTGGAGCTGATGCGTATGAGGAAGAAAGTGCAAGAAGGTGCTATGCCGGAAGCAAGAATCGATGAAGAAGGAATACTTCGAGTCAACTCCAGACTTTGTGTTCCTAACAACCCTGATTTAAAGTATGAAATCATGATGGAGGCGCACAACACACCGTTTGCAATCCATCCTGGAAGTACCAAAATGTATCATGATCTTCGTCATACATTTTGGTGGAGCAATATGAAGAGAGAGATAGCGTTGTTTATCTCAAGGTGTCTAACTTGTCAACGAGTCAAAGCGGAGCATCAAGTACCAAAAGGTCCATTGCAACCACTTGAAATTCCAGAATGGAAGTGGGAGCACATTACCATGGATTTCGTTACCGGTCTTCCTAGGGTTTCTCAAGGTATTGATGCGATTTGGGTCATTGTTGATAGATTGACCAAGTCTGCTCATTTCTTACCGATACGAGAAACTTATACACTTGAACGTCTTGCTCGTATGTACATAAACGAGATTGTAAGACTGCATGGTATGCCAGTATCCATAGTTTCTGACCGAGACCCAAGATTCACTTCACGATTTTGGGTTAGTTTACAAAAAGCTATGGGCACGGAGTTACGATTTAGTTCAGCATATCATCCTCAGACGGACGGACAATCAGAGAGGACTATTCAAACTCTTGAAGATCTATTAAGACTCTGTGTCTTTGACTTCAAGGGAAGTTGGGACAAGTTCTTACCATTGGTGGAGTTTTCCTACAACAACAGTTATCAAGCAAGTATTGGCATGGCTCCATTCGAAGCATTGTATGGAAGAAAATGTCGTTCTCCAGTATGCTGGGATGAGGTGGGTGAAGCAACGTTGTTGGGACCGGAGTTGGTACGTATGACTACAGAAAAGATTCAAACGATCCGACAACGTATAAAAACCTCACAAGATCGACAAAAGAGTTATGCTGATCTTCATCGAAAGGACGTGGAATTTGATGTAGGAGATCATGTGTTCTTACGTGTTGCTCCATGGAAAGGAGTTACGAGATTTGGAAAGAGAGGAAAGCTCAATCCTCGATTCATCGGTCCATTTTTAATCCTCGATCGAGTAGGAACTGTGGCTTATAGACTCGCTTTACCGCCAAGTATGTCTCGTGTTCATAACGTTTTTCACATATCCATGTTACGCAAATATGTGGAAGACCCGAACCACATTATTGAGTTAGAACCGGACGAAATAGCGGAAGATTTGACGTATGAAGAAGTTCCTGTTCAAATCTTGGATAAGAAGGAACATATTCTACGCTCCAAGGTTATACCTCAAGTCAAAGTTTTGTGGAGAAACCACGATGTTGAGGAAATGACTTGGGAGTTAGAATCTGAAATGAAATCAAGGTATCCTTACCTCTTCGACATACCAGGTACGTACCCTAATTTCGAGGGCGAAATTTCATAAGAAGGGGAGGTTGTAAGACCCCAACTTTTATAAATAAAGATGAATTTTCTATAAATATCATTTTTGAATATTATGGAGTTAATTTGATATAATGTTATAGTTGTGGGTAATATTTATAAATTTTGCAAAGTACGCAAGTTGTTATATAATATTCGATTGGTCGGGAATATTCGTTTTAACAGGGAATATTCGTACAACGACACAATCATTGGTGGACCCCACAACGGAATTATTGTCGGATTGAGAAAACGACAAAAATATTTTATTAAAAATAACGGCGAAATTTTACCATTGTTACTGTTGAACTACTCGGTAGTAAAAGTACAGTAATACGTGTGGTTGCATAGTAGCACACGGTATTGATTATTAATGCTTATGTGAGAAGTCACTCAGTTTGATTCAATTATTGTCAGTTAATAATATGAATTATTTAGCGATAATGACGTTTTGTTTTATTCGTATTATTAACGTAATAAAACAGAAACATCTTTTTATATAAAACAGAATACTTTATTAAAGTTATTCTATAAATAGAATATATTATATTTTATTTAAAAGATTTTTCTTTAAATATGGACCGTCAGATTAAAGTAATCAATCTGGACCGTTCATGGATTAGTTACTATGCATTCTATTTTTCTATAAATAGCAGCTCATTCCTTCATTATTTCTTACGAATTCACTGAACTCTAGAGAGAGAAACTATAGAGAGAGAGAAGAAGAGTATTCTGCTACTTAACTACTTCCTTATTTCAGCTCTTCTTTAAAACGGTAAGGGGTGTTATTCTTTCTTATTCATGAAGAGAACTGTTGTTATTCCATTTCTTATTATTCTGTTGGAATAACCTGTATACGCGGTCTACCCTATACTTGGTGACATTCTTCTATTATTCTGTTGGAACATCCTGTCTGTGTGTTTTACACCGGACCTGGTTCCGTTTTTATTATTATTCTGTTGGAACATCCTGTCTGTGTGTTTTACACCGGACCTGGTTCCGTTTTTATTATTATTCTGTTGGAACATCCTGTCTGTGTGTTTTACACCGGACCTGGTTCCGTTTTTATTATTCTGTCGGAATATCCTGTCTGTGCGTTTACGCCGGACCTGGTTCCATTATTTATTATTCTGTTGGAATAACCTGTCTGTGCGGTCTATCGCATGCATGGTGATTTCTTTTGTTATTCCATTCTTTATTATACTCAGTTGGTTAAGTTTTGACTTCTATACTCCATGAAATTTGTGGAATATCCTTGATAATTGCGTTTCATCCAGTATCTTTTCATGAAAATATTCTTCTAAGCATTCTTGAATTTTACTCCACAAAGCAGTATCATGTTGACAATTTGGACGTTGTTAATTCTTGGATAAATTAATTCTTGAACTTGTTTTATTGAATTCTTATATCATTGTCATCATCCTCATGTTTATAAAATGTTGAAAGTCATCTGTGGCCTGTAGTGCATAGATGGACTTGGTATGATTATGACCAGGGATTATTCGGTATAATCATGACCGTAATGTTACAAATGATGTGGTAAAAGTCCTCATTGGCCCGTAGTGCATTGATGGACAGTTGTTGGCATGATCATGACCATTAATGAATATACGAATATCCTTGGCCGTAGTGCAGGGGTGATTCGATGATGTGGATTATTTTATTAAGCTGAGTCTCAGCGATCACAGTGTTGAAAATCTTTTAAATCATAAAAGATAGTAGAGTTTATTTTCTACTTGACTCTTTTAATGGATTGCTTGTTCCGCTGCAGTTAAACTTGATGTCTATTATATTTTATCAGTTTAACATTGTTGAAGGCTAATGATAATTTATTCTGCATTATCTTAGTCATAATATTTCTTACTGGGCTAGTTGAGCTCACCCTTTCTTTCACTGTTCTCTTCAGGAAATGAGAACGTAGCTGGGGCAAGTCGGGGAACGGAGTGATGGTCCGAATGATAGTATTAGTTAGTAGTCCTCACTATTCTATGTAATGGTGTGTTAATAAATGTAATGAGGACTCCTTTTGAGTATGAATACTCTCTAGAAGATAATATTTGTATTCAAACTCACAGTTTATGTTTTGTCGTATTGTACACGACAGTTGTATTAGTAAGTTGTATTTGTATTTTGTACTATGTATCTGACGACCCAAGATGGGTGATGTATACCTAATTTTGGGGGCGTCACAGTTGGTATCAGAGCTTAGGGATATGATTCCTGGCTAAGATGTGAGAATAGAACTAGGAGGGGAGAGACGGGAAATTCTTTCGCTAGTATGACCTACTAAGTTTATTTGCATGGTATTTAATTGGTCGGTCATAATATAAGGATAAAATATGACATATCAATTATTTTTATTTTGTGGTAGTATCTGAAAATGGCATCTGAGAATGTTGAGAATAGCAATAGAGCAAGGCGACTGTTGATTCACCTATATCAATAATCAGGATAATGTGCATCAGAAGGTGACAATCCTCATGCAAACAAAACACTGACCAAATGATGAATGATCAATGTTCAGAGGCTTTATGCAATTCATGCAACAACAGGTAAAAGCGGCTCCTGTCCACAACGTAGGTGGAAAATAATGGAACTCTCTGGCGGTCACGCTAAAACAGTTTAAGGAGCTGGGACCATCGGGTAGTTTAAGGGAGAACCCATACCACTTGTAGCTGAAACAGGGATAAGTAGATCACCAAGATATTGATGTCTTGGGTTGCTCAAGGTGCAAAAGGTTCCTTTGCGCATTTATGTTACGAGGATAGGCAGTATTACTGGTGGAGAATCGATTAATGCGTACTCAAATGGCCGCATGAAAATTTCTTGGGAGAGAAGTTCTAAAGAGCTGTTTAACGACAAATACTTTTCCCGGGAGTATTCGTCACATGAAGGAGATGTAAGACCCGAATTTTATGAAATAAAAGTATTCAATTTTTCTTATAATTACTATTCAGTAAATGGTTAAATTGATAAAAGTTTAAAGTTATGGGTGAAATATGAATTTTTTTTCAAAATAAGCAAGTGGTTATAAAATAATCATTGTTGTCGGGGAATATTCGTTTGGTCGTGGAATATTCTTTCTGTCGGGGAATATTCGTACGACGGCGCAGCTATTTGTGGGCCCCATAACGAATAACTGTCGGGTGAAGAAAACGACAAATTTGAGTTTTTACAAATAACGGCGTAGTTGTTACCGTTAACACTGTTGGAATACCCGGTGGTTAAAATACAGTAATACGCGTTATTGCACAGTAGCACACGGTATTGCATAGTATTTTTGAAATTATTGATTCTTACGTAAGAAGGCACTACTCAATAATTGTTACAGTAATTACTGTTCAATATTTTATTTTATTGATTCAATAATTGCTACGTTGAATTTTATATTATTGTTGTTCAATAATTGTTGCTGCACAGTATTTTCTATTATCAGATCAATAATTCATATTATTTGAATAATATTATTAGATAGCATTATTGGCAATGTCTAGAAAGTTCTGTCTAAGGAGAGGTTTGGTCATCTAATTGCGCGCCAGTAAGGAGAAATTTTTTGGAAAGCCCCCTCTTTCCTGGGAACGGCCTGGTTGTCATAAATGTGATTCTGTAATATTATTTGTGAATAATTAATTATTGATTCATATGATAAGAAATATTTATTTTATGTGGATATAAATGAGGGATATATTTTTGTGGTTAAAAATGAAGGAGTTAATGTTGAGATTTTTATCCGTATTTTTGTCGGAATGGAGGTATTAAAAATCAGGGTTTTTGAGATATTTTGCGGGGGTTATAATTTTTAATCCGACCGTTGGATCGTGGTAATTTTTGGATATGTTATACATATATAAGTTGAGTATATGCCCACAAATTTTGAACCGTTAAAAATGAACGTATGATTTATTATGAATTTTACGAGATGACTGGTTCAGAAATTGTTGAATTTTCGGAGTTTATCATTTTGGTGGAAAATTCTAGAATTGGTGGGCCCCACTTGTGGTTGGTGAAGAAATGTGCTGAATTATATTTCAAATGTGGTGGGTGGGAATAGTAGCAGGTAAAGCCATCAGGTTGCAGGTCAAACCTACCAAAATTTTCCTATAAATAGAGGGCTAAGTTAGAATTGAAAATCACACCAGAAACATAAGCTTTCTCTCTTTCTCTCTCTATATTATGAAGCATATTTTGTGAGTTTTTAGATACTTGGTGAGTTGCTATTCATCAGTGCAAGTTTCCTTCAGCATCATATCCGATATCCAGTCAGAAGTACTGCTCTTTTGATAGTAAGGGAGTAAGGGATAGTAAGGGATAGTAGGGATATTAAGGGATTTTAAGGGTTGTTATGATTTTCAGTTTCGTAATTTTTCTGATCTTCAAAAATTCTGGAAAAATTTGAAATGATATTTTGATGAGTTTTATTGATTGTGTCCAAAAATGGTGATTTTTGGATGTATAGATTGAGAGTTATGAATTTTATGAGAAAAGACTATTTTAAAGTAACCGCTTATAATTCCTTGTGGTTAACTCCAAAATTGATGAAATTTTTATTGGGAGTACATGTATATGATAGAAGTATACTCTGTAAATTTCAGAATTTTTAGACAAAAGTACATTTTTGATAAATGTCTAAATATTCGGCTATTTTGGCCATATGAAAAATAGTAAATGACTTTTAAAAATTCTGAGAAAAATATATGTTCACTATGGGACTATATTATGCTAAATCCCAGAAAAGAAATATTTTTGGAACTGATTTGGTATTTTTCATGAAAATGGTCTAGTTATGAGTAAATGAATTAAATATGTTTTGTGAAGAAAGAAAATTGGAAATAGGATTTTATGGCTTGAGAATCCTATATGAGGTATATGCAGATTTTTGATGAGGGTTTTGGTTATTGATGATGAAATTGTAAGAGTTGGCATTTTATGATGATTAAATGCATTAATTAGTAAAGTGTAAACAATTAAAATAAATTGTTTATAAATTTAAGTAATGTTATTCTTTCAATATCATTATACCGAAATATTGGTATGAATTTTATTGTAGAATTTCTATCTTTTGTGTCGGGGTTACTATTCATGAGTTACTATTCACGATTTACTATTCATGAGTTACGAATATTACTCTTGAGATTAAAACTATATGTTGATCATATTATTTTTATCATCATATATAACATTTTTATAACCCTGATGTTGAAATTCTCTTTCACTGGAGTGTAAAGATGGGTAGATTATTGGTATGATCATGACTAGGGTTCTCTTTGGCCTGTAGTGCAAAGTTGAATTGTGACTGGTATGATCATGACCATTGAATTTATAATTGAATATCTTAAGCTTAAGTGCAAAGGTGAATTGATCAACATGGTTATAATTATTGTTTATATAAATTCTGAAATGATTATATATTTCTTTGAGATATGAATATATTTGGCCTGTAGTGCAAATATGAATTGTTGATGAATATCTTTGGCTGTAGTGCAAAGATGAATTGTTGATGAATATCTTTGGCTGTAGTGAAGATATGTTGTGAATATCTTTGGCCTGTAGTGCAAGATGAAGATGAATATCTTTGGCCTGTAGTGCAAAGATGAACTGTTGTTGAATATCTTTGGCGTAGTGCAAAGATGGTTTGTTGATGAATATCTTTGGCCCGTAGTGCAAAGATGGATTTGTTAGTATGATTATAAACAGGAACTGTGATTTGGTATAACCATGATCTTTGATGTTTCAGGTAAAGACAGGTGATGAAAATATTCTTCGTCCTGGGTGCGAAGAAAAATTTATAGTCACAATTATGATTATGAGTTATTCATATGATTGTGGAAAGGAACTGTTGAGTGATGTTACATGGATAAAACATTGTTGGTGGATTTTTAACATGGAGAAGATAATAGACTTTATAGTCTATTTGACTCTTCTAATGGATTGCTCGTTCCGCTGCAACTATGGTTGAAATTTTTATCATTTACCATATGTTCTAAATCTCTGATTTATTATTGATGAAGGCTATTGATAATTTAATTATCTTTAGTCATGATATTCTTTACTGAGCTAGTTGTGCTCACCCTTTTGCTTCACAATTCCTTTCAGGTAATAAGAGTGTAGCTGGGTCGGCGGGGGGGTAACAAGGGAATAGAACGGTGGTCATCATTTAGTAGTTATATTTGGTGAAGAAAATAGGGTGAGGCGAACCCAACGTTGGAAGGGTGGTTTGTCACTATCATACAAGATGTCTAATGACATACAACCTCGTGTATCATAAGACAGGGTTGTGCTCATCCACTTGCTGAGTATATATACGGGCACTACCTATATAATCTTGGTGTTTGTTTGAAGTATAATTCTCAATTAGAGACAGTGGAGATAATGATAAGTCAAGAGAAGACTCACCATTGGGAAGAATATGATAGTAATCTTCTCGTTTTTCTTTGGGGTCTATTGGGTCAACCAAGGATAATTCTGTGGCCATATGATATCTATCATAACTAGACGCGTGGCCTCCCATGTACGAAGGTTTCCTTGAGCACTTCCCAAAGATTCTAATTTCTAAAACAGTTTTTGACTATACCTTTATGTAAGGTGTTATTGTGAGGTGATGTCCACGGTTGGAACATGAGTCACATTTGGTATATATTTGTATCCAAACTCACAGCATATGTGTTGTTGTATTTTGCACGACAATTGTTGTAATAAAGTTGTAGTTGTTTTCTGTACCATGTATTTGACGACTCAGAATGGGTTGGTGGAATGGACCTATTTTGGGGTTGTCACAGGTGGTATCAGAGCTTAGGGATATGATCTCTGGCGGAGATGGGGAATACAATAGGAGGAGGGGAGAGATGAGTAAATCCTTCGCTAGTGTGTCCTACCTAAGCTTATTTGTTGGTCAGTCATAATATCGGGATATTATGTGATATGTTAATTTGTTAAATTAACCTTGTTTTGAAGCTGTATTCTAGAATGATATTTGAAATACAGGAGATGAGCAATGGAGAAATTATGATGACAGGGAAGATGGAATCTGAAATGAAAGGAAGGTATTCTCAACTCTTTGAAATACCAGGTACGTAAATTTCGGGGACGAAATTTCATAAGGAGGGGAGATTGTAAGACCCCGAATTTTATGAAATAAAAGTATTCAATTTTTCTTATAATTACTATTCAGTAAATGGTTAAATTGATAAAAGTTTAAAGTTATGTGTGAATATATGATTTTTTTTCAAAATAAGCAAGTGGTTATAAAATAATCATTGTTGTCGGGGAATATTCGTTTGGTCGTGGAATATTCTTTCTGTCGGGGAATATTCGTACGACGGCGCAGCTATTTGTGGGCCCCATAACGAATAACTGTCGGGTGAAGAAAACGACAAATTTGAGTTTTTACAAATAACGGCGTAGTTGTTACCGTTAACACTGTTGGAATACCCGGTGGTTAAAATACAGTAATACGCGTTATTGCACAGTAGCACACGGTATTGCATAGTATTTTTGAAATTATTGATTCTTACGTAAGAAGGCACTACTCAATAATTGTTACAGTAATTACTGTTCAATATTTTATTTTATTGATTCAATAATTGCTACGTTGAAATTTTATATTATTGTTGTTCAATAATTGTTGCTGCACAGTATTTTCCATTATCAGATCAATAATTCATATTATTTGAATAATATTATTAGATAACATTATTGGCAATGTCTAGAAAGTTCTGTCTAAGGAGAGGTTTGGTCATCTAATTGCGCGCCAGTAAGGAGAAATTCTTATTGGAAAGCCCCCTCTTTCCTGGGAACGGCCTGGTTGTCATAAATGTGATTCTGTAATATTATTTGTGAATAATTAATTATTGATTCATATGATAAGAAAATATTTATTTTATGTGGATATAAATGAGGGATATATTTTTGTGGTTAAAAATGAAGGAGTTAATGTTGAGGTTTTTATCCGTATTTTTGTCGGAATGGAGGTATTAAAAATTAGGGTTTTTGAGATATTTTTGCGGGGGTTATAATTTTTTATCCGACCGTTGGATCGTGGTAATTTTTGGATATGTTATACATATATAAGTTGAGTATATGCCCACAAATTTTGAACCGTTAAAAATGAACGTATGATTTTTATGAATTTTACGAGATGACTGTTCAGAATTGAAATTTTGAATTTTCGGAGTTTATCATTTTGGTGGAAAATTCTAGAATTGGTGGGCCCACTTGTGGTTGGTGAAGAAATGTGCTGAATTATATTTCAAATGTGGTGGGTGGGAATAGTAGCAGGTAAAGCCATCAGGTTGCAGGTCAAACCTACCAAAATTTCCTATAAATAGAGGGCTAAGTTAGAATTGAAAATCACACCAGAAACATAAGCTTTCTCTCTTTCTCTCTCTATATTATGAAGCATATTTTGTGAGTTTTTAGATACTTGGTGAGTTGCTATTCATCAGTGCAAGTTTCCTTCAGCATCATATCCGATATCCAGTCAGAAGTACTGCTCTTTTTGATAGTAAGGGATTGTAAGGGATAGTAAGGGATAGTAAGGGATAGTAAGGGATTTTAAGGGTTGTTATGATTTTTAGTTTCGTAATTTTTCTGAACTTCAAAATTCTGGAAAAATTTGAAATGATATTTTGATGAGTTTTCTTGATTGTGTCCAAAAATGGTGATTTTTGGATGTATAGATTGAGAGTTATGAATTTTATGAGAAAAAGACTATTTTAAAAGTAACCGCTTATAATTCCTTGTGGTTAACTCCAAAATTGATGAAATTTTTATTGGGAGTACATGTATATGATAGAAGTATACTCTGTAAATTCAGAATTTTTAGACAAAAGTACAATTTTTGATAAATGTCTAAATATTCGGCTATTTTGGCCATATGAAAAATAGTAAATGACTTTTAAAAATTCTGAGAAAAATATATGTTCACTATGGGACTATATTATGCTAAATCCCAGAAAAGAAATATTTTTGGAACTGATTTGGTATTTTTCATGAAAATGGTCTAGTTATGAGTAAATGAATTAAATATGTTTTGTGAAGAAAGAAAATTGGAAAATAGGATTTTATGGCTTGAGAATCCTATATGAGGTATATGCAGATTTTTGATGAGGGTTTTGGTTATTGATGATAAAATTGTAAGAGTTGGCATTTTATGATGATTAAATGCATTAATTAGTAAAGTGTAAACAATTAAAAAAATTGTTTATAAATTTAAGTAATGTTATTCTTTCAATATCATTATACCGAAATATTGGTATGAATTTTATTGTGGAATTTCTATCTTTTGTGTCGGGGTTACTATTCATGAGTTACTATTCACGATTTACTATTATGAGTTACGAATATTACTCTTGAGATTAAAACTATATGTTGATCATATTATTTTTATCATCATATATAACATTTTTATAACCCTGATGTTGAAATTCTCTTTCACTGGAGTGTAAAGATGGGTAGATTATTGGTATGATCATGACTAGGGTTCTCTTTGGCCTGTAGTGCAAAGTTGAATTGTGACTGGTATGATCATGACCATTGAATTTATAATTGAATATCTTAAGCTTAAGTGCAAAGGTGAATTGATCAACATGGTTATAATTATTGTTTATATAAATTCTGAAATGATTATATTTCTTTGAGATATGAATATATTTGGCCTGTAGTGCAAATATGAATTGTTGATGAATATCTTTGGATGTAGTGCAAAGATGAATTGTTGATGAATATCTTTGGCCTGTAGTGCAAGATGAACTGTTGTTGAATATCTTTGGCCTGTAGTGCAAAGATGAAATGATGAATATCTTTTGTTGATGATGATGAATATCTTTGGCGTAGTGCAAATGGATGTGATTATTTTGGCGTAGTGCAAAGATGATTTGTTAGTATGATTATGAACAGGAATGTGATTTGGTATAACCATGATCTTTGATGTTTCAGGTAAAGACAGGTGATGAAAATATTCTTCGTCCTGGGTGCGAAGAAAAATTTATAGTCACAATTATGATTATGAGTTATTCATATGATTGTGGAAAGGAACTGTTGAGTGATGTTACATGGATAAAATATTGTTGGTGGATTTTTAACATGGAGAAGATAATAGACTTTATAGTCTATTTGACTCTTCTAATGGATTGCTCGTTCCGCTGCAACTATGGTTGAAATTTTTATCATTTACCATATGTTCTAAATCTCTGATTTATTATTGATGAAGGCTATTGATAATTTAATTATCTTTAGTCATGATATTCTTTACTGAGCTAGTTGTGCTCACCCTTTTGCTTCACAATTCCTTTCAGGTAATAAGAGTGTAGCTGGGTCGAGCGGGGGTAACAAGGAAATAGAACGGTGGTCTCATTTAGTAGTTATATTTGGTGAAGAAAATAGGGTGAGGCGAACCAACGTTGGAAGGGTGGTTGCCACTATCATACAAGATGTCTAACGACATACAACCTCGTGTCATCATAAGACAGGGATGTGCTCATCCACTTGCTGAGTATATATCTGGGCACTACCTATATAATCTTGGTGTTTGTTTGAAGTATAATTCTCAATTAGAGACAGTGGAGATAATGATAAGTCAAGAGAAGACTCACCATTGGGAAGAATATGATAGTAATCTTCTCGTTTTTCTTTGGGGTCTATTGGGTCAACCAAGGATAATTCTGTGGCCATATGATATCTATCATAACCTAGACGCGTGGCCTCCCATGTACGAAGGTTTCCTTGAGCACTTCCCAAAGATTCTAATTTCTAAAACAGTTTTTGACTATACCTTTATGTAAGGTGTTATTGTGAGGTGATGTCCACGGTTGGAACATGAGTCACATTTGGTATATATTTGTATCCAAACTCACAGCATATGTGTTGTTGTATTTTGCACGACAATTGTTGTAATAAAGTTGTAGTTGTTTCTGTACCATGTATTTGACGACTCAATGGGTTGGGTGGTGGAATGGACCTATTTTGGGGTTTTGTCCA